>JARNME010000404.1:42512226-42821971 GCA_030179655.1 Scaptomyza flava | reverse complement strand
GAAAAATGAAAGGCTCTTAAAATATCGTCTGAGAAACTCTCTTCATAAGTATTCCAAAGTTTAAGAGCATCTGAAATTTGACAAAATACTAACATTATTGCAAAAAGTTCTCTCAGTTTTGTAGGATTTTGACATATGACAGCTTCGGCTATAGTTGAATCCCAGTGCACATCATCTTCTAGTAATCCTAGAGCTTTACACGCCAATTGAAATGATGCGTATGCTATACCATTAACGGTTTTTAAATTTAAGCCCCTTACAAAATGTAATAAAAGTCTTAAATAAAAACATTCTGTATTATTGAGATGAATAGTGTAAGCTCTTCCCAAAGCTGAATCTCTTTTAACTCCAGGAAAATTTGGCACATCATGCCCTCCTTTTTTATCTTTGAAAATCTTTATTGTTCCATGTAAAATACGATGGAACTTCACACTATAGAAGCGTTCTTGCAAACTCATCACGTGTGTCAAGTAATTGTTGCGGATTATTGGGGTTAAAATATATCCGGTGACCATTTTCTAAATGAACAGCTAAGTGTGTAATAGCCGGAAAACGTTCATGTATGGGAAATGTAAGGATTCTCCATACCGCTTCTGAGCTACTTATATAACGGCCACTTTCGTACATTAATTTCATTAGGTTGGTCTTTAAGAGTAAATGACGCTTGATCGCTGCCCGTGTTAACATATTTACAAATGTATTTAATAGACTTTAGAGAACTACAATAGTCAACATTTATGTGAGCTTCAAATGTTCTCAATAGTACACAGTTGTAAGGCACAACCCAACGATTATCTATGCAATTACCATTTATATTAATTGCATTGCCACCATCTTCTATCGCTCTTCTACGATATAGAGGGTTACCATCTTTTCCACTCACAGTCGAGGAAACCTTTTGGTTCATTTTCAATTTTTCATGCATGGCGATTTATTATTAAATGCACCGCAAGGACCATGAATCATATTTGAATTAACAATGTATATAACAAAAGATCTTCATCTGCGTTTGGTATTTCGGCACAGACAATTTTATCGATTTTATCTGGTCTTATTTTATTTTCTAACCAAAGTAGAATATGTTTATGTGGTAAGCCCCGCTTTTGCCATTCCACAGAGTACATGAAACATTGCACGCTTCCAAAAAAAGAACCTTTTGTCAATAGTGACATTAAAGGTTTAAATTTTTAATCAAAGGCTCGAGCTATAATATCGTGACGATCATGCGGTTTTTGACCCGGTAATAAAACACTTTTTATGTCATTCCATTGTGGATTGCATGTGAATGTTATGAAAAGATCTGGTCGCCCATAATGGCGGACATATGTCATAGCATCTTGAGTCTTTTCATGCATATATCGTGCAGAGCTTGTAAAAGAAGATGGTAAAAATTACCATTTGACCAAGTTGAGCTGCGACAACATCTTGTTGGCCTATTGCATCTTGTAGACCATTGTCATCAGGACAAACTCTTTTTTATATATATAGATTACCACGATCTAACTATTCTTATAAACGACATGAAGCCGGATTTCTGATGCTTCTTGAAGCTCACATGCAGTACCATAAGTATGACATAGCGCACTCATATTGTTTAAAAGAGCTATAAAAAGGCAGGCTCCATCACCAATTATAGCTATTTCGGCTAACTCTCTTATATATGAGCGCGCTCTGCAAGTCAAACAAAGAGCGTAGTATCGCTACCTTCTTCGCACGCACTGAATCAATGCAAAACATATCTGAGAGGCTGCAGTTAAGTGAATTGTATATTGGCTTTAGCTTTAATTTAGTGTGTGTGCGGAGGAGCTAGGGTTATTAAACTTTATGATTGACATGCAAATCGCGCACATAAAATAGAGACTGAACGTAAATGAGCAACAACAAAGGAGCATGATCGGAGCGAGATTTCAAATTATCTGATTATCATAAGAGCAACACACGCGCTTATGTGAACGCCCTTTGCTTATTCGAAATTGTATATCAATAATATATCAATAATGTTAAGGTGTTACGTTTTGTCTAAGTTATATAAGCAGCAAGTAGGCGAATCCACCCCCATAACATATTCTGGTGTGGGAAATTTTTCTAGACGCACCAAGTTTTGTATTGTTTTTTTTTTTTTTTTTTTTAATCAATGACACCAACAAAAAGTAGCAGTGCGGGCCCAACAACAACACTGACAAGAACAACAAACGCTACTTGGGTCGTAAATCAATTGTCAAAGGCACACCAATTTGAAAAAAAAAATATGTGCTCTGTGCGAAGTGCGACGCGAAGGCGTCACTGCGCATTTGTTTTGTTTTTGTTTTTTCTCGCTCGCGATCAAACCCTCAGCTTGTGCGACAATCAGGCGACAGTAGTAAAATGGGTACTTGTTGTAATTGTAATTTGTTTTTTAAAATTGGTAAAAGGCTCCAAATCGTATGGGAGGTACTTAAAGGAGTTGTCCAAATAAAAATTCCCTTCTTAGTGCTCACTTACTACCTGCATGGAAAATTGTGTGAAAATTTCAGCCTTCTACCTCTTTTCGTTTAGGCTGTGGCTCTTCCATTGTCATCAGGACAAACTCTTTTATGTATATAGATTATGTACGGCTCTCGCACTGACTTCTCTGCCGAAGCAGTGGCCAGCCTTAAACTTAGAATCATAAATTGAGATCATTGAATAAAGATACTTATAACAGCCCAGACGTGGCACAGCAATTGATTGACAATTTATTATACTTTATACTTTATACTTGGCGACCGTGACATGTGATTTCGAATAAATAATAAAATAATAGTGCTTTTTATGTACGAACATGATATTAAGTTAATGTTAATAGATTCATGATGAGTTAAATACAACAACGTAAAAGTGCAATCCATTAAAATATAAAAACATTCAACTAACAACAAGTAAACAAAAACTATGGAAATATGAAAAATACTTAAAAAAAACTTAATATGCAAAGCAACAATAACAACAGCAGCAGCAGCAACAACAGCAGCAGCAACATTTACGCACGCGCAATTGAAAATCAGCAGCAGCAGCGAAAAGTAAAAAAAAATAAAATCAACGCAACACTTTCAACAATACTAATGGAGACAGGCCGAAGACAACAACAGCAGCAGCAGAAATAACTAAAATAAATAACACGAATATACAACAACAAGAAGTGCTTATATTCAATAAAGTGTAACATATACATACAACCAAACCACCAGAAGGGTGCCGTCCTCAACATTTTGATTACCACCACACAACTGCATCATTACTACGGCTTTAACTCCTCCACTACAAACAACCACCATTAAGTAAAGTGGCTGCGATACCGGAAGAAGCAACGGCCAATGCAATATTTTTACTTTGTCGTACCTTTGCCACTAATAAATTTAAAAGATACGTTTTACCTGTTCCACCAGGTAGATCTAAAAAATAGATTTCTACCTTTTCTGCTTCAACGCTATGTAGTATCTTTTCGTATACTTGTTTTTGCTCAGCAGTAAGGAGTAGCTCATTATTAACAACAAAATAATCGCAATTTTCATAATTTGTTTCTCTATGATATTCAATATTTGGAACAATTTCCTCGGATCTAATTGGTAGTGGAAGTCCATAATAAGCCAAGTTTTGACCACCAATAGACAGTACAAAATCTTCAATGTAAATAAGACATTTATTTAATACATTATTCACAATACTTTCATCAATATTTCTGTCTTGTGAAAAATGAAAGGCTCTTAAAATATCGTCTGAGAAACTCTCTTCATAAGTATTCCAAAGTTTAAGAGCATCTGAAATTTGACAAAATACTAACATTATTGCAAAAAGTTTTCTCAGTTTTGTAGGATTTTGACATATGACAGCTTCGGCTATAGTTGAATCCCAGTGCTTTTCATCTTCTAGTAATCCTAGAGCTTTACACGCCAATTGAAATGATGCGTATGCTATACCATTAACGGTTTTTAAATTTAAGCCCCTTACAAAATGTAATAAAAGTCTTAAATAAAAACATTCTGTATTATTGAGATGAATAGTGTAAGCTCTTCCCAAAGCTGAATCTCTTTTAACTCCAGGAAAATTTGGCACATCATGCCCTCCTTTTTTATCTTTGAAATTCTTTATTGTTCCATGTAAAATACAATGGAACTTCACAATAAAGAAGCGTTCTTGCAAACTCATCACGTGTGCATAGCTCAAAGAAGGCTAGCAAAGTGGATTTGGGTGTAATGCTTAATCTGTCAAGTAATTGTTGCGGATTATTGGGGTTAAAATATATCCGTTGACCATTTTCTAAATGAACAGCTAAGTGTGTACTAGCCGGAAAACGTTCATGTATGGGAAATGTAAGGATTCTCCATACCGCTTCTGAGCTACTTATATAACGGCCACTTTCGTACATATTAATTTCATTACGTTGGTCTTCAAGAGTAAATGACGCTTGATCGCTGCCCGTGTTAACATATTTACAAATGTATTTAATAGACTTTACAGAACTTCAATAGTCAACATTTATGTGAGCTTCAAATGTTCTCAATAGTACACAGTTGTAAGGCACAACGCAACGATTATCTATGAAATTACCATTTATATTAATTGCATTGCCACCATCTTCTATCGCTCTTCTACGATATAGAGGGTTACCATCTTTTCCAGTCACAGTCGAGGAAACCTTTTGGTTCATTTTCAATTTTTCATGCATGGCGATTTATTATTAAATGCACCACAAGGACCATGAATCATATTTGACTTAACAATGTTAAATAACAAAAGATCGTCATCTGCGTTTGGTATTTCGGCACAGACAATTTGATCGATTTTATCTGGTCTTATTTTATTTTCTAACCAAAGTAGAATATGTTTATGTGGTAAGCCCCGCTTTTGCCATTCCACAGAGTACATGAAACATTGCACGCTTCCAAAAAAAGAACCTTTTGTCAATAGTGACATTAAAGGTTTAACTTTTTAATCAAAGGCTCGAGCTATAATATCTTGACGATCATGCGGTTTTTGACCCGGTAATAAAACACTTTTTATGTCATTCCATTGTGGATTGCATGTGAATGTTATGAAAAGATCTGGTCGCCCATAATGGCGGACATATGTCATAGCATCTTGAGTCTTTTCATGCATATATCGTGCAAAGCTTGTAAAAGAAGATGGTAAAAATTACCATTTGACCAAGTTGAGCTGCGACAACATCTTGTTGGCCTATTGCATCTTGTAGACCATTGTCATCAGGACAAACTCTTTTTTATATATATAGATTACCACGATCTAACTATTCTTATAAACGACATGAAGCCGGATTTCTGCTGCTTCTTGAAGCTCACATGCAGTACCATAAGTATGACATAGCGCACTCATATTGTTTAAAAGAGCTATAAAAAGGCAGGCTCCATTACCAATTATAGCTATTTCGGCTAACTCTCTTATATATGAGCGCGCTCTGCAAGTCAAACAAAGAGCGTAGTATCGCTACCTTCTTCGCACGCACTGAATCAATGCAAAACATATCTAAGAGGCTGCAGTTAAGTGAATTGTATATTGGCTTTAGCTTTAATTTAGTGTGTGTGCGGAGGAGCTAGGGTTATTAAACTTTATGATTGACATGCAAATCGCGCACATAAAATAGAGAGTGAACGTAAATGAGCAACAACAAAGGAGCATGATCGGAGCGAGATTTGAAATTATCTGATCTTTGCTTATTCAAAATTGTATATCAATAATATATCAATAATGTTAAGGTGTTACGTTTTGTCTAAGTTATATAAGCAGCAAGTAGGCGAATCCACCCCCATAACATAGTGCCCATTTACACGCTGAAGTTTTTTCATGAATTTTCTCAGTGAATCTTTTTTTTGAGGGCAAGGGGAGTAGAGGTGTAAAAATTCAAGCAAAAATTCACTACTTGTGAAGTCGTGAATTTTTTTTCTAAACACAGAGTTGCACAATGTTTGATGTGAATAATAAAGTTATCGATACGAAATATCGCACAAGCAAATATTAGCGCCAATAGTAAATACATTGTTTTGGTTAAGAAATTATTAGTAGAAATGTTCACTGAATCCTTTTTATTTCTTGTTGCTTCTTAAATCAATTATATGTTAACAAATAAAACAATCGATGCCAAAGATGTATGTTTATCGACCATAAATTTAAATCAGAGTTGCATTTTCAAAGGAAAAAATTCACTGAAAAACTTCAGCGTGTAAATGCGACCTGAATTCCGAAGAAGTTTTAAAACAGAATGAAAAAAAAACTTCATGAAAAAACTTCAGCGTGTAAATGGGCACATATTCTGGTGTGGGAAATTTTTATAGACGCACCAAGTTTTGTTATGTTGTTGTTGTTTTTTAAAATCAATGACACCAACAAAAAGTAGCAGTGCGGGCCCAACAACAACACTGACAACAACAACAAACGCTACTTGGGTCGTAAATCAATTGTCAAAGGCACACAAATTTGAAAAAAAAAAAATGTGCACTGTGCGAAGTGCGACGCGAAGGCGTCACTGCGCATTTGTTTTGTTTTTGTTTTTTCTCGCTCGCGATCAAACCCTCAGCTTGTGCGACAATCAGGCGACAGTAGTAAAATGGGTACTTGTTGTAATTGTAATTTGTTTTTTAAAATTGGTAAAAGGCTCCAAATCGTATGGGAGGTACTTAAAGGAGTTGTCCAAATAAAAATTCCCTTCTTAGTGCTCACTTACTACCTGCATGGAAAATTGTGTGAAAATTTCAGCCTTCTAGCTCTTTTCGTTTAGGCTGTGGCTCTTCCATTGTCATCAGGACAAACTCTTTTATGTATATAGATTATGTACGGCTCTTGCACTGACTTCTCTGCCGAAGCAGTGGCCAGCCTTAAACTTAGAATCATAAATTGAGATCATTGAATAAAGATACTTATAACAGCCCAGACGTGGCACAGCAATTGATTGACAATTTATTATACTTTATACTTTATACTTGGCGACCGTGACATGTGATTTCGAATAAATAATAAAATAATAGTGCTTTTTATGTACGAACATGATATTAAGTTAATGTTAATAGATTCATGATGAGTTAAATACAACAACGTAAAAGTGCAATCCATTAAAATATAAAAACATTCAACTAACAACAAGTAAACAAAAACTATGGAAATATGAAAAATACTTAAAAAACTAAATATGCAAAGCAACAATAACAACAGCAGCAGCAGCAACAGCAGCAGCAGCAACATTTACGCACGCGCAATTGAAAATCAGCAACAGCAGCGAAAAGTAAAAAAAAATAAAATCAACGCAACACTTTCAACAATACTAATGGAGACAGGCCGAAGACAACAACAGCAGCAGCAGAAATAACTAAAATAAATAACACGAATATATAACAACAAGAAGTGCTTATATTCAATAAAGTGTAACATATACATACAACCAAACCACCAGAAGGGTGCCGTCCTCAACATTTTGATTACCACCTGTTATGGTCGGCGGCACACTATCGATGGTTTTGGTTATTGAGCGAGGGGTGGCGAGTCGTGCTGGCATCCGATACCGATTGTCTGACTGCGTGATTGGGGGAATAGCCTAGAAAGAAGAAGAGGCCGTGAGTAGGCAGAAAATTGCAGCGGCAGCGAAAAGTGCGCCGATAAGGAAAAAATTATAAAGAAGTGCAAGTGGAAGAAAATATAGTGATTTGTGAGGCGCTGGCAGCGAAGCAGGTATGAGCAAGTGAATAAGCGGTGAGAAGCGAAGGGTTTAATAGAAGTGTTCGTTTTATAGCAGCAGAGCGAGACGCCCACCACTTGCGAGTTCTGCAAGGCCGAGGGAAGGAACCAGACCACCGGACGAGGATTGGCCAACCCGTCTGGGTGGTCTTCAAGTTTGTTTGACTTTATAGTCTTTGCCCATAGCTGCCCCCTTACCCCCATTTACTTTGCGACAAAGCGCAACAGTTGCGTCAGCGCAAAAGTTGCAGCGCACACACACACACACATACGTGCACCCTAAGCCGCCGCCACAGGCACAGTGGGCCTCAACATCGCAGCCCAGCAGCAGCTGCAGAAATAATTATTTAAATATTTATTCACCCCGCCCAGTTATTTATTTCTGCCCTACTCTTTACTTATTTATTAGTATTTAATTTATAATTTATTTATTCTTTATTTATTATTTTTGTATTTATTTATTCTTTCTTCGTTTTTGTTTAATGTTTATTTTGTTTTTCGTTTATTAGTTTTTGTTTATTTTTCGTTATTATTTATTTAATTTATTTTTTTTTATCATTCTTTATTACAATTTATATAAAGTAAATTTAATTTATAAGAAAATAAAATGTTAAATTTAAAATTTAAATACATAATTGTTATTAGTGTTTATGTAAACATGTGTGAGTAGAGATTTATGTGTGGGTGGGATGAAGATGTGCTGATGTCGGGGTAAGTTGTTGTTGTTGTCGTGTAATATGTTCAGGGAGTCGGCCACATGGTTTTATAAGGCCAATTCATAGGTAGGGAGGGCACGCATTGGGGTAAATATTAACACCTGTTTACCTTATATATCCTAAATTGTCCGATCGCGAAAATAATGCCTGTAAAGTAGCTGCAAGTCCGATAGTTGTTTTGTTTTCGTAAAATTATAAATTTTTGTTAACCCGGCTAACGCTGTATCGAGGTCGTATCCATCCCTGGGTAACCGATTTGCTAGCTGGCTATCGATACAGTGTTGGGAAAATCAAGCCGGACTATAACAAATGGCGCCCAATTGAAAAACCCAATAATAGGAAGCTAGTGAAGTCGCAGTACATGTTAAATTTATTGTGTTAGTCTACAGGTTGTGTTAGTTTGCTAGTTTTAACTCTTTGTATAGCTGCAAGACCACAGCGAGGTTGTATGCCTGAGCTGTACGGAAGCAACTAGTAGAGGGGGGGGGGGGGGAAACAGGTAACTGACCGCACAGCCACACCACATCCTTTAGGGCCTGAGCCATCCCAGCGTGGACCACCATGTCCTGCTGTAGCGCAGCCCAGTGAACTGGGGGATAGTAGGTAGATGTAAATTTTTGAATATATGTAGTTAATTGTTTCTTACCGTATATGTGTACATGTGTCTAGGCTAATGGTCCATGTCATGTCCTTCAGGACCGGCATAGTGTTTCCAGTCAGTCCAGGTCCATGTATAGCGAGTAGTTTCAACTGTGATATAGGAATAGGACAATTTTAGGATTAGGACCAATGTAAAAACACACAACACTTACCGTAACCGTATCATGTACCGTGTTTCGTCTCACCCCATTTGTATATGTGTACGTAATTACCCGAAAGGAAATATATATAGAGTTAGTTAAACAAAGAAAGGGAATGCGTAAGGAATCCAAGTACGTTCAGGAACATAGAAAAGTTAGGCGTAGTGAGGAGTTCAATCAAAGTAGAGGGGCTGAATTAATGGCTCCCACTACTCGTTCAACATCTCAGACACAAACTGCCAAGTCTAGCATTGCATCCGACAGTAATCTGCCACCAGAGGATATGGATATATCGGACGCAGGAGCAGTAGGCGGAAACGCGGATCCCGACAGCCTAGGAGCAGTGCCAAAGCGGAGTTCATCAACAATGCCACATCAGCAACAAGCTACACCGGACTTACACAGCGAACTGAGAGCGGCAATCAACTCAGCTTTGTCGGAGGCTCACAAAACATTCCAGGCTGTCGTGACCACCGGAATGGTTGAAATGCAGGCCCAAAACAAGCGCGATATGCTAGAATACATGCAATCAATAAGGGATAGCAGCCTGTATCAGCAACTAGCGAGTGCAAAGGAAGCTCCGAAGACACTACGCCCACCGCCCGATTTCAACACAGTGCCACCGCGGGAGCCACCAGCAGCTCAGGGCCACTGGTATGACAACCGAACTCTAGAGTCCGAGCAGCGGGAACAGGCGGAGCACTGGCGGGCCGGAGCACGGAACGAGGGTCAGCCAAGGGGTGATCGGGACACGCAGAGGCCATATTACACAGCGGAGTCTAGACCTGGACGCTCCCGATGCGCAGATGGGGCCTCGTCTTTGATGCCAGCCCTACTGGAATGCCGGTGGGTGAGTTTGTTTTCAGACTGGATCACTTGAGGCAGACCTACCAGGTGCCGTGGTCGGATGTCCTGCGGGATTTCCATACCCTGGTCGAAGGACGAGCGAAAGACTGGTACTGGATGTTCCTGAGGACGAGTGGAACAACAGACTGGCCTAACTTGCGATACGCGCTGAAGCAGCGATTCCAGACGCGCCGGTCGAATTTCGAACGCGAGCAGGAGCTTCGCGAGCGTAGGCAGAAGGCGGGGGAGGGCATCGACGAGTATTTGCAGGCCATGTTTGCCCTTAGGTCGAGGTTGGAGGTGCCGGTCAGCGATCACGACCTGATAAAGATCGTGAAGGTCAACATCCGGGATTCGATTTCTCGAATCATTTATCCAATTTGGATCACGGACCTGGAGAAGCTGCGGGAAGAGTGCCACGACGCCGAGAAGTTGCTCTCGTCTCGCTGGTCGAGGAGCCAAACCATTGCGGAGCCAGTCAGCAGACCGAGGGAGCGGTTCCAGGTGCACGAGGCGTGCCACGAAGAGGACGATACTACATCAGGCGAGGCAGTTGAGGCGTTATACAGGCCGAGGACTGAACGTAATGACAGCAACGCGCTGACTTGCTGGAATTGCGCACAGAGGGGGCACACGTTTTGGGAGTGCGAGGCGACAGTGCGTAACATCTTCTGTTACCGATGTGGACTGCCAGGCGTTGTCTTGCCGAAGTGCCCCAGATGCCAGTCGGGAAACGGGAGGCGGAGCATGACGCAGGCCGAGGAGTCGCGCTCAGCCCCACCAGGCAACCAGTAAGGACCTCGCCGAATTGCATGTTAGAAGTAAGCACTAGGAGTAAAAATTGCATGTTAATTAAGGATATAGTAAGGAATACCAACAGCGAGCGCTCACTGAGGCCCAAGTGGTCGATCCGTCAGCCGTTGGAGGTGCGCACAGCCGCGTACGAGGAAGCGAGAGCCCGCATCTTTGCTGAGGACGGAGTCCGAGAGCAGAACCATAGGCCCCAAGTGCCGAAGAGGCGGAAAAGACCAACGCTACGCGGGAAAGAACGAAGAAGCGTATGCGAGGCGCTCAGTTCTGTGCTCAAGGGCGACGAACGAGCTTTTGCCGAAGTACAGATCCAAGGACATGCCGTGAAGGGTCTACTGGACACTGGGGCGACCGTTAGCTTGCTAGGCGCAGGAGCAGTGGAGCTAATCGAGGAGCTAGGGATAGCGTGGCACCCGCAAAGTTCTAAGGTGCGAGCCGCAGGAGGTGCGAGCTACTCGGTGTTGGGTAAGGTCCTGGTACCGATCCGCTACAGAGAAGAGACGCATCGGATGACTCTCTACGTGTGCCCCGCCCTGGTCCAGAATCTCTATCTAGGGATAGATTTTTGGAAAAAGTTCCGCCTGGCACCAGATGTCGTGGGAATAGATGCAGTCGAGCAGATGGAGTCCGAGTTCGTCACCAAGGGAGAGCCAATAGAACCGCACCAGTTAAATGCTGATCAGCAGGAGCAGCTGGAAGCGGTAAAAGTTAAGTTCCTAGCGTACGAAGAGCGAGGATTAGGAAAGACTCACCTGGAGCGACATACCATCGATCTCGCCGAAGGCACCGTGCCGGTAAAGGAACGTTTTTACCCGGTGTCACCAGCGGTTCAACAGCTCCTTTTTGCTGAGGTGGACGAAATGTTGCGACTCGGAGTCATCGAGCCAAGCGAGAGTCCGTGGAGCAACAGGATGACATTGGTGCGGAAACCTGGCAAAAATAGGCTGTGCTTGGACGCGCGCAAGCTTAACGACGTGACGGTGAAGGATGCCTACCCGCTACAGAACATTGAGTCCATCCTGAGCCGCGTGGATGACACGATCTTTATCAGCAGTGTCGACCTCAAACACGCGTTCTGGCAGATCGAGTTGGAGCCTAAGAGCAGAGAATATACGGCGTTTACGATTCCTGGCCGTCCGCTCTACCAGTTCCGGATGATGCCATTCGGACTGTGTAACGCTGCTCAACGGTTGTGTCGGCTAATGGATAGGGTGATACCACAGCGTCTGCGGAACCGTGTGTTTGTATATCTGGACGACCTGCTGATCATCTCCCGTACGTTTTAAGAGCATGTGAAGCTGTTGGAGGAAGTTGCGCAGTGTCTAATGGAGGCGAACCTCACTATCGGCCTGCAGAAGTCGAAATTCTGTTTTAGATTTCTTAGGTACTTGGGATACATCATCGGTGACGGAGCTCTCCGAACGGATCCGAGCAAGGTGGAGGCTATAGTCCAGATTCCCGTCCCGAAGACTACAAAGCAGCTGAGACGTTTCCTGGGTACAGCAGGATGGTACCGACGGTTCATTCGAGACTTCTCGACACTGTCAGCACCCCTGACTGACTGCCTGAAAATCGGCAAGAAGTTCGAGATGTCGGATGACGCAGTGGCGGCGTTTCATGGGTTGAAAAAGGCGCTTACCTGCGCACCGGTGCTTGTCCATCCCGATTTTAGACGGCCATACTTCATCCAGTGTGATGCCAGTCACCTGGGGATTGGAGCTGTCCTATTTCAAAGAGACGACGAGGGAGCTGATCGACCGATCGCGTTCTTTTCAGCGAAGCTGCGTGGAGCTCAGCTGAACTACAGCGTGACGGAGAAGGAGTGTCTGGCGGCAGTAAAGACCGTAGAGCGTTTCCGACCATACGTGGAGCTGATGCCCTTCACGGTCATCACTGACCATTCGAGTCTGCGGTGGTTGATGTCACTCAAGGACCTGAGCGGAAGGCTGGCAAGGTGGTCACTAGCGCTCCAGGCGTTTGACTTTGAACACCGCAAAGGGAAGGAAAACGTAGTGGCTGACATGCTCTCTTGGCTGTTCGATGTAGAAGAGCTCAACTTGTTCGAGTTTGAGACGACAGCGTTCGAAGGCGAGGAGTACTTAGAACGGTTAGCGTTGGTTCAAGCAGAGGCGGAGCGGTTTCCGGACCTGAGGATTGAAGACGGGTTACTCTTCAAAAGGTCGCAGTTTGCTCGGGAGGATAGCGAGGAGTTTCTGTGGAAGCTGTGGGTCCCGGAGGCGCTAACAAGCACCTTGGTACAACAGGCTCACGATAGCGACAAGGGGATGCATGGAGGCATAGCCCGAACGTTGGCAAGGCTACGCCAGTTCTACTTTTGGCCGAGGATGGCGGCCCAGGTGCGGCTTTACGTGCTCAGTTGCGAAGTGTGCAAGGAGGCGAAGCACAGCACACAAGTCTGTAGGCCAAAGATGGGAAAAGAGGTGGTTACCGAGCGCCCGCTACAGAAGCTGTACTTTGACTTCTTAGGGAAGTATCCACATTCAAGGCAGGGCAATGGGTATATTTTTGTGGTGCTGGACCATTTCAGCAAGTTCGTCTGGCTTAAGGCGATGCCCAAAGCAACATCGGCGGCGATCATACGATTTTTGAGGGAGGAGCTGTTTACGGTGTTTGGAGTACCCGAGATTGTGCACACCGACAATGGTAAGCAGTTCGTGTCGCAGGAGTTCGAAGCTATGCTGGAGCATCACGGCATTAAACATGTCCGTACAGGCAACTACGCTCCGCAATCCAACGCGTCCGAGCGGGTTAACCAGTCGGTGTTGGCAGCGATTCGGACACATGTTGGGACTGACCAGACGACATGGGACGAGAAGCTACCCGAAATTGCCATGGCGTTACGCAGTGCCGTTCACTCGGCAACCGGGACCTCGCCATACTTTGCACTCTTTGGACAGCACATGCTGAGTAACGGCAGCGAGTATGGACTGGCCAGAAGGCTGGGCGACGTCAGCGACTCGGCCATCAAGCCCTTAGAGAGGTCGGCTAAGCAGCAAATATACCGTGCTCGCATCCAGGAGACGCTACACAAGGCATACGAGAGGTCGGCGAGGCAGTATGACCTGAAGACCCGAGATGTCCACTTTGCCGCTGGTCAGGAAGTGTTTAAGAGGAACTTCGTGCTGAGCGATTTCGCGAGGAATTTAAACGCCAAGTTCTGCCGCCGTTTCACCAAATGCCGAGTGGTGAGACCAGTGGGGCGATGCCTGTATGAGCTAGAAACTCTGCAGGGCAATCCACTCGGGGTGTTCCATGCTAAAGATATCAAACAGTGACCCCCGAGCGCCTGATCTTTGCCCGGCTAGCTCAGTCGGTGGAGTATGAGACGCTAATCTCAGGGCGTGGGCGGTGGCCTACGTTGGGCAGCGTAGCTAACAGACGCCTCCGGTTAACACTCCTGTTCTAAGCGGACGCAAGCGAACCGGAGTGTGGTGTTATGGTCGGCGGCACACTATCGATGGTTTTGGTTATTGAGCGAGGGGTGGCGAGTCGTGCTGGCATCCAATACCGATTGTCTGACTGCGTGATTGGGGGAATAGCCTAGAAAGAAGAAGAGGCCGTGAGTAGGCAGAAAATTGCAGCGGCAGCGAAAAGTGCGCCGATAAGGAAAAAATTATAAAGAAGTGCAAGTGGAAGAAAATATAGTGATTTGTGAGGCGCTGGCAGCAAAGCAGGTATGAGCAAGTGAATAAGCGGTGAGAAGCGAAGGGTTTAATAGAAGTGTTCGTTTTATAGCAGCAGAGCGAGACGCCCACCACTTGCGAGTTCTGCAGGGCCGAGGGAAGGAACCAGACCACCGGACGAGGATTGGCCAACCCGTCTGGGTGGTCTTCAAGTTTGTTTGACTTTATAGTCTTTGCCCATAGCTGCCCCCTTACCCGCATTTACTTTGCGCCAAAGCGCAACAGTTGCGTCAGCGCAAAAGTTGCAGCGCACACACACACACACATACGTGCACCCTTAGCCGCCGCCACAGGCACAGTGGGCCTCAACATCGCAGCCCAGCAGCAGCTGCAGAAATAATTATTAAAATATTTATTCACCCCGCCCAGTTATTTATTTCTGCCCTACTCTTTACTTATTTATTAGTATTTAATTTATTATTTATTTATTCTTTATTTATTATTTATATTTATTTATTCTTTCTTCGTTTTTGTTTAATGTTTATTTTGTTTTTCGTTTATTAGTTTTTGTTTATTTTTCGTTATTATTTATTTAATTTATTTTTTTTTATCATTCTTTATTACAATTTATATAAAGTAAATTTAATTTATAAGAAAATAAAATGTTAAATTTAAAATTTAAATAAATAATTGTTATTAGTGTTTATGTAAACATGTGTGAGTAGAGATTTATGTGTGGGTGGGATGAAGATGTGCTGATGTCGGGGTAAGTTGTTGTTGTTGTCGTGTAATATGTTCAGGGAGTCGGCCACATGGTTTTATAAGGCCAATTCATAGGTAGGGAGGGCACGCATTGGGGTAAATATTAACACCTGTTTACCTTATATATCCTAAATTGTCCGATCGCGAAAATAATGCCTGCAAAGTAGCTGCAAGTCCGATAGTTGTTTTGTTTTCGTAAAATTATAAATTTTTGTTAACCCGGCTAACGCTGTATCGAGGTCGTATCCATCCCTGGGTAACCGATTTGCTAGCTGTGGTTTTGGTTATTGAGCGAGGGGTGGCGAGTCGTGCTGGCATCCGATACCGATTGTCTGACTGCGTGATTGGGGGAATAGCCTAGAAAGAAGAAGAGGCCGTGAGTAGGCAGAAAATTGCAGCGGCAGCGAAAAGTGCGCCGATAAGGAAAAAATTATAAAGAAGTGCAAGTGGAAGAAAATATAGTGATTTGTGAGGCGCTGGCAGCAAAGCAGGTATGAGCAAGTGAATAAGCGGTGAGAAGCGAAGGGTTTAATAGAAGTGTTCGTTTTATAGCAGCAGAGCGAGACGCCCACCACTTGCGAGTTCTGCAAGGCCGAGGGAAGGAACCAGACCACCGGACGAGGATTGGCCAACCCGTCTGGGTGGTCTTCAAGTTTGTTTGACTTTATAGTCTTTGCCCATAGCTGCCCCCTTACCCGCATTTACTTTGCGCCAAAGCGCAACAGTTGCGTCAGCGCAAAAGTTGCAGCGCACACACACACACACATACGTGCACCCTAAGCCGCCGCCACAGGCACAGTGGGCCTCAACATCGCAGCCCAGCAGCAGCTGCAGAAATAATTATTTAAATATTTATTCACCCCGCCCAGTTATTTATTTCTGCCCTACTCTTTACTTATTTATTAGTATTTAATTTATTATTTATTTATTCTTTATTTATTATTTATATATTTATGTATTCTTTCTTCGTTTTTGTTTAATGTTTATTTTGTTTTTCGTTTATTAGTTTTTGTTTATTTTTCGATATTATTTATTTAATTTATTTTTTTTTATCATTCTTTATTACAATTTATATAAAGTAAATTTAATTTATAAGAAAATAAAATGTTAAGTTTAAAATTTAAATACATAATTGTTATTAGTGTTTATGTAAACATGTGTGAGTAGAGATTTATGTGTGGGTGGGATGAAGATGTGCTGATGTCGGGGTAAGTTGTTGTTGTTGTCGTGTAATATGTTCAGGGAGTCGGCCACATGGTTTTATAAGGCCAATTCATAGGTAGGGAGGGCACGCATTGGGGTAAATATTAACACCTGTTTACCTTATGTATCCTAAATTGTCCGATCGCGAAAATAATGCCTGTAAAGTAGCTGCAAGTCCGATAGTTGTTTTGTTTTCGTAAAATTATAAATTTTTGTTAACCCGGCTAACGCTGTATCGAGGTCGTATCCATCCCTGGGTAACCGATTTGCTAGCTGGCTATCGATACAGTGTTGGGAAAATCAAGCCGGACTATAACAAATGGCGCCCAAATGAAAAACCCAATAATAGGAAGCTAGTGAAGTCGCAGTACATGTTAAATTTATTGTGTTAGTCTACAGGTTGTGTTAGTTTGCTAGTTTTAACTCTTTGTATAGCTGCAAGACCACAGCGAGGTTGTAAGCCTGAGCTGTACGGAAGCAACTAGTAGAGGGGGGGGGAAACAGGTAACTGACCGCACAGCCACACCACATCCTTTAGGGCCTGAGCCATCCCAGCGTGGACCACCATGTCCTGCTGTAGCGCAGCCCAGTGAACTGGGGGATAGTAGGTAGATGTAAATTTTTGAATATATGTAGTTAATTGTTTCTTACCGTATATGTGTACATGTGTCTAGGCTAATGGTCCATGTCATGTCCTTCAGGACCGGCATAGTGTTTCCAGTCAGTCCAGGTCCATGTATAGCGAGTAGTTTCAACTGTGATATAGGAATAGGACAATTTTAGGATTAGGACCAATGTAAAAACACACAACACTTACCGTAACCGTATCATGTACCGTGTTTCGTCTCACCCCATTTGTATATGTGTACGTAATTACCCGAAAGGAAATATATATAGAGTTAGTTAAACAAAGAAAGGGAATGCGTAAGGAATCCAAGTACGTTCAGGAACATAGAAAAGTTAGGCGTAGTGAGGAGTTCAATCAAAGTAGAGGGGCTGAATTAATGGCTCCCACTACTCGTTCAACATCTCAGACACAAACTGCCAAGTCTAGCATTGCATCCGACAGTAATCTGTCACCAGAGGATATGGATATATCGGACGCAGGAGCAGTAGGCGGAAACGCGGATCCCGACAGCCTAGGAGCAGTGCCAAAGCGGAGTTCATCAACAATGCCACATCAGCAACAAGCTACACCGGACTTACACAGCGAACTGAGAGCGGCAATCAACTCAGCTTTGTCGGAGGCTCACAAAACATTCCAGGCTGTCGTGACCACCGGAATGGTTGAAATGCAGGCCCAAAACAAGCGCGATATGCTAGAATACATGCAATCAATAAGGGATAGCAGCCTGTATCAGCAACTAGCGAGTGCAAAGGAAGCTCCGAAGACACTACGCCCACCGCCCGATTTCAACACAGTGCCACCGCGGGAGCCACCAGCAGCTCAGGGCCACTGGTATGACAACCGAACTCTAGAGTCCGAGCAGCGGGAACAGGCGGAGCACTGGCGGGCCGGAGCACGGAACGAGGGTCAGCCAAGGGGTGATCGGGACACGCAGAGGCCATATTACACAGCGGAGTCTAGACCTGGACGCTCCCGATGCGCAGATGGGGCCTCGTCTTTGATGCCAGCCCTACTGGAATGCCGGTGGGTGAGTTTGTTTTCAGACTGGATCACTTGAGGCAGACCTACCAGGTGCCGTGGTCGGATGTCCTGCGGGATTTCCATACCCTGGTCGAAGGACGAGCGAAAGACTGGTACTGGATGTTCCTGAGGACGAGTGGAACAACAGACTGGCCTAACTTGCGATACGCGCTGAAGCAGCGATTCCAGACGCGCCGGTCGAATTTCGAACGCGAGCAGGAGCTTCGCGAGCGTAGGCAGAAGGCGGGGGAGGGCATCGACGAGTATTTGCAGGCCATGTTTGCCCTTAGGTCGAGGTTGGAGGTGCCGGTCAGCGATCACGACCTGATAAAGATCGTGAAGGTCAACATCCGGGATTCGATTTCTCGAATCATTTATCCAATTTGGATCACGGACCTGGAGAAGCTGCGGGAAGAGTGCCACGACGCCGAGAAGTTGCTCTCGTCTCGCTGGTCGAGGAGCCAAACCATTGCGGAGCCAGTCAGCAGACCGAGGGAGCGGTTCCAGGTGCACGAGGCGTGCCACGAAGAGGACGATACTACATCAGGCGAGGCAGTTGAGGCGTTATACAGGCCGAGGACTGAACGTAATGACAGCAACGCGCTGACTTGCTGGAATTGCGCACAGAGGGGGCACACGTTTTGGGAGTGCGAGGCGACAGTGCGTAACATCTTCTGTTACCGATGTGGACTGCCAGGCGTTGTCTTGCCGAAGTGCCCCAGATGCCAGTCGGGAAACGGGAGGCGGAGCATGACGCAGGCCGAGGAGTCGCGCTCAGCCCCACCAGGCAACCAGTAAGGACCTCGCCGAATTGCATGTTAGAAGTAAGCACTAGGAGTAAAAATTGCATGTTAATTAAGGATATAGTAAGGAATACCAACAGCGAGCGCTCACTGAGGCCCAAGTGGTCGATCCGTCAGCCGTTGGAGGTGCGCACAGCCGCGTACGAGGAAGCGAGAGCCCGCATCTTTGCTGAGGACGGAGTCCGAGAGCAGAACCATAGGCCCCAAGTGCCGAAGAGGCGGAAAAGACCAACGCTACGCGGGAAAGAACGAAGAAGCGTATGCGAGGCGCTCAGTTCTGTGCTCAAGGGCGACGAACGAGCTTTTGCCGAAGTACAGATCCAAGGACATGCCGTGAAGGGTCTACTGGACACTGGGGCGACCGTTAGCTTGCTAGGCGCAGGAGCAGTGGAGCTAATCGAGGAGCTAGGGATAGCGTGGCACCCGCAAAGTTCTAAGGTGCGAGCCGCAGGAGGTGCGAGCTACTCGGTGTTGGGTAAGGTCCTGGTACCGATCCGCTACAGAGAAGAGACGCATCGGATGACTCTCTACGTGTGCCCCGCCCTGGTCCAGAATCTCTATCTAGGGATAGATTTTTGGAAAAAGTTCCGCCTGGCACCAGATGTCGTGGGAATAGATGCAGTCGAGCAGATGGAGTCCGAGTTCGTCACCAAGGGAGAGCCAATAGAACCGCACCAGTTAAATGCTGATCAGCAGGAGCAGCTGGAAGCGGTAAAAGTTAAGTTCCTAGCGTACGAAGAGCGAGGATTAGGAAAGACTCACCTGGAGCGACATACCATCGATCTCGCCGAAGGCACCGTGCCGGTAAAGGAACGTTTTTACCCGGTGTCACCAGCGGTTCAACAGCTCCTTTTTGCTGAGGTGGACGAAATGTTGCGACTCGGAGTCATCGAGCCAAGCGAGAGTCCGTGGAGCAACAGGATGACATTGGTGCGGAAACCTGGCAAAAATAGGCTGTGCTTGGACGCGCGCAAGCTTAACGACGTGACGGTGAAGGATGCCTACCCGCTACAGAACATTGAGTCCATCCTGAGCCGCGTGGATGACGCGATCTTTATCAGCAGTGTCGACCTCAAACACGCGTTCTGGCAGATCGAGTTGGAGCCTAAGAGCAGAGAATATACGGCGTTTACGATTCCTGGCCGTCCGCTCTACCAGTTCCGGATGATGCCATTCGGACTGTGTAACGCTGCTCAACGGTTGTGTCGGCTAATGGATAGGGTGATACCACAGCGTCTGCGGAACCGTGTGTTTGTATATCTGGACGACCTGCTGATCATCTCCCGTACGTTTGAAGAGCATGTGAAGCTGTTGGAGGAAGTTGCGCAGTGTCTAATGGAGGCGAACCTCACTATCGGCCTGCAGAAGTCGAAATTCTGTTTTAGATTTCTTAGGTACTTGGGATACATCATCGGTGACGGAGCTCTCCGAACGGATCCGAGCAAGGTGGAGGCTATAGTCCAGATTCCCGTCCCGAAGACTACAAAGCAGCTGAGACGTTTCCTGGGTACAGCAGGATGGTACCGACGGTTCATTCGAGACTTCTCGACACTGTCAGCACCCCTGACTGACTGCCTGAAAATCGGCAAGAAGTTCGAGATGTCGGATGACGCAGTGGCGGCGTTTCATGGGTTGAAAAAGGCGCTTACCTGCGCACCGGTGCTTGTCCATCCCGATTTTAGACGGCCATACTTCATCCAGTGTGATGCCAGTCACCTGGGGATTGGAGCTGTCCTATTTCAAAGAGACGACGAGGGAGCTGATCGACCGATCGCGTTCTTTTCAGCGAAGCTGCGTGGAGCTCAGCTGAACTACAGCGTGACGGAGAAGGAGTGTCTGGCGGCAGTAAAGACCGTAGAGCGTTTCCGACCATACGTGGAGCTGATGCCCTTCACGGTCATCACTGACCATTCGAGTCTGCGGTGGTTGATGTCACTCAAGGACCTGAGCGGAAGGCTGGCAAGGTGGTCACTAGCGCTCCAGGCGTTTGACTTTGAACACCGCAAAGGGAAGGAAAACGTAGTGGCTGACATGCTCTCTTGGCTGTTCGATGTAGAAGAGCTCAACTTGTTCGAGTTTGAGACGACAGCGTTCGAAGGCGAGGAGTACTTAGAACGGTTAGCGTTGGTTCAAGCAGAGGCGGAGCGGTTTCCGGACCTGAGGATTTAAGACGGGTTACTCTTCAAAAGGTCGCAGTTTGCTCGGGAGGATAGCGAGGAGTTTCTGTGGAAGCTGTGGGTCCCGGAGGCGCTAACAAGCACCTTGGTACAACAGGCTCACGATAGCGACAAGGGGATGCATGGAGGCATAGCCCGAACGTTGGCAAGGCTACGCCAGTTCTACTTTTGGCCGAGGATGGCGGCCCAGGTGCGGCTTTACGTGCTCAGTTGCGAAGTGTGCAAGGAGGCGAAGCACAGCACACAAGTCTGTAGGCCAAAGATGGGAAAAGAGGTGGTTACCGAGCGCCCGCTACAGAAGCTGTACTTTGACTTCTTAGGGAAGTATCCACATTCAAGGCAGGGCAATGGGTATATTTTTGTGGTGCTGGACCATTTCAGCAAGTTCGTCTGGCTTAAGGCGATGCCCAAAGCAACATCGGCGGCGATCATACGATTTTTGAGGGAGGAGCTGTTTACGGTGTTTGGAGTACCCGAGATTGTGCACACCGACAATGGTAAGCAGTTCGTGTCGCAGGAGTTCGAAGCTATGCTGGAGCATCACGGCATTAAACATGTCCGTACAGGCAACTACGCTCCGCAATCCAACGCGTCCGAGCGGGTTAACCAGTCGGTGTTGGCAGCGATTCGGACACATGTTGGGACTGACCAGACGACATGGGACGAGAAGCTACCCGAAATTGCCATGGCGTTACGCAGTGCCGTTCACTCGGCAACCGGGACCTCGCCATACTTTGCACTCTTTGGACAGCACATGCTGAGTAACGGCAGCGAGTATGGACTGGCCAGAAGGCTGGGCGACGTCAGCGACTCGGCCATCAAGCCCTTAGAGAGGTCGGCTAAGCAGCAAATATACCGTGCTCGCATCCAGGAGACGCTACACAAGGCATACGAGAGGTCGGCGAGGCAGTATGACCTGAAGACCCGAGATGTCCACTTTGCCGCTGGTCAGGAAGTGTTTAAGAGGAACTTCGTGCTGAGCGATTTCGCGAGGAATTTAAACGCCAAGTTCTGCCGCCGTTTCACCAAATGCCGAGTGGTGAGACCAGTGGGGCGATGCCTGTATGAGCTAGAAACTCTGCAGGGCAATCCACTCGGGGTGTTCCATGCTAAAGATATCAAACAGTGACCCCCGAGCGCCTGATCTTTGCCCGGCTAGCTCAGTCGGTGGAGTATGAGACGCTAATCTCAGGGCGTGGGCGGTGGCCTACGTTGGGCAGCGTAGCTAACAGACGCCTCCGGTTAACACTCCTGTTCTAAGCGGACGCAAGCGAACCGGAGTGTGGTGTTATGGTCGGCGGCACACTATCGATGGTTTTGGTTATTGAGCGAGGGGTGGCGAGTCGTGCTGGCATCCGATACCGATTGTCTGACTGCGTGATTGGGGGAATAGCCTAGAAAGAAGAAGAGGCCGTGAGTAGGCAGAAAATTGCAGCGGCAGCGAAAAGTGCGCCGATAAGGAAAAAATTATAAAGAAGTGCAAGTGGAAGAAAATATAGTGATTTGTGAGGCGCTGGCAGCAAAGCAGGTATGAGCAAGTGAATAAGCGGTGAGAAGCGAAGGGTTTAATAGAAGTGTTCGTTTTATAGCAGCAGAGCGAGACGCCCACCACTTGCGAGTTCTGCAAGGCCGAGGGAAGGAACCAGACCACCGGACGAGGATTGGCCAACCCGTCTGGGTGGTCTTCAAGTTTGTTTGACTTTATAGTCTTTGCCCATAGCTGCCCCCTTACCCGCATTTACTTTGCGCCAAAGCGCAACAGTTGCGTCAGCGCAAAAGTTGCAGCGCACACACACACACACATACGTGCACCCTAAGCCGCCGCCACAGGCACAGTGGGCCTCAACATCGCAGCCCAGCAGCAGCTGCAGAAATAATTATTTAAATATTTATTCACCCCGCCCAGTTATTTATTTCTGCCCTACTCTTTACTTATTTATTAGTATTTAATTTATTATTTATTTATTCTTTATTTATTATTTATATATTTATGTATTCTTTCTTCGTTTTTGTTTAATGTTTATTTTGTTTTTCGTTTATTAGTTTTTGTTTATTTTTCGATATTATTTATTTAATTTATTTTTTTTTATCATTCTTTATTACAATTTATATAAAGTAAATTTAATTTATAAGAAAATAAAATGTTAAGTTTAAAATTTAAATACATAATTGTTATTAGTGTTTATGTAAACATGTGTGAGTAGAGATTTATGTGTGGGTGGGATGAAGATGTGCTGATGTCGGGGTAAGTTGTTGTTGTTGTCGTGTAATATGTTCAGGGAGTCGGCCACATGGTTTTATAAGGCCAATTCATAGGTAGGGAGGGCACGCATTGGGGTAAATATTAACACCTGTTTACCTTATATATCCTAAATTGTCCGATCGCGAAAATAATGCCTGTAAAGTAGCTGCAAGTCCGATAGTTGTTTTGTTTTCGTAAAATTATAAATTTTTGTTAACCCGGCTAACGCTGTATCGAGGTCGTATCCATCCCTGGGTAACCGATTTGCTAGCTGGCTATCGATACAGTGTTGGGAAAATCAAGCCGGACTATAACAAATGGCGCCCAAATGAAAAACCCAATAATAGGAAGCTAGTGAAGTCGCAGTACATGTTAAATTTATTGTGTTAGTCTACAGGTTGTGTTAGTTTGCTAGTTTTAACTCTTTGTATAGCTGCAAGACCACAGCGAGGTTGTAAGCCTGAGCTGTACGGAAGCAACTAGTAGAGGGGGGGGAAACAGGTAACTGACCGCACAGCCACACCACATCCTTTAGGGCCTGAGCCATCCCAGCGTGGACCACCATGTCCTGCTGTAGCGCAGCCCAGTGAACTGGGGGATAGTAGGTAGATGTAAATTTTTGAATATATGTAGTTAATTGTTTCTTACCGTATATGTGTACATGTGTCTAGGCTAATGGTCCATGTCATGTCCTTCAGGACCGGCATAGTGTTTCCAGTCAGTCCAGGTCCATGTATAGCGAGTAGTTTCAACTGTGATATAGGAATAGGACAATTTTAGGATTAGGACCAATGTAAAAACACACAACACTTACCGTAACCGTATCATGTACCGTGTTTCGTCTCACCCCATTTGTATATGTGTACGTAATTACCCGAAAGGAAATATATATAGAGTTAGTTAAACAAAGAAAGGGAATGCGTAAGGAATCCAAGTACGTTCAGGAACATAGAAAAGTTAGGCGTAGTGAGGAGTTCAATCAAAGTAGAGGGGCTGAATTAATGGCTCCCACTACTCGTTCAACATCTCAGACACAAACTGCCAAGTCTAGCATTGCATCCGACAGTAATCTGCCACCAGAGGATATGGATATATCGGACGCAGGAGCAGTAGGCGGGAACGCGGATCCCGACAGCCTAGGAGCAGTGCCAAAGCGGAGTTCATCAACAATGCCACATCAGCAACAAGCTACACCGGACTTACACAGCGAACTGAGAGCGGCAATCAACTCAGCTTTGTCGGAGGCTCACAAAACATTCCAGGCTGTCGTGACCACCGGAATGGTTGAAATGCAGGCCCAAAACAAGCGCGATATGCTAGAATACATGCAATCAATAAGGGATAGCAGCCTGTATCAGCAACTAGCGAGTGCAAAGGAAGCTCCGAAGACACTACGCCCACCGCCCGATTTCAACACAGTGCCACCGCGGTAGCCACCAGCAGCACAGGGCCACTGGTATGACAACCGAACTCTAGAGTCCGAGCAGCGGGAACAGGCGGAGCACTGGCGGGCCGGAGCACGGAACGAGGGTCAGCCAAGGGGTGATCGGGACACGCAGAGGCCATATTACACAGCGGAGTCTAGACCTGAGGCGCTCCCGATGCGCAGATGGGGCCTCGTCTTTGATGCCAGCCCTACTGGAATGCCGGTGGGTGAGTTTGTTTTCAGACTGGATCACTTGAGGCAGACCTACCAGGTGCCGTGGTCGGATGTCCTGCGGGATTTCCATACCCTGGTCGAAGGACGAGCGAAAGACTGGTACTGGATGTTCCTGAGGACGAGTGGAACAACAGACTGGCCTAACTTGCGATACGCGCTGAAGCAGCGATTCCAGACGCGCCGGTCGAATTTCGAACGCGAGCAGGAGCTTCGCGAGCGTAGGCAGAAGGCGGGGGAGGGCATCGACGAGTATTTGCAGGCCATGTTTGCCCTTAGGTCGAGGTTGGAGGTGCCGGTCAGCGATCACGACCTGATAAAGATCGTGAAGGTCAACATCCGGGATTCGATTTCTCGAATCATTTATCCAATTTAGATCACGGACCTGGAGAAGCTGCGGAAAGAGTGCCACGACGCCGAGAAGTTGCTCTCGTCTCGCTGGTCGAGGAGCCAAACCATTGCGGAGCCAGTCAGCAGACCGAGGGAGCGGTTCCAGGTGCACGAGGCGTGCCACGAAGAGGACGATACTACATCAGGCGAGGCAGTTGAGGCGTTATATAGGCCGAGGACTGAACGTAATGACAGCAACGCGCTGACTTGCTGGAATTGCGCACAGAGGGGGCACACGTTTTGGGAGTGCGAGGCGACAGTGCGTAACATCTTCTGTTACCGATGTGGACTGCCAGGCGTTGTCTTGCCGAAGTGCCCCAGATGCCAGTCGGGAAACGGGAGGCGGAGCATGACGCAGGCCGAGGAGTCGCGCTCAGCCCCACCAGGCAACCAGTAAGGACCTCGCCGAATTGCATGTTAGAAGTAAGCACTAGGAGTAAAAATTGCATGTTAATTAAGGATATAGTAAAGAATACCAACAGCGAGCGCTCACTGAGGCCCAAGTGGTCGATCCGTCTGCCGTTAGAGGTGCGCACAGCCGCGTACGAGGAAGCGAGAGCCCGCATCTTTGCTGAGGACGGAGTCCAAGAGCAGAACCATAGGCCCCAAGTGCCGAAGAGGCGGAAAAGACCAACGCTACGCGGGAAAGAACGAAGAAGCGTATGCGAGGCGCTCAGTTCTGTGCTCAAGGGCGACGAACGAGCTTTTGCCGAAGTACAGATCCAAGGACATGCCGTGAAGGGTCTACTGGACACTGGGGCGACCGTTAGCTTGCTAGGCGCAGGAGCAGTGGAGCTAATCGAGAAGCTAGGGATAGCGTGGCACCCGCAAAGTTCTAAGGTGCGAGCCGCAGGAGGTGCGAGCTACTCGGTGTTGGGTAAGGTCCTGGTACCGATCCGCTACAGAGAAGAGACGCATCGGATGACTCTCTACGTGTGCCCCGCCCTGGTCCAGAATCTCTATCTAGGGATAGATTTTTGGAAAAAGTTCCGCCTGGCACCAGATGTCGTGGGAATAGATGCAGTCGAGCAGATGGAGTCCGAGTTCGTCACCAAGGGAGAGCCAATAGAACCGCACCAGTTAAATGCTGATCAGCAGGAGCAGCTGGAAGCGGTAAAAGTTAAGTTCCTAGCGTACGAAGAGCGAGGATTAGGAAAGACTCACCTGGAGCGACATACCATCGATCTCGCCGAAGGCACCGTGCCGGTAAAGGAACGTTTTTACCCGGTGTCACCAGCGGTTCAACAGCTCCTTTTTGCTGAGGTGGACGAAATGTTGCGACTCGGAGTCATCGAGCCAAGCGAGAGTCCGTGGAGCAACAGGATGACATTGGTGCGGAAACCTGGCAAAAATAGGCTGTGCTTGGACGCGCGCAAGCTTAACGACGTGACGGTGAAGGATGCCTACCCGCTACAGAACATTGAGTCCATCCTGAGCCGCGTGGATGACACGATCTTTATCAGCAGTGTCGACCTCAAACACGCGTTCTGGCAGATCGAGTTGGAGCCTAAGAGCAGAGAATATACGGCGTTTACGATTCCTGGCCGTCCGCTCTACCAGTTCCGGATGATGCCATTCGGACTGTGTAACGCTGCTCAACGGTTGTGTCGGCTAATGGATAGGGTGATACCACAGCGTCTGCGGAACCGTGTGTTTGTATATCTGGACGACCTGCTGATCATCTCCCGTACGTTTGAAGAGCATGTGAAGCTGTTGGAGGAAGTTGCGCAGTGTCTAATGGAGGCGAACCTCACTATCGGCCTGCAGAAGTCGAAATTCTGTTTTAGATTTCTTAGGTACTTGGGATACATCATCGGTGACGGAGCTCTCCGAACGGATCCGAGCAAGGTGGAGGCTATAGTCCAGATTCCCGTCCCGAAGACTACAAAGCAGCTGAGACGTTTCCTGGGTACAGCAGGATGGTACCGACGGTTCATTCGAGACTTCTCGACACTGTCAGCACCCCTGACTGACTGCCTGAAAATCGGCAAGAAGTTCGAGATGTCGGATGACGCAGTGGCGGCGTTTCATGGGTTGAAAAAGGCGCTTACCTGCGCACCGGTGCTTGTCCATCCCGATTTTAGACGGCCATACTTCATCCAGTGTGATGCCAGTCACCTGGGGATTGGAGCTGTCCTATTTCAAAGAGACGACGAGGGAGCTGATCGACCGATCGCGTTCTTTTCAGCGAAGCTGCGTGGAGCTCAGCTGAACTACAGCGTGACGGAGAAGGAGTGTCTGGCGGCAGTAAAGGCCGTAGAGCGTTTCCGACCATACGTGGAGCTGATGCCCTTCACGGTCATCACTGACCATTCGAGTCTGCGGTGGTTGATGTCACTCAAGGACCTGAGCGGAAGGCTGGCAAGGTGGTCACTAGCGCTCCAGGCGTTTGACTTCACCATTGAACACCGCAAAGGGAAGGAAAACGTAGTGGCTGACATGCTCTCTCGGCCGTTCGATGTAGAAGAGCTCAACTTGTTCGAGTTTGAGACGACAGCGTTCGAAGGCGAGGAGTACTTAGAACGGTTAGCGTTGGTTCAAGCAGAGGCGGAGCGGTTTCCGGACCTGAGGATTGAAGACGGGTTACTCTTCAAAAGGTCGCAGTTTGCTCGGGAGGATAGCGAGGAGTTTCTGTGGAAGCTGTGGGTCCCGGAGGCGCTAACAAGCACCTTGGTACAACAGGCTCACGATAGCGACAAGGGGATGCATGGAGGCATAGCCCGAACGTTGGCAAGGCTACGCCAGTTCTACTTTTGGCCGAGGATGGCGGCCCAGGTGCGGCTTTACGTGCTCAGTTGCGAAGTGTGCAAGGAGGCGAAGCACAGCACACAAGTCTGTAGGCCAAAGATGGGAAAAGAGGTGGTTACCGAGCGCCCGCTACAGAAGCTGTACTTTGACTTCTTAGGGAAGTATCCACATTCAAGGCAGGGCAATGGGTATATTTTTGTGGTGCTGGACCATTTCAGCAAGTTCGTCTGGCTTAAGGCGATGCCCAAAGCAACATCGGCGGCGATCATACGATTTTTGAGGGAGGAGCTGTTTACGGTGTTTGGAGTACCCGAGATTGTGCACACCGACAATGGTAAGCAGTTCGTGTCGCAGGAGTTCGAAGCTATGCTGGAGCATCACGGCATTAAACATGTCCGTACAGGCAACTACGCTCCGCAATCCAACGCGTCCGAGCGGGTTAACCAGTCGGTGTTGGCAGCGATTCGGACACATGTTGGGACTGACCAGACGACATGGGACGAGAAGCTACCCGAAATTGCCATGGCGTTACGCAGTGCCGTTCACTCGGCAACCGGGACCTCGCCATACTTTGCACTCTTTGGACAGCACATGCTGAGTAACGGCAGCGAGTATGGACTGGCCAGAAGGCTGGGCGACGTCAGCGACTCGGCCATCAAGCCCTTAGAGAGGTCGGCTAAGCAGCAAATATACCGTGCTCGCATCCAGGAGACGCTACACAAGGCATACGAGAGGTCGGCGAGGCAGTATGACCTGAAGACCCGAGATGTCCACTTTGCCGCTGGTCAGGAAGTGTTTAAGAGGAACTTCGTGCTGAGCGATTTCGCGAGGAATTTAAACGCCAAGTTCTGCCGCCGTTTCACCAAATGCCGAGTGGTGAGACCAGTGGGGCGATGCCTGTATGAGCTAGAAACTCTGCAGGGCAATCCACTCGGGGTGTTCCATGCTAAAGATATCAAACAGTGACCCCCGAGCGCCTGATCTTTGCCCGGCTAGCTCAGTCGGTGGAGCATGAGACGCTAATCTCAGGGCGTGCGCGGTGGCCTACGTTGGGCAGCGTAGCTAACAGACGCCTCCGGTTAACACTCCTGTTCTAAGCGGACGCAAGCGAACCGGAGTGTGGTGTTATGGTCGGCGGCACACTATCGATGGTTTTGGTTATTGAGCGAGGGGTGGCGAGTCGTGCTGGCATCCGATACCGATTGTCTGACTGCGTGATTGGGGGAATAGCCTAGAAAGAAGAAGAGGCCGTGAGTAGGCAGAAAATTGCAGCGGCAGCGAAAAGTGCGCCGATAAGGAAAAAATTATAAAGAAGTGCAAGTGGAAGAAAATATAGTGATTTGTGAGGCGCTGGCAGCAAAGCAGGTATGAGCAAGTGAATAAGCGGTGAGAAGCGAAGGGTTTAATAGAAGTGTTCGTTTTATAGCAGCAGAGCGAGACGCCCACCACTTGCGAGTTCTGCAAGGCCGAGGGAAGGAACCAGACCACCGGACGAGGATTGGCCAATCCGTCTGGGTGGTCTTCAAGTTTGTTTGACTTTATAGTCTTTGCCCATAGCTGCCCCCTTACCCGCATTTACTTTGCGCCAAAGCGCAACAGTTGCGTCAGTGCAAAAGTTGCAGCGCACACACACACACACATACGTGCACCCTAAGCCGCCGCCACAGGCACAGTGGGCCTCAACATCGCAGCCAAGCAGCAGCTGCAGAAATAATTATTTAAATATTTATTCACCCCGCCCAGTTATTTATTTCTGCCCTACTCTTTACTTATTTATTAGTATTTAATTTATTATTTATTTATTCTTTATTTATTATTTATATATTTATTTATTCTTTCTTCGTTTTTGTTTAATGTTTATTTTGTTTTTCGTTTATTAGTTTTTGTTTATTTTTCGTTATTATTTATTTAATTTATTTTTTTATCATTCTTTATTACAATTTATATAAAGTAAATTTAATTTATAAGAAAATAAAATGTTAAATTTAAATTAAATAATATTGTTATTAGTGTTTATGTAAACATGTGTGAGTAGAGATTTATGTGTGGGTGGGATGAAGATGTGCTGATGTCGGGGTAAGTTGTTGTTGTTGTCGTGTAATATGTTCAGGGAGTCGGCCACATGGTTTTATAAGGCCAATTCATAGGTAGGGAGGGCACGCATTGGGGTAAATATTAACACCTGTTTACCTTATATATCCTAAATTGTCCGATCGCGAAAATAATGCCTGTAAAGTAGCTGCAAGTCCGATAGTTGTTTTGTTTTCGTAAAATTATAAATTTTTGTTAAACCGGCTAACGCTGTATCGAGGTCGTATCCATCCCTGGGTAACCGATTTGCTAGCTGGCTATCGATACAGTGTTGGGAAAATCAAGCCGGACTATAACACACCACACAACTGCATCATTACTACGGCTTTAACTCCTCCACTACAAACAACCACCATTAAGTAAAGTGGCTGCGATACCGGAAGAAGCAACGGCCAATGCAATATTTTTACTTTGTCGTACCTTTGCCACTAATAAATTTAAAAGATACGTTTTACCTGTTCCACCAGGTAGATCTAAAAAATAGATTTCTACCTTTTCTGCTTCAACGCTATGTAGTATCTTTTCGTATACTTGTTTTTGCTCAGCAGTAAGGAGTAGCTCATTATTAACAACAAAATTATCGCAATTTTCATAATTTGTTTCTCTATGATATTCAATATTTGGAACAATTTCCTCGGATCTAATTGGAAGTGGAAATCCATAATAAGTCAAGTTTTGACCACCAATAGACAGTACAATATCTTCAATGTAAATAAGACATTTATTTAATACATTATTTACAATACTTTCATCAATATTTCTGTCTTGTGAAAAATTAAAGGCTCTTAAAATATCGTCTGAGAAACTCTCTTTATAAGTATTCCAAAGTTTAAGAGCATCTGAAATTTGACAAAATACTAACATTATTGCAGAAAGTTTTCTCAGCTTTGTAGGATTTTGACATATGACAGCTTCGGCTATAGTTGAATCCCAGTGCTTATCATCTACTAGTAATCCTAGAGCTTTACACGCCAATTGAAATGATGCGTATGCTATACCATGAACGGTTTTTAAATTTAAGCCCCTTACAAAATGTAATAAAAGTCTTAAATAAAAACATTCTGTATTATTGAGATGAATAGTGTAAGCTCTTCCCAAAGCTGAATCTCTTTTAACTCCAGGAAAATTTGGCACATCATGCCCTCCTTTTTTATACCCTTAACCCATAAAATGGGTAAATAAGGGTATAATGGTTTTGTGCAAATGTATGTAACAGGCAGAAGAAAGCATCTCCGACCCTATAAAGTATATATATTCTTGATCAGCATCAACAGCCGAGACGATATAGCCATGTCCGTCTGTCCGTCTGTCCGTCTGTCTGTCCGTCTGTCCGTCTGTATGAACGCGTGGATCTCAGAGACTACAAGAGCTAGAGACTTCTGATTTTGTATTTAAGTTCTCCTATACCATGAGCAGAACAAGTTTGCTTCAAATTATCGATAATTATTCTGGTTTCCGATATACACATAATATCGATAACAATAAAATATCGAATTTGGAAAATCTAAAAATGAGGGTTGAAGTAATGGATAATGATAGAACTTTTCTGAAAATTTCGTCCAAATCGGTTAAGAAACACCGGAGATTTTGAACTTAATCGATGGAAGCTAAGCCAGTATACCAAAGTCTTATATAAATTAAATATATTTATTGCAACTGGGTTCAGGGTATCTTCTAGTCGGGCTCTCCCGACTAGAGCCTTCTTACTTGTTATCTTTGAAATTCTTTATTGTTCCATGTAAAATACGAAGGAACTTCACAATATAGAAGCGTTCTTGCAAACTCATCACGTGTGTCAAGTAATTGTTGCGGATTATTTGGGTTAAAATATATATCCGGTGACCATTTTCTAAATGAACAGCTAAGTGTGTAATAGCCGGAAAACGTTCATGTATGGGAAATGTAAGGATTCTCCATACCGCTTCTGAGCTACTTACTGCCAGTGTTAACATATTTACAAATGTATTTAATAGACTTTAGAGAACTACAATAGTCAACATTTATGTGAGCTTCAAATGTTCTCAATAGTACACAGTTGTAAGGCACAACCCAACGATTATCTATGCAATTACCATTTATATTAATTGCATTGCCACCATCTTCTATCGCTCTTCTACGATATAGAGGGTTACCATCTTTTCCAGTCACAGTCGAGGAAACCTTTTGGTTCATTTTCAATTTTTCATGCATGGCGATTTATTATTAAATGCACCGCAAGGACCATGAATCATATTTGACTTAACAATGTATATAACAAAAGATCTTCATCTGCGTTTGGTATTTCGGCACAGACAATTTTATCGATTTTATCTGGTCTTATTTTATTTTCTAACCAAAGTAGAATATGTTTATGTGGTAAGCCCCGCTTTTGCCATTCCACAGAGTACATGAAACATTGCACGCTTCAAAAAAAAAGAACCTTTTGTCAATAGTGACATTAAAGGTTTAACTTTTTAATCAAAGGCTCGAGCTATAATATCTTGACGATCATGCGGTTTTTGATCCGGTAATAAAACACTTTTTATGTCATTCCATTGTGGATTGCATGTGAATGTTATGAAAAGATCTGGTCGCCCATAATGGCGGACATATGTCATAGCATCTTGAGTCTTTTCATGCATATATCGTGCAAAGCTTGTAAAAGAAGATGGTAAAAATTACCATTTGACCAAGTTGAGCTGCGACAACATCTTGTTGGCCTATTGCATCTTGTAGACCATTGTCATCAGGACAAACTCTTTTTTTACATATATAGATTACCACGATCTAACTATTCTTATAAACGACATGAAGCCGGATTTCTGCTGCTTCTTGAAGCTCACATGCAGTACCATAAGTATGACATAGCGCACTCATATTGTTTAAAAGAGCTATAAAAAGGCAGGCTCCATCACCAATTATAGCTATTTCGGCTAACTCTCTTATATATGAGCGCGCTCTGCAAGTCAAACAAAGAGCGTAGTATCGCTACCTTCTTCGCACGCACTGAATCAATGCAAAACATATCTAAGAGGCTGCAGTTAAGTGAATTGTATATTGGCTTAAGCTTTAATTTAGTGTATGTGCGGAGGAGCTAGGGTTATTAAACTTTATGATTGACATGCAAATCGCGCACATAAAATAGAGACTGAACGTAAATGAGCAACAACAAAGGAGCATGATCGGAGCGAGATTTCAAATTATCTGATTATCATAAGAGCAACACACGCGCTTATGTGAACGCCCTTTGCTTATTCGAAATTGTATATCAATAATATATCAATAATGTTAAGGTGTTACGTTTTGTCTAAGTTATATAAGCAGCAAGTAGGCGAATCCACCCCCATAACATATTCTGGTGTGGGAAATTTTTCTAGACGCACCAAGTTTTGTATTGTTTTTTTTTTTTTTTTTAATCAATGACACCAACAAAAAGTAGCAGTGCGGGCCAAACAACAACACTGACAACAACAACAAACGCTACTTGGGTCGTAAATCAATTGTCAAAGGCACACAAATTTGAAAAAAAAAATATGTGCTCTGTGCGAAGTGCGACGCGAAGGCGTCACTGCGCATTTGTTTTGTTTTTGTTTTTTCTCGCTCGCGATCAAACCCTCAGCTTTTGCGACAATCAGGCGACAGTAGTAAAATGGGTACTTGTTGTAATTGTAATTTGTTTTTTAAAATTGGTAAAAGGCTCCAAATCGTATGGGAGGTACTTAAAGGAGTTGTCCAAATAAAAATTCCCTTCTTAGTGCTCACTTACTACCTGCATGGAAAATTGTGTGAAAATTTCAGCCTTCTAGCTCTTTTCGTTTAGGCTGTGGCTCTTCCATTGTCATCAGGACAAACTCTTTTATGTATATAGATTATGAACGGCTCTCGCACTGACTTCTCTGCCGAAGCAGTGGCCAGCCTTAAACTTAGAATCATAAATTGAGATCATTGAATAAAGATACTTATAACAGCCCAGACGTGGCACAGCAATTGATTGACAATTTATTATACTTTATACTTTATACTTGGCGACCGTGACATGTGATTTCGAATAAATAATAAAATAATAGTGCTTTTTATGTACGAACATGATATTAAGTTAATGTTAATAGATTCATGATGAGTTAAATACAACAACGTAAAAGTGCAATCCATTAAAATATAAAAACATTCAACTAACAACAAGTAAACAAAAACTAAGGAAATATGAAAAATACTTTAAAAAAACTAAATATGCAAAGCAACAATAACAACAGCAGCACCAGCAACAACAGCAGCAGCAACATTTACGCACGCGCAATTGAAAATCAGCAGCAGCAGCGAAAAGTAAAAAAAAAAATTAAATCAACGCAACACTTTCAACAATACTAATGGAGACAGGCCGAAGACAACAACAGCAGCAGCAGAAATAACTAAAATAAATAACACGAATATATAACAACAAGAACTGCTTATATTCAATAAAGTGTAACATATACATACAACCAAACCACCAGAAGGGTGCCGTCCTCAACATACTTAAGAATTAGGTATTGTTGGTGCAAATTAGGCAATGCAATTCCTTAAACAGCAGCCTCTTAGTTATGGTTAGCTTAGCTTAGTAAGTGCGGAGGAGATAGGGATATTAAGATTTACGTTTGAAAAAAAAAATAGAGAGTGAACGTAAATAAGCAACAGCAAAGGAGCATGATCGGAGCGAGATTTCTAATTATCTGATTACCATAAGAGCAACACATGCGCTTATGTGAACGCCCTTTGCTTATTCGAAATAGTATATCTATAATATATCAATAATGTTAAGGTGTTACGTTTTGTCTAAGTTATATAAGCAGCAAGTAGGCGAATCCACCCCCATAACATATTCTGGTGTGGGAAATTTTTATAGACGCACCAAGTTTTGTTATGTTGTTGTTGTTTTTTTTTTAATCAATGACACCAACAAAAAGTAGCAGTGCGGGCCCAACAACAAGACTGACAACAACAACAAACGCTACTTGGGTCGTAAATCAATTGTCAAAGGCACACAAATTTGAAAAAAAAAAAATGTGCACTGTGCGAAGTGATACATGTACATAAAATTATGAAAATTATTTTCAAGCGCATCGTTCACTTAAAGCACTGCGCACACCAGAGCGAATAATTCGCAGCGGCGGCAGCAATTAATCGCGCGCTTTTTCCGCGCCAAAATCGCAAGTGTATTCACACCGTGGCGAAATTAATCGCGTCGTTTTGTTTATTCGCTAAAATGTCGTCCTCAGATGAAGAAGTTCTTTGATTAACTTTGTTATCAGAAGAAGAAAATGAAACAAATGCGTGAGTATTAATATTTTATTCATTGTGATCGTTTATTATAACATTATATAATATAGGCAAAAAAGAACTTGAGTGCATCCCATAAATGCGGAGAGGCATTCCCGTGGAGAATTTAGTAATTTGATGCAGCATCTTCGGAATGATGAACAAAGATTTCACATATATTTTAGAATGACCTCCACCTGCTTCGATTACCTTTTGAAGTTGATCGAAGTTGATATTAAAAAGCAGCACACAAATTACAGGGAGCCTATTTCACCAGAGGAACGATTGGCAATCTTTTTAAGGTAATTTATTTATTTATTTATAATAGATAGATATAATAAAAAAAATTAACACTAACTTATTTCTAAAGCACTAAGGTAATATAAATGCATCATTAGCGACACTTGACATGGTAGAAGTAAGACAGACATTGCGCATAAACAGCTGTTTGTGACGTTTGTGTGTGACGTCACATACGAAGCATTTTTTATAAATTTAAAAGAAAAAAATGATTGATAATAAGTTAAAATCTGCTTCTCTTATTAATTATTATTATTTTATATTATTAAAAGCCAAAATATAGTAATTTAACATGTTAACAAGGCAAATATTATACACATGGATCATATGTGACGTCATCTGCGCAGAACATCAACCAGTTTCTGTGCAATCTGATTTCTATCGTTCATGGCGGCAAGCGAAAAAATCGCTGCACGCACAGTTGTCAATACTCAGCGGAAAAAAACGCTGCAGATTCGCTGTCGCAACGAATTCGCCCCGCTTTGGTGTGAATGCGTTCATAAGACGCAATGGAATTAAATATTCGTGTCGCTGCCGCTGCGAATTATTCGCTCTGGTGTGCGCAGTGCTTAATTGTGTATGCAATTATTCATTAAGAAGCGGAAATCCGTTTCTTTTTTGCAAGTGTCGAACCTTTTCTTATGACTTTGCTTGTGCGACGCGAAGGCGTCACTGCGCATTTGTTTTGTTTTTGTATTCTCGCTCGCGATCAAACCCTCAGCTTGTGCGACAATCAGGCGACAGTAGTGGAATGGGTACTTGTTGTAATTGTAATTTGTTTTTTAAATTGGTAAAAGGCTCCAAATCGTATGGGAGGTACTTGAAGATGTCCAAATATAAATTCCCTTCTTAGTGCTCACCTCCTGCCTGCATGGAAAATTGTGTGAAAATTTCAGCCTTCTAGCTCTTTTCGTTTAGGCTGTGGCTCTTCCATTCTCATCAGGACTAACTCTTTTATATATATAGAAAAACTGATACAGATTTTTTTTTCCAAGGAAACACATCTATGAGCGACAATCCCGACTTCGTAAACGCTGCTCCCGTTGAGCAAAGGGAAGCACCGACGCTGAAAGAGGCGCTTGAGGTGTGTCCAACCGATGGACCACGGCCACTCACGATAGCTGAGTACAAGGCCCGAAACGCCAAGAAGCCCCCAAAAAAGACAAAACGGGGAGGAAGGATTCAGCGCATACTGCAGCAGAGAGGACTGGAGCGGGAAATGCTACGGACGTACACAGACAAGGATGATAAGCAACGCTGCCAACAGCGCATAGATGACCTCACGAAACAACTTCGCCAAAAGAGCGAAGCAACGCAAAAGAGCTGCTAAATGCGAGGCACCACTTTGCCTTTCATCTTAACAACTACCCAAAAACAACTTGTAGCACCGCAAGGTGAAAGTTGGCATAACTTACTTCTGATAGGCTTTTACTAAAAACATATGATTGGTAACTAATGTAAACCAATCATATGCACATTACACAACACACTACACTATTAAAACAAAATTTTATAATTGGGAATTAAATTTAATTAAATTAAAAAAAAAAAATTTATCATTCAGACTTTCATGTCAGTTTTCAATTCAAATAAAATAGACATATTCAGAGAGAAATACCATTTGCCAGAACCAATCATGGGTCTAGTAGACGTCAAGTCTGTGGACTCGACAGCTAACGTCATAAACAAAGTTGACGTGTCGTCCCCAGATTTGAATTATATGCTAATCTTAGTTTTGATCATTGTAATACTAATGGTTATGAACACAGTGTCAAAACTCTACAAAATCCACAGAAGGAACATCAAGAAGAGCTATGTGAGCAAAGCAATGAGTAAAGCAGCAGAATTAGAAAAAATTTAAATTGTCGCGCAAAATTTTCAAAATTATTCGAAAAATGTTAGAAGCCAAAATAGAAAATATTTACTCTAAATACCCAAATTTTCGTATACAAGCTATACAAATACTTTCCAGCTTCCATGAATATATCTCCGTATATAGGTTCGAAAATGAATTAATGGAAAGATATAATATCGCAATAAGTTGCAATAAAACCGAAAAAGCGAAAATTTTGGAAACCCTACCTTATGCCCATGTTAAAACATATGTAGAACAACATCCCATTCTTGGCCCGACCAACATTTTTATTGTGCGTCTTCACAAGTAATAAAATTTCAAATAAATCATGGTAGAGCTCAAGCTATGAGCTAGATTTATTCCGTTTTTGGTATTTTTGGTTGATAACGGACCAACCCATCGGATATTAAAAATTATCGTTCAGTGGATAATCTCAAACAAGTCAGTTAAATTACATATGTACAAGCAAATACAACGTATATTATCATTGCAATATAAAAATTTGCTAAGAAAAAACTTTCGCTTGCCAAAATCAATAAATGATTTGTTCGTGAATCAAATCATCAAAGCAGAACAATTGAGTTCCGAAAGTGACGATTCTGACGTCCAAATAATTGATTTAATAAAAAAAAAACATAGTGGCGCAGTTAATTTTTGCTATGCCAAGACTATGATACCCTTCACACAGCCAAATCAATGCTCCCCCCTCTTATTAATGTTTCTGTGCAGTTGTTGGTAATTTTTCGCTAATATTTTTACTCTTGAGCGTCATTTACTTGTTTGTGTGCGACAAAAACAACATATTGACATGTAGGTACTTGAAAGTGCACGACAGAGACAACAATTGATAGTACGATATGGTAAATTTGTATGGTGGCTATGTTGAACGTAGAATGCTCCGATCGAAATGAAATTTCATAGTGAACCAACCCGACATGATCTAAGCAATCTGTGAAAGTTTCATCAAGATGGGTTCAGCAGTTTGGCCGGAAATCGTGTTGATATGGTAAATTTATATGGTGGCTATGTCGTAGAATGCTCCGATCGGGATGAAATCGTGTTGAAACAGACATACAGACAGACGGACAGACGGACGGACAGACGGGGATCAATTCCTGAGCTCGTCCTGATCATTTTGATATACAGTTTATGGGGTCTCCCATCATTCCTTTAAGGCGTTACAGATTCATGACAAATTCAATATACCCTGTGAAGGGTATAAAAAAAACACAAAACAATAATATATATATAAAGTGACACATTCAGTTCTTGCAGAGCTTCTATGCCAACCTCCACCCACACAAAATAACAAGAACAATTCACAACCATTGTCCACTTGAGTAAACAAATGTATAATCTTAAGCACGCACATTTATGATTTTGGCCTCTCGTAATAGAACCATAGAAAATTAAGTCACACTCAGCATAAGCACGTACATCCGGCGAACAGAATAAACAACAGTAAAACTATGCACCCTAAAAAACAACAAAGCTATTAAAATCGATCACACCACCCGAAAAACAAAGCCATTAAAATCGATCACGCCACTTTAAGAATTAGATGAGCAATGTCCAATGTAATTTCATCCTTGAGCGAAACCCCAGTTTACGACTCCTCAGAATAAATCCACTCCAGAGAGTTGAGCATAAATAATTTAAACAAAGGAATAAGTCGCAAAACGAGGTTTCTTCAAAAATCAAAACGCTAGCATAAGTTGAGTTCTATTTTACATGTTTAACTGTAAAGACGCGTTCAATAAAGAAATTTCATATGTTTTTAAATAAACGCGACTCCAACGATTTAATTGGCGCAGCCGGTAGGATATCAATCGAAATCGTGGAAGTCATAGTAACCTAAGGATCAAAAGATCCTTAACTTGTTCTAGTGTCTCGCGAACTAATCGAAGTGATATCCGCACAAGGACCTCGTGATCCTTTCTTCGAAAAGAAACAAAAGTCACGCAACGCCTCAAGTGCAAGAAAAAAATAAAAGAAATTTTTTTCTTTAACCAACAAAACTTTTTACAAATCAAGCATCAAAATAAATAAAAATTCCAAGATGACTTTGAGGATTTTATCAGACGCCAACCTAAGCCAAGCGCTTAACCAAATCAGGCAAATACCAAGCTTTGGAGGAGAAACAGAAGGCTTAAGCGCTTTCATCAGCAGAATCGAATTTATCATGAAATTATATCCAACTGAGGATAGCAGACAACAAAATGTGTTGTTCAGCGCAGTGGAAATGCAACTACATGGAGACGCCCAAAGGACATCGCTAAGACACATGGCTTCGGACTCGAATACATTAAGAGATATCCTGATCAGCACTTACAAGACGCAAACATCTTACGAGGAGCTACTAAGGAAGCTGTCCTACACACAATACGGAGGAAGCATACGTAAGTTCGTCGAAGAAATAGAAACTAAGTCTTTTGTCATAATTAATGAGCTAATAATAAAAGGCAACCAACAGAATACAAGACTATATACAAACGCAATGAACAGTACAATAAAATATGTAATTAGTAAGAAATTGCCTGACCGATTGTATATGCAGCTAGCTAGATACGATATAGCTACAGTGAATAAATTAAAACAAGTAGCACAGAAAGAAGGAGTTGATGAAGATAACGTATCTGACAGATCCAAGAGCGCAAGTAAAACAACTTTCAGTAAACCAAACAAAAACAATTATACTTCCAGATATCAAAACCACAACAATTCAGGTTATAGAAACCAACAGAATTTCAATACAAATTTTCAAAATTTTAGAAACCCACAGAATTGAATCCAAATTTCCAAAGTTATAGATACCAAAACCCATCACAAAATACCGCAACACATGACCCACAACTATTTAGGGAATTTCAACAAAAACTATATCAAGGTAGTGTCGGACACTTCTAGTGGTGTCAATTAAATAATTATACGCTGGCACGTCTGTGATATTCGGTTAAGGTTTTATGAATGTCTCTTTATTTTTGATCAAAAGAATTCTTAGCCTAAATACATAATTGGGTTGCTTATGTATAAAGCTCTGTCGCAGCAGAGCGGCCGCTGCCGTTGCAGCGGTCAAGAGAGAGAGAGAGAGTTGTAGTATATTTATGAATGTATATGCAGAAGGCAAAGAATGCATATACATTAAATATACATATATAAGGCAAGCACTGGCTCGTAAGGGCTAAAGTGCTTACGTTGCGGATCCCACTCTTCGTGGTGGTTGATCAGATTTCAAGTGCGCTGACCGTTTGTGTACTTGCGTTATATTTGTATATACGTAGCAACAAAGTGTTGCTATGTCTGAAGGTTACATACCCTGCAATATAGTGGGCTTATGAGAGATTGTCATGCATACTACATCTCCCTCCTTTTGAAAAATAACGTAACTTAGTGTAGTTATTTTAGTTTCTATGTAGCTATATATTTTTTCTTATGTTTTATTTAATTTTTTTTTAATAATTTTTATTTATTTTTGTCGAAGTAAAAAAAATTTTTTATCTTTTATTACTATTTTTTTTTTATTTATTTTTTTTTTTAATTTTATTTATATATATATATATATATATATATATATATATTTTGGATGAGAATGATTAATTAATAAAAAGTTTTAGCCTACATTTATGTACTTTTTGTACCTTACCCTTTTTATCCTTTATGAAAATATTTTCTCTATCATCTATTTGTTTTACTGTGTAAGGGCCTAAATATGCTGATTCTAGCTTATGGCCAGTTTCATTTCTTAATAAAACCATATCTCCTACTTTTAATTCAAAATTAATTATATTTTTATCGTAGTATTCTTTATTTCTAATTTTATGTTTTTCTAACATAATTCTAGCTCTTTTATATGCTTGTTCTAGTCTAAATTTACTTTCTCTAGCATAATCTTATATATTGTACAGTGGATTAATATTATCTATTGTATTAAAATATTGTGGCAAGTTACTTTGCTTACAAAAAACTAATTCATATGGACAATAATTATGTGCCATAGAAGGGGTCGTGTTGAAACAGTATACGAAATATTTTAGCCATACATCCCAATCAGTTTTGTCGACTGATATGTATGAACGTATATATTCATTAAAAGTTCTATGACTTCTTTCTACTGTTCCAACTGTCTGGTGGTGGTGTGCTGTAGACGTTATATTGTCTATTTTTAAATATTTGCACAAGTCATTTATAATAGAATTTTTATATTCAGTTCCCATGTCCGTAATAAACGTCTTCATTGGACCGAACTGTAATATAAAAGATTCAAATATAGCTTTAGCGACAGTATTTGCATTTTTATTTGGGATCGGTATGGCAACAAGATATTTTGTTAAATCGCAAATAAGCGTAACTGCATATTCGTTACCATATTCAGATCTTGGTAATGGACCTACTCTGTCAACTATTACCCTGTCGAAAGCACTTATTGGTGTGTCGGTAATTGTCAAAGGAGTTTTAGTATGTGTTGTTGTTTTTGACATCTGGCATTTTGGACATCTACGTACGTACTCTTTATATGACGAGTCATATTTTTCCAATAGTAGTGTCTTTTTACTTTTTCCAAAGTTTTTGTTATGCCCGTGTGTCCTCCTTGTATGGGATTATCATGAAATGTAAACGAAATTGCTTCTTTTTCTGTATCGCTTGATACAATGGTCACCGGCTTGAGTAGCGCTACTCTTAATAATCTCAATGTATTATTGCCCATATTTATGAAATTATCTATTGAAACTTGTTACCGGCTTCCTTTCCGAGCCTTTGGAAAAATTTACCTAAGTCGATAACTCCATTAGTATACAGATCGCTAACATTTATTCTTGCAACGATTTTATTTCCGTGTTTGAAATAACACAGCTTTCCTTTCATATGCAAGGCTACTTTTCGTACATCGTCATTTGTGATGACTTCATATACGTTGGGCTTAGAAGCTTTTTCAAGATTTTGCCTAAGCAAAGGTTCTTGTTCATTTCCTGCGCAGGATTTATTTTGTCTACTTTGTTGCCTGGTAGTGACTTTCAGGACTTTATTTTGTAAATCTTTAAATTCGGATATTGTTATCCGTGATAGGGCATCTGCCACGAAATTGTCTTTACCCTTTAGATACTAAGTTTGGAACTTGGATTGACCATAGAAAATAAATAAGGTAATGGTCTGTGGTCAGTTTTCACTGTAAAGTGTTTTCCATAAATATATGGACGAAAATGTACTATTGCCCAGTGGATTGCTGCTAATTCTTGTTCTGTTGTGCTTTTATTACTTTTACCCTTTGTAAATGAACGAGATGCGTATGCAACTGGAAGTTGGAGTCCATTTTAGTTTTGAGTTAAAACTGCTCCACACGCTTGCTTACTAGCATCCGTTATTGTGCAAAATTCTTTGCTGAAGTCTGGGTATTGTAGTAATGTTGGTTGAATTAGCTTGTCTTTGAGGTATTGGAATGCAGTTTGGCATTCAACTGTCCATTCAAAAGGAACACTCTTTTTACATAATCTTGTTATGTGCCGTGAATATTCGGCGAAATTGTTTATAAATCGTCTATAATAGTTGCAGAATGCAACGAATCGTCTCGCGCTGTCCGCATCATGTGGGACTGGATAGTTTTTAATGACGTCGTATTTTTTGTCGTCTGGCAAGATTCCTTTATCCGTGCATTTGTGACCGAGGAAGGTTACTTCATGCATGAAAAATGAACATTTTTGCAGATGTAATTTAAGGTTGTATTTCCTACATTTGTCAAAAACATCAGTTAAGTTTTTAAACATATATTTTTCGGAACAACCAATAACTATTAAATCATCCATATAAAGGAAAGCTTGCGAAGAATCAAGGCCAGAGAACGCTATAGTCATCATTCTCTGAAATGAATTTGGCGCTATTTTTAAACCGAATGGTAATCGCGTGAAGCGATATGAGCCATTGCTCGTTGAAAATTAAGTTATATTTCCTGAACTTTCTTCGAGTTCAATTTGATAAAAGCCTGACATTAAGTCAAGGCATGAGAAATATTTTGCTCTACCTAGTTGATCTAATATATCATCAATTCTAGGCAGTGGAAATTTATCGGACAGTAGTTTTTTATTAATTTGACGATAGTCAATTACTAATTGCCATTTTTTATTTTCTGAGCCTTTAAGGGCTTTCTTTGGGACAAGTAAGAGTGGGCTGTTGTATTCTGACACAGACGGTTCGACAATGTTGTCGCTGATTATTATACCCTTAACCCATAAAATGGGTAAATAAGGGTATAATGGTTTTGTGCAAAAGTATGTAACAGGCAGAAGGAAGCATCTCCGACCCTATAAAGTATATATATTCTTGATCAGCATCAACAGCCGAGACGATATAGCCCTGTCCGTCTGTCCGTCTGTCCGTCTGTCTGTCCGTCTGTCCGTCTGTCCGTCTGACCGTCTGTCCGTCTGTCCGTCTGTCCGTCTGTATGAACGCGTGGATCTCAGAGACTACAAGAGCTAGAGACTTCTGATTTTGTATTTAAGTTCTCCTATATCATGAGAAGAACAAGTTTGCTTCAAATTATCGATAACTATTCTGGTTTCCGATACACACATAATATCGATAGCAATAAAATATCGAATTTGGAAAATCTAAAAATGAGGGTTGAAGTAATGGATAATGATAGAACTTTTCTGAAAATTTCGTCCAAATCGGTTGAGAAACACCGGAGATATTGAACTTAATCGATGGAAGCTAAGCCAGTATACCAAAGTCTTATATAAATTAAATATATTTATTGCAACTGGGTTCAGGGTATCTTCTAGTCGGGCTCTCCCGACTAGAGCCTTTTACTTGTTTTTCAACTTGTTTTTGTATTTCTTCTGTCTGGCTATGCGGGCTTCGATAGTTCTTCATGTACACTGGTTTATTATCTTTTAGTCTCAGTTGTTGTTTATAGAAGTTATTTGTTGTGATTGATTCGGTTTCAAGACCGAATATGTCACTATATTTGGTGCATAAATTGGTTAATTCCGACTTGAATTGTGGGGGGAAATTTTTTGCTAGCTGAGATATGACAGTTTTTTCTCTATGTTCTTGATTTGTGCGAACTACATCGTAGCTCGAAAGTGATTCATGTTTTAAATTATTTATTGTAACTAATTGGTCGGTACTAGTTGTATTTAGTAAACGGACAAACGTATTTTGAGATGTTGCAATTGTGTTTGCAACATATACACCAGGTTGAATTTCCTGATTTGGAATAAATACACCACCTTCTTTTGAAGTTAGCGTGACTTTTCGGACAACTTGAGATCTTGCTGGCAGAACTATTGAGTTTTTACCAGAGTCATATGTTATTGGGACATGAATCGGATATTTTAGATTATTGGGTCTAATTATAAACCAATCTTCCGATGGTTTGAAATCTAGTTGACAATTGAATTTTTTTATAAAATCAATGCCTATTATTCCATCACATGGTATAGCGAAATCTAAATCAACTATGTGAAAATTGTGTGGAATTATATATTTTCCTGTCTGAATCTCTATTGATGCTAGACCTTTGGATTTTAAAATCTCTTTACTTATGCCTTGAATGTTTATTACATTATTAGGCTGGATGCCATGAAAGACATCAGAAGTTTCTTTAAGTATTGAGATGTCTGCACCTGTATCTATTAAAAAGGTAAGTTTTTTACCTGTTGACACGTGGTCAAATGAAACAAATATATTGAGACTAAAATTTATTGTTTTCTATTGCTGGGTATCTAAAGGTTGCTCGGATTTTCCCGAAACATCTTGGGTTACTCTGACATTGTTATGACCTCTGTTTGACTTGCCATGGCCTCTAGAGTTTTGGCCTCGAGTGTTGCCTCTGTTATTATTGTAGTATTGTCCTTGACCGCCTCTGTTGTAAGGTCGGCCTCTATAATTACCTCTTCCGCGGTTTCCGGACAGCGTTGGATTGTCCAGTTGCCTCTGTGCAACTGTTGACAAATTTGGATATCGCATCAATCATGTTATTGAATGTGCCAGCCTGCATGATCAGTTTTACCTTAACGCTAGTACAGTTTTTGGTCATTGCCTTAACTGCTTCGGTTGTACTGTATTTATTGGCCAGTTCCGGCGTTAAACCATCGATTATATATGCGCCTTCCAAAGCTCTTGTTAACTGCTCAACCTCTTGTGTATACTGGTTGGCAGTTTTGCTTCGTTGTTGCAAGTTGAGTAATTTGGCTCGCCAGAATACCCGGCTCGTTGCATCCAGGTGGCAGGTGGCTCCGTATTTCGTCCTCCAACCGCTCGAAATATCTTGGGGGCAAGTAGAATTCCAAGAACTCTTTCCGGAACCGCGTCCCGGTCTCCTCGTGCATCCGGTTAATTCTGCACCAGCTTTCGGCCTCTCCGGTCAACAGCTCCGAGATCAGCAGGGGTAAGCTGCACGCGTCGATCTGATGGACCGTGGCTCGCTCCTCTACCTCTCAGATGAAGCTTAGCGGGTCGTTAGTTCCATCGAAGGTTAGGCCCCAGCGTTGCATCTTTTCGGCCAACATGCCGTGTGAGGACTCCGGTCGGGTTGGCCTGGGAGGTGAAAGGCGGCGTATGCGTGGTGGGGATCTACTGGCGAGTCGGGTCGGGTCGGGTCCAGCTACGGCTCCGTCGGTATTTGTCACCGTGATGATCGGTCTGGATGCTGGAAGGGTGCTCATCTCTTGAGTGGTGGGGCTTGGCAACAGTGACCTTGCTTTGGTGCCCTTCGAGACGGATGGTGGCGGGTACTGGTATCTCTACGTCGAGCCCGAATTCACTTGCCAGGGATACCAGATCGTCCTTCTGCGGTAGTAGACCCAGCTCACTTCTACCATGGTTGCCTAATGGGGGTGGTTCTATGGGGCCCGAATTATCATTAGCCTTTGAGGAGGATTATTAATGTCCTTCGAGGAGGATTTTGGGTTCATTATTAATATCCTTCAAGGAGGATTGTAGGTTAATTAATAATATCCTTCGAGGAGGATTGTAGGTTTATTAATAATATCGTTCGAGGAGGATTGAATGTTTATTATTAATATCCTTCATGGAGGATTGTAGGTTTATTATTAATATCCTTCGAGGAGGATTGTAGGTTTATTATTGATATCCTTCGAAGAGGATTGTAAGTTTATTATTAATACTTTTCGAGGAGGATTGTAGGTTTATTATTAATATCTTTCGAGGATATCTTTCGAGGCTCTGTGTTGACTATTGTAGTGGCAGCTCGGAGGCTGGAGTATGACTGACTTTCTGGTGCCAGCAGCCGGCCTTATATACACAATCGGTCGCTCTGCCAGCACCAGCAGCGGCGCTCTGCCGTCGGCGTTAGCGAAGATCCCGTCGGCAGCATGGCGACGCAGCCTTCTGTCGCCGGCTTCCACGACGCTCTCAAATCCATGACGTTGCGAGGGAAGAAGGGGTGCAAAGGGTTTTGTTTTTTTCTTCTAGTATTTAAAGAGAAACAGCACAAAACGTAAGGACATGGAAAGGACAATAACTGACAAAACTCTGCACAATGATGTTGATCACGGACCCCCCCTTTCTGTACAACCGTTGAACAAGTGGTTCTTTGGCCACAAAAAAGGGGTGGGGCTCCTTGTCAACAAAGTCTTCCAGAGTCCCTGCTCGGGCGCCATCTGTAAGGACGTTTTCTAAGCCGAGAACGGCGTCTCAATCGCATCCGGGGTGTTTTACAGATTATTTGTAATAATGCTGAGACCCTGGAGTGAGCCGCACCGCGGTCGAACAGATCGTAATCGGCGAAGTGGGCTAAGGGGAGGAGTAGGGAGTCCAGGGTGAATACCCGGTAGACCCTTCCACCCCTCTCCTCAGACCACTCCCCGACGCCGACCAGGCGTAAAACCTTTGACTTCAGGGACGCGAAGAGGATCGGGAGGCTCTGCTAAGGGTAAGACCCGGAAGCTTCACCAAGTAATCACTTAATCCCGTTCGACCCTCTTTCATTCACCGGCCGCGCCTTTTGAAACGCATGTGATGGACCCAGGCAGGGATCTGGGGCGCACAGAGTAAGACTCGGAATGCGTCCCAGACTCCCCTACCCGAGCCCACCACAACCTGCAACGCACGGGTATTACCCGGTTGTCGCTACACACGGAATAGGCCAAGAAGCAGACGTCGCAGAATCTATAGTAAAACTCGGAAGATTCGCTAGTCTGGCTCCTCATGCCGATCCCATGTGGGCCAGAGGCTTCGACTACCCGCTGAAAAGGGAAGAGAGTAATAAAAGAAAAACGAACATGGATACATTTAAATCATTTATTGTTTCACACTTAAGGGAGTGGGGGAAAGGTATTGGATTAGAACACTACATTCTTGGCCGTTGGCCAACTTACCCCGGCCTAACAGGCTCATATGTGCGTGTGTGGCGGGCGAGGGGTGTATACGAGTGTGTGTGTATGCCTGTTGTGTGTTAGCTGGTGCCAATGCCGGGTGTGTGGGGGTGTGTGTGTATGCCTGTGTGTGTGCTGGTGTCAATGCCGTGTGTGTGTAGAGTGTGCGCGTGTGCCTGTGTGAGCGCTGGTGTCAAAACCGTGTGAGTGCGTATGCCTGGGTGCGTGCTGGGGTGTATGCCATGTGTGTGCGTATGCCTGTGTGAGTGCTGGGGTCAATGCCGGGTGTTTGTAAAAAGTGTGCGTATGCTTGTGTGTGTGCTGGGGTCGATGCCGTGGGTGTGTGGAATGTGCGTTTGCCTTAGTGCATGTTGGTGTCGGTGCCAGGTGTATGTAGAGTGTGTGCGTATGCCTGTGTGTACGCTGGTTTCGATGCCGTGTAGAGCGTGTGCGTATGCCTGTGTGAGTGCTGGTGTCGGTGCCGTGTGTGTGTAGAGTGTGCTTTTTTTTATTTTATTTTTTTTATTTCGATAAAAATTTAAGCCTAGTGTTAACTTATGCTAAGTTTAAACATACGCAGTCGTTGACAGTCTCTGCGGGACCGCCGTGAAGCATTGCTTCGCAGAAGCAGTGGTAACGACTACGATGAGCTCGCCCTTTCCCTTTCCAGCCGCCATAGCTCTACCATCGTCGAAGCTGCAAACGCGCAGACCGCATGCCAATTTTCTTGATGCTCTATCATAAGGGCCACCGGGTAGTTGGAGTAAGAGGCTGGCCCGCCAAGTTTTCCACCACAAGTCGCTGCTGGTCGAAGTCAAAGAAGACGTGCTGAGCGTCCTCCTCCCTGCCGTCGTCGCACCAGCTGCACGAAGCTGAGGAGTCATGCTGAAAACGCTTCAGGTAGCTCCTGAAACAACCATAGCCCGTGAGAAACTGGGTGAGGTAGAATGTAACCATCCTCCAGCTGCCCGAACAGCTCTTCTTTCCAAAGGACCAGCTTCCAGAACTGCCACGGCTTCCAGGGCAGAGATACGGATTGGAGTCATCCCAGCAATCACAAACGCTGCCTCCGAGGACACAGTGCGAAAGGCACAGCACACCCGCAGAGCAGAGAGCCGATAAGTTGACTCTATGCCCCTCATGTAGCTAGCCACTGATGTAGCGCCAATCCAGATTAGTGCTGCATACAGGATGACCGACTTCATGACGTGCATTAGAAGCAACCACGTATGCTGCCTCGGACCTCGCGTGTTTGGCATCATCCTCGCCAGTGTTCGTCCGGTGACCGCCGCCTTCCTGTGAACAAACGTGAGATGCTCTCCGAAGCTGAGGCGCATGTCAATGATCACGCCTAGGTAGCGGATCCAATCCTTGGACCTCAACGAGACGCCATCCACCGTGAAGTCAACATATTCCACATTCTTTCTGCTGCTGATGAGCACCGCCTCCGTCTTATGAGCAGCCAACTTTAGTCCCACAGAGGACAACCATTGAGTCACGGCATCTACGCACCTATTACAGAGTTCAGTGACTCGCCGTAGATTCTTAGCCACCATTACTAAGGCGACGTCATCAGCGTAGCCAACTGCGGTAGCCCCCTCTGGTAGCTGGATTCGAAGTTTGCCATCATACATGGTGTTCCACAGGAGAGGGCCTAAAACAGATCCTTGAGGAACTCCTGCAGAGATAGTGTATTCCTTTTCCCCCTCGTCCGTTTGATATCGAAGGATTCGGTTTTCAAAATAGCTCCTCACGATCGCTACTAGGTAATTTGGAACCTGAAGAAGAACCAAGGCATCCAGGATGCAGCTCCATTTCGCAGTGTTGAAGGCATTCTTCACGTCAATGGTCACGACAAGACAGTAATGCTTACTGCCGAAACGCCAGCGGGTGCCGGCGATAGCTTCAGACGCTATACTGACAACCGTTTTAATGGCGTCAGTAGTAGATATTGCCTTTCGGAAACCATACTGGAAAGGCGATAGACCACCAGCGTTCCGAACGGCATCGTCCAGCCTAGCATAGATCAGCATCTCCAGGACCTTGCCACCGTTATCAATGAGGCAGATGGGCCTGTATGCCGAGGGGTCATCAGGAGGCTTGTCTGGCTTGGATTAGAGCTCAAGTTTCTGTACCTTCCACCTGTCCGGAAATGTACCCTCGCGCAGGCACTTAGAGTTCAACTCTGCGAACAGACCGGGCTGCAAGGTTATTGCTATCCTCAGGCAACGGTATGATGGCGTTTATAGGCTTGCAGCGCAAGCAGCGCCCAATGGCTCAGCTACCTTTTCCACCATAACCAGCGGCGGTCCGCCTGCTGCCATTCGTGAGATGGCGTCGACGAAGGTGACCGTGCTTAGGGATTCAACACGGAACGCACGGAGGGTGGCCCTGCCGGCGACCGTATAGTTTCACCTACTGTGAAAACGATGGCCTCATGGTCGCTTCCAGTGTAGCAGTCGCTTACACGCCACTGGGCCGTGCGGGCGAGTGAACTGTTAACGTAGGTTAGGTCGATGATTGATCCAGCCGTACCCCTGTTGAACGTGTTTCTTGTCCCAGTGTTGAGGAGAACCAAGTCCGAATTTGCCATTGACTCCACGAGGATGGTTCCTCTGGTATTCGTCGACGAGCTGCCCCACTCCGTGGACCACGCGTCGAAGTCGCCATCAACTATGACGTTGCTACAGACCCTTGCGTCCTCTGCAATTTCCAACGTCACCGCCTCGAAGGCTTCGATCGTAAGGCTGGGCGCCAAGTAACAACTGTAGAGCCACAGGCCGACAACCTTAACTCAAACAAAGCTGTCAGAGACTAGGGTGTAAGTGAAGGGGGACTGCTGATCGCCACAGTTCCACAAAGCAGCCTTTCCAGAGCTGTCAGAGGCCCACAACCCGCGGTAAGATGACGCCCGGTGGTGAGGTTCACTAAGCATGGCGACATCGATGTTCTCATCAAGAATGAGCTGCTCCAGCAGAGCTTGTGCAGCTACGCAGTGGTTAAGGTTAACCTGCAGGACTTTCACCATTTGGCGTGCTTAACAGCTTCCCGGTAGGCAGGACACCTATAACTGCCTGTCGCATGGTCAGTTGTCTTTTCACCTTTTCTTGTGCATAGGGCACATTTAGGCAGCTAATTGCACGCTCTCGCGAAGTGGCCGAGGGTTCCACAATTGTTACAAGTCTTACTCAGGTAAGCCGTGCACTTGCAGTGGGCAGTGATGTGGCCATATTCCAAGCAGGTGTGCTGGGGTCGATGCCGTGGGTGTGTGGTGTGTGCGTAGGCCTAAGTGCGTCCTGGTATCACTGCCGTGTGTGTGTAGAGTGTGTGCGTATGCCTGTGTGAACGCTGGTATCGATGCCGGATGTATGTGTCTCCTCCCTGCTGCTGCTGCTGTTGTTGCTCGTCACTGGGTTTTATATATGTCCCGCTTCGTTTTAAGTCCGCCGGAAAACTGATTTGCAATCCAAAAATGCCAAATCATTTTTCGGGTGGCCATCGCTGTGCTGAAAACGTGAAGTTGCCGCTGTTAGGGTGGCCGTCGCTTGTGCCATGACGTGGCGTTGCCATTTTCGGGTGGCAAAAATGGTACTTCACAGCCCCCCCCCCCCCCTTACTTCGGGTGGCGATGACAGACGGTGACCTTACCGGCTGCCGACACTTTCACGTGGAATAACGGGCTGTCCACCTCCATCAGGTACTTCATCCCTCGGTGGGTGTTATGCCAGATGACGTGGTGGACGCTTTCCAGGACTTCCTGCGGCAATAATCCTCCAGTTCCAATTATTCGCCACTCCTCGGGGCCATCGCTCAGTCATTGGCGTAGAGTGGCAGGTCGTCGAGACCCGCGACGGGTAGACAGAACCTCGTCTATTGCGTCATCGGTCGGCCATCCAGGGTCCACCCTTAGGTCCACCAGGGGTCTATCTCGGGTAAGGGTACACTTGAGGTTGTGTCGGGGACTTCGGGCACTTCGGGGATGTCTTTGGCGCGGCTGTCGTCTGAGTGGTACCCTTCTGGATCCACGTATCTGCGGCAGTGTCCCTCAAGGCCGAAGAGGATATGACCTTCTGCTTCTGGCATCTCGTCTGTAATGACCGCAAGTTTGAGATTTTCGACTTAACCAGTAATTATTGTATTTTCTTGGGCAACATGAGGTAAGGAGGTTGGGTGAGGAACAGAAGTTAGGTCATGGGAAATGTCGTGGTCATCTTCGTCGTCATCAGCGTGGTATGGCTTTAGATCGGCGAGGTTGGCGACGCGGCGTCGTTTTGTCGCCTCATGGTGGATCTGGACGACGTTTGGGGAGACAAATTTCAAGACTCGATATGGCCCGTCAAACTTCGGCGCTAATTTTGCCGCGAATCCTTCCGCCGCGTTGGACAGCACGTGGTGTTTGGCCAACACTCGTGTGCCCAGCGTAAGCCGCCAATCCCTTCGGCGGAGATTATACTCCTTGGCCTGGTCCTGAGGTGCCAGCTACAAGTTGCCCCGTACAGTGTCAAAAACTCAACTCAACTTCGTGGCTAGTGTCTCGGGGCTTACCTCCTGCCGACCACTCCCAGGGGTGACTTGGTCGTATAAGGCGTTGGGTAGCCTAGGCTCACGTCCTTGCACCAAGTAGGCTGGGCTAAACTTGGTCGTGTCTGCGATGCTTGTATTGACTGCCAGCATTATTTCTGGCAGAAGTTCATCCCACATATTTTGGTGACCATCCACATATTGCGCCAGCATAGTTTTTATTGTCCAGTTTGCCCTCTCGGTTGGGTTATTCTGGAGGCTATAGGGGGCGGTGTGTTGAAGTTCCATTCCCAGCTGTTTGCAGTAACGAAGAAACCACTGGCTCGCGAACTGTTTTCCGTTAACACATACGAAACAGCGCAGTGTTCCGAACCGTCACAATATCCTCTCCCGGAACGCTTTCTCCAGGTGGGCGGTCATGGCTTTGCGCAGTGGGGCGAGTTCCACCCACTTGGAGAAATGGTCAAAGAAAACCAGTGGCCTGGTAATGCAGTGCTTCGATCTAGGTAGGGGTCCCATGAAGTCCGCGCAGACCGTCGCAAATGGTTCCGCTACCTGTCTGGTTAACATTCTCCCAGCCGGCTTGAGTTGGCTTAAGACCTGTACGCATGAGCCCCGTACAGCTCCCGTACAGTAAACATGAGTTTTACGACCGTAACAACAAGTGTTGAAAAAAGCACATATTGTGGCGGTAGGCTAATAACTTTTTCCTAATAAATCGGAAATGCAACTGTGTTTTGTATACTTAAATTCAAAATACTGATTCACGACCAACGCGCGCCACTTTTGTGTTTGAGTACAACTAACGCCCTGCTGCTGGCGGTTGTGAAAAAAGCAGGCTGCAAAACCAAAAAGCATTTTAGTGAACCCATATTTGATGGGCAGAACTTAGATTACTAAAGATTATGCTAAACATAACCGAAACCACTTAAAAGACTCAAAGCAAATTCACCTTACATATATATACCTTGTAATAGATCAGTGGCAGTACAATCCTGTTTATATGTTATTTAAATTGTACCTTATTAATTTATTACTTTATTTTTATTCAATACTTCTTGCGCAGCATTGACTTCCAAAACAGTAAGTATGGCTCTATTGGAGCCTGAATTAGGTCAACTTTGTTAATATTATCAGAAAAATGTATATGCCGGCTCTTGACCGACATGTTGTTGTTTTTTTTACGACTGTAAATAGCTGCAGGAAGCTATTTACGGCCGTAAACATTTTAACATAACATTTGAACATTTTCATTGTTCAACACTACCGTACCAGCAGTAGCTAACAGAACTGCAGACCTAAAATGTAAGTACTGTACTGACGCTGTACGTGACCATTTTTTTTATACCCTTAACCCATAAAATGGGTAAATAAGGGTATAATGGTTTTGTGCAAAAGTATGTAACAGGCAGAAGGAAGCATCTCCGATCCCATAAAGTATATATATTCTTGATCAGCATCAACAGCCGAGACGATAAAGCCATGTCCGTCTGTCTGTCCGTCTGTCTTTCTGTCCGTCTGTCTGTCTGTCTGTATGAACGCGTGAATTTCAGAGACTACAAGAGCTAGAGACTTCAAATTTTGTATATATGTTCTTCTATACCATGAGCAGAAATAGTTTGCTTCAAATTATCGATAACTTTTTTGGTTTCCGATATACACATGGAATCGATAACAATAAAATATCGAATTAGGAAAATGTAAAAATGAGGGTTGAAATAATGGGAAAAGTTCTATCGTAACTTTTCTGAAAAATTCGCCCAATTCGCATAAGAAACACCGGAGATATCTAATTTTATCGATTGAAGTTAAGTCAGTATACCAAAGTCAATTATAAATTTAATTTACATATTTATTGCAACTGGGTTCAGGGTATCTTCTAGTCGGGCTCGTCCGACTAGAGCCTTCTTACTTGTTTTATATGAAGTTATTGCTGTACGGGAGCTGTACAGGCGTCTGCGTACAGGCCTTTACCTTAAACACCTGGCACTTGGTACATCGCCGTACGTACCTGGTTACGTTTCGAAACAGGCCGGGCCAGTAGTACCTCTGCATCACTCGTCCGATGGTTTTCCGGATCCCAAGATGTCCAGCTGTAGGGTTGTCGTGACATTCGCTTAGGACGCGGGGCGCTGTTCGGTAGGTACGCAAAGTTTTCAGGGTATATGGTCCTCTTCCAGGGGGCGATGGCCAAGATGTCGGTATACCTGTCCGTTCTACAGCACATAATTCGGGTATTGGTCCGGGTGATCCTTGATCCGCTGCACCAATTTGCAGAGCCACAGACAGTTGGTGGCGTCGACCTGCAAAGTCTGCAGTACCTCCTCCAGCGGTTGCCGAGATAACGTATCTGCGACCAGGTTCAGCTTCCCCCGTCGATAGTAGATGTCGAACTGGTACTGCTGCGATTACAGCGCCCACCTTGCGATCTGACCAGTCGGGCTGTCGATGCTGTTCAACCACTTGAGCGCCAAGTGGTCTGTCACTACATCAAAGTGGTAGCCCTCGAGGAAGCATCGCAACTTACGGATGGCCCAAACGATTGCGAGGCAATCCTTTTCTGTCGCCGAGTAGTTCTCCTCGGGCTTGGACAGTCTCCGGCTCACGTACGCTATAACTCGTTCCGTTCCATCTAACTCCTGCGTCAGTACCGCTCCTAAACCGAAGTCGCTACCAGTGATGATAATGTCATCCAGGCGTAAGGCTCTAGGTCCAGTCGAATGACTCCATCAAGTGCCCGTTGGAAGGTGGCTAGAGCGGAGTGAAGGCCAAAGGGCATAACCTTCGAATGGAAAAATCCTCGTCCCGGTACCGTTAAATCGGTAAATTGACGGCTGTCGCGAGCAATTGGAATCTGCCAATATCCGCTCTTGAAATCCAGTGTGCTGATGTATTTTGCGTTCCGCAGCCGCTCCAGGATGTGTTGTATACGGGGTAACGGATAGGCGTCGGGGATGGAGCGTGCGTTCAGCTGATGGTAGTCGATGCACATCCTGATGTCATCCGTCTTCTTCCCTACCAGCACGATGGGGGCGCTATGGGGGGACTTCGAAGGGTCTCTCGTTTCGCATAGTGATCACATGCTCCGCGACGTGAGCTTTAATCCATCAAACATCGTCAGTTCTCGCTCCAAAATGCTTTTACCCTGGGATCGGTCTCCTCGTCGGCGTTGCTCGGTTTTTCCTGGTCGTCTTCTGGCACCTGGGCTACTGTTACAGCTTGGGACTGCCCGAAGGTCACCTCACGACTGCAAATTTCGGGCGTCTCGCGAATGTTTGCATCTTCCTTCTTTGGAGTGGTTGTCGGGGGTGGTATCAGTTCTGTACATGGCGCAGGTTCTTGTGTTGTGCTCCTGGGGTTCCGGCGTCTGGCAGGGCTTAGGAACATTTCCTTGGTCATCAGCAGCTCAGATGACCCAAATGTTAGTGTCGCTTGCATCGCACAAAGAAAATCAATGCGCAGGATGAGCTCATCGAGGAAGTCGGCATTACCAGCAATGGTAGACGGACGCGCTTTTCCCCGAGCTGGATTTCTGTGGCACATGCTTTGGTAACGGTCATGCGCGTACCGTCCGCCAAACTTACCCCTACCTGGATTTCTCTGAGTCCCTCCGACGACAGCTGCTGGGCGACCTTTTCGCTGGCAAAGCTGCGAGTTGCTCCGGTGTCGATAGTAGCCAGGAAGGGTTTGCCTTCCACGCTGACCCTGGCTACTATCCTTGCGTTCTCGAGCCGAATGGCTCCGTTGGTTTCTGATGCTCTCTGGTCGCCACTCCCTCCTGGTCCGGAATCTAGGAGGGAGGTGCTTTGTTTCCCGTCGGCCAGTTGCAGCACTCGATCGTCCGAACCCCTCGCCGTCCACACTGCCAGCAGTGTATCATCTGCTTGTTCCTGCACGTTCGGGCGGGGTGCCCCGACTGTCCGCATCTTCAGCATGCGTTGCTGACGTCTATCGGGGTCTCGTCGGTCGGTACTAGATGCGCTCCCTGTGCTCGAGGCGTGTCGTCCCGGAAGGGGTTGTGCAGTCTGGGAGCCGACGGGGTCGTCTCTGGGCCAGGTGCAGGGGTCGATGGCCAGTCGATGGCTTCTTTCGTTTCTGCTGCTGCGTCTTCCTCTCCCTGAGCATTTCGTAATGCGTGGCCAACTGCGTCAGCTGGCTCAGGCAGGTCACTTCGTGTCTTCGGATATATAATTGGTATTCTGGAAGTTGGTTTTCGTGGAGCCGGTCCAGCTCTCGCTCGCCAGAATACCCTGCTCGTTGCATCATAAGTCGCAGTTGCACCATGAAGCGTTTAAATGGTTCACCGTCACGCTGCAAGTGGCTCCATATTTCATCCTCCAACCGCTCGAAATATCTTGGGGGCAAGTAGAATTCCAAGAACTCTTTCCGGAACCGCGTCCCGGTCTCCTCGTGCATCCGGTTAATTCTGCACCAGCTTTCAGCCTCTCTGGTCAACAGCTCCGAGATCAGCAGGGGTAAGCTGCACGCGTCGATCTGATGGACCGTGGCTTGCTCCTCTACCCCGCAGATGAAGCTTAGCGGGTCGTTAGTTCCATCGAAGGTTAGGCCCCAGCGTTGCATCTTTTCAGCCAACATGCCGTGTGAGGACTCCGGTCGGGTTGGCCTGTGAGATGAAAGGCGGCGTATGCGTGGTGGGGATCTACTGGCGAGTCGTGTCGGGTCGGGTCCAGCTACGGCTCCATCGGTATTTGTCACCGTGATGATCGGTCTGGATGCTGGAGGGGTGCTCATCTCTTGAGTGGTAGGGCTTGGCGACAGTGACCTTGCTTTGGTGCCCTTCGAGACGGATGGTGGCGGGTCCTGGTATCTCTACGTCGAGCCCGAATTCACTTGCCAGGGATACCAGCTCGTCCTTCTTGCGGTAGTAGACCCAGCTCACTGCTACCATGGTTGCCTAATGGGGGTGGTTCTATGGGGCCCGAATTATCATAAGCCTTTGAGGAGGATAATTAATATCCTTCGAGGAGGATTTTGGGTTTATTATTAATATCCTCCAAGGAAGATTGTAGGTTTATTAATAATATCCTTCATGGAGGATTGTAGGTTTATTATTAATATCCTTCGAGGAGGATTGTAGGTGTATTATTAATATCCTTCGAGGAGGATTGTAGGTTTATTATTGATATCCTTCGAAGAGGATTGTAAGTTTATTATTAATACTCTTCGAGGAGGATTGTAGGTTTATTATTAATATCTTTCGAGGATATCTTTCGAGGCTCTGTGTTGACTATTGTAGTGGCAGCTCGGAGGCTGGAGTATGACTGACTTTCTTGTGCCAGCAGCCGGCCTTATATACACAATCGGTCGCTCTGCCAGCACCAGCAGCGGCGCTCTGCCGTCGGCGGCAGCGAAGATCCCATCGGCAGCGCGGTGACGCAGCTTTCTGCCGCCGGCTTCCACGACGCTCTCAAATCCATGACGTTGCGAGGGAAGAGGGGGTGACAAGTGTTTTGGTTTTTTCTTCTAGTAACTAAAGAGAAAGAGCACAAAACTTAAGGGCATGGAAAGGACAATAACTGACAAAACTCTGCACAATGATGTTGATCACGGACCCCCCCTTTCTGTACAACCGTTGAACAAGTGGTTCTTTAGGCCACAAAAAAGGGGTTGGGCTCCTTGTCAACAAAGTCTTCCAGAGTCCCTCCTCGGGCGCCATCTGTAAGGACGTTTACTAGTACGAGGTCGGCGTCTCAATCGCATCCGGGGTGTTTTACAGATTATTTGTAATAATGCTGGGACCCTGGAGTGAGCCGCACCGAGGTCGAACACCAATGCGTAAACATAAAGGGGGTTGAGGGGTAGTATGGTCGCCTAAATCGAAATCGGCGGAGTGGGCTAAGGGGAGGAGTAGGGAGTCCAGGGTGATCACCCGGAAGACCTTTCCACCCCTCTCCACAGACCACTCCTCAGTACCGACCAGGCGTAGAACCTTTGACTTCGGGGACGCGAGGAGGACCGGGAGTAGGTACTTACCTGGCTCGGCTAAGGGTAAGACCCGGAAGCTTCACCAAGTGATAACCTTATCCCGTTCGACCCGCTTTCATTCACCGGCCGCGCCTTTTGAAACGCATGTGATGGACCCAGGCAGGGATCTGGGGCGCACAGAGTAAGACTCGGAATGCGTCCCAGACTCCCCTACCCGAGCACACCACAACCTGCAACGCCCGGGTATTACCCGGTTGTCGCTACACACGGAATAGGCCAAAAGCAGACGTCGCAGAATCTAGAGTAAAACTCGGAAGATTCGCTAGTCTGGCTCCTCATGCCGATCCCATGTGGGCCGTAGGGTGAGGTGACCCGAAGCCAGAGGCTTCGACTACCCGCTGAAAAGGGAAGGGAGTAATAAAAGAAACACGAACATGGAAACATTTTAATTATTTATTGTTTCACACTTAAGGGAGTGGGGGAAAGGTATTGGATTACAGCACTACATTCTTGGCCGTTGGCCAACTTACCCCACTCTACCAGGCTCATATGTGTGTTTGTGTGCCTGTTGTGTGGGGGTGTGTGTGTATGCCTGTGTGTGTGCTGGTGTCAATGCCGTGTGTGTGTAGAGTGTGCGCATGTGCCTGTGTGATCGCTGGTGTCAATGCCGTGTGTGTGTGCGTATGCCTGGGTGCGTGCTGGGGTGTATGCCATGTGTGTGTGTATGCCTGTGTGAGTGCTGGTGACAAGGCTGTGTGTGTATGGTGTTTGTTTTTTTTTTTTTTTTTTAATTCTTTATTTAACTATAACAATAAATAATATTTAATGAGTAGAATATATTACATGTGGCTATGTGTTGTAACGAACCTAAATTTGTCACGCGGTTTTAGCTGGGCTAACTCTCGCGGTGTTGAGGGTACGTGCCAACAAATTTATATTTGTGGCGGCTGCGGCAATAATAACACAATTTGGGTTTACTTTTTATACATATATTTAAACTGCACATTTTGCTAGTTTTCACGTTGGGCTTTTACAATTTATTAGTACACTTAAGTGATATTTCTTAGTAGAGTCTTATGAAATCGTACGGGCCTTATGTCGTGGATTTATTTACAATACTGGCGCTCTCGTCGCACCAAATAATCAGAGCGAAATGTTACGCCTACTAAACGAAGTTTTAGCTAGCAAGGCCTGAAATTCGCCAGGCTCTACTATGGCCTCCTTGTTACCACAAGGATTTCACATACTCTCAGGTTCTGGCTTTAGCTTCACCTGTCCTTCGCCAGGCTCACTAGTCTGATACTTGGTTTTGATTTGAGGTTGCTTTTCAAATGCAACACACCACAAGGCTTGATAAATTCCGCGTATTGACTTTTTTAGTAAAGGGTTTGTTAATCGCTAAGGACACGATTTGATTCGTCCTTCTTTCGATATGAGTCCTTTTTATACCCTTAACCCATAAAATGGGTAAATAAGGGTATAATGGTTTTGCGCAAAAGTATGTAACAGGCAGAAGGAAGCATCTCCGACCCTATAAAGTATATATATTCTTGATCAGCATCAATAGCCGAGACGATATAGCCATGTCCGTCTGTCCGTCTGTCTGTCCGTCTGTCCGTCTGTATGAACGCGTGGATCTAAGAGACTACAAGAGCTAGAGACTTCTGATTTTGTATTTAAGTTCTCCTATACCATGAGCAGAACAAGTTTGCTTCAAATTATCGATAACTATTCTGGTTTCCGATATACACATAATATCGATAACAATAAAATATCGAATTTGGAAAATCTAAAAATGAGGGTTGAAGTAATGGATAATGATAGAACTTTTCTGAATATTTCGTTCAAATCGGTTGAGAAACACCGGAGATATTGAACTTAATCGATGGAAGCTAAGCCAGTATACCAAAGTCTTATATAAATTAAATATATTTATTGCAACTGGGTTCAGGGTATCTTCTAGTCGGGCTCTCCCGACTAGAGCCTTCTTACTTGTTATTCTTATCTTATCCTTTCGCGCTGGATTCTTGCACTGCGACTCCTTTGTTTACTTTTATGTTGCGCACTGACTTTTCACTTTACTTCGTACTCCACACTGACTTTGTACTGACTTTTGAACTGACTTTGTACTGACTTGCCGCTCTGTCAAAGGCGGCCCCTTATATACCCTACTGCTGTCTCGCTGGACCGGGGCCTGTCAGCGCTGCCAATGTCGCCCAAGGGCAAAGGTGGCGTGATCGTTCCAGTGAGTTTTGCCTAGCAACAACGGTTTCTCGTTGCTGATCACGCCTGTCGTTGGTGTGACGGTGATCACTATATCTCGTGGATGCACCGCTCACACTCCAACGGCACTTTGCCACGACTTTTACGGTACTTGTTTTTCGGCCCCCATGTACCAAACACGTACCTTAGCGCTGACATCCTGTGTCAGAGCGAGACAGCATGCAAATTCGCCACAACTCAGGTCCGGCTGCGGCTATAAATGCAATCGCCTTCTGTGAGGCGCTATACGTGAATATGGCTCCTCACACTCCCCTCTTTCTCCGGTAGTGGAAGCCTTCCACTTAATTTTGCGTCTTTCAAATCGCGTGCCTCCGTTTTGAACTTTGGCGTCCGTTAGCAGTGTCGCTGTAACGATCAGCTGGTGGTCGCGTAACGCCATCTAGTGGCTTTGCATCGCCCGGTGTTATTCGATACGGCCTGATCGATATTTGCGATGTGGCCAGATCGATATTTGCGATATGGCCAGATCGATCTGGCCACACGCAACTATCCAACATTATTCGGCCATGACATACAATTTGCACTTTGCAATTGTTTTGTTGTGCTGGAAAAAACTAAAAAGCAAGGTAAATAACATATTTTCGCGCCCTGCGCCATCTCCACCATGACCTAAAACTCTTTCTCTTTTCCAGGCCATGCCGTTTGCCGCTCTCGCTGGATCACACATTTTTTATGTGAGAATGCTTCCAAAAATTTCACCCCCCCCCCCCCCCCCCTCCCTCTTGCAGTTTTAAACCACCTGTTTTTCTTTAGCTCTTTTCAGGTTAAAATAAACTAATATTTTTTTATATGTTTTTTTTTTTTGTGCCTGTTGATTATACTTGCGTTTTCTTTTACTCCGGCACAAAGGCCCGCATGCCTCTGGCCGATATCCGTACGCGTACCTCTTCTGCCTCGAGACGGTCACCGTCGGCGGTTGCGCCTCCTCGGGCTCCGGTGTCGTTTCGCCCTCCGACTCGGACGATATCGTAATGACCTCGTCCTCTGCGTCCGACACCTCCACTCCGCGTGGGAAAGGCGATGGCGGTCGTGCTGGACGCCACTCCGGGGGTGGAGTATCCGGTAGTGGCGGTGAGGTGACCCGTTCCGAGCTGGCTGGGCCCACATGTTCATCCTCAGGGGTCGGCGGTGCCTCCGGGTGGCACATCCGGATCCATTCGGGATTTATCTCAATGAAATCCCTATGCGGCGATTCCACCTCCCAGTCGCTGCTGTCCCAATCCTCGCCGAAAGCACTGCGCACCCAATCGCGCTCTTCCTCCAACTCCTGGCGGCGGCAACGCTCACGCTCGGCTGCTTCCCGCTCCGCGGGGGATTCGAAAATGGGCGACGACCGCAATTCCAACACATCTGGCGATGCCTCTCGTTCCGGTTCGACCCGCGCATAGGGCTGTCCTGCCCAACGCCTTCGTCGCGCCAAGTTTCTGCGCCCTCTGGCGCTGGCACCCATGGCCGCTGGTGTTCGAGAGTGCACACGTGGGTCGCCGCCCGACGCATGGGCTGCCCTCCTTCCCTCGTTGTTCCGGTTGCCGTTCTCCATTAGTGTTGTGCGTACTTTTGTAAATTTTCGCAAAGTGACCGACTGCATGGTAGTCGGCACCTTTTATACCCCTACTCCGTACGCATGTGCAACAGTGTAGGTGCGCATCCTTCCCGCATGCGACCGCCATGTTTTGTCAGCTCTCTCTTTGCGATATCGCTTACCTCTTCCCTTAACCGTTTTCTAGCAGCGTTTGTTTCGCACACATTTTCGCCGCGTTCAGGTTCGGTTTTTGTAATGCCCTTGGGCCGTGGCTTTTATCATTTTTTTCTCAGACATCCATTCTTCCCGCCCACACATTCATTGTTGTCTGTTATTTTTAATAAATATGTTATACCTTACATATTTATTTTTATTATTGATATAATATGTAATACCTTACATATTTATTTTTATTATGTATATATATGTAATACCTAACATATTTATTTATATTATTTATATATATGTAATACCTTACATATTTATTTATATTATTTATATATATGTAATACCTTACATATTTATTTGTGTTTTGATTTAATAAATATGCAATACCCTACATATTTATTTTTATAATTTATATATGTGTAATACCTTACATATTTATTTATATTATTTATATATATGTAATGCCTTACATATTTATTTTTGTTATGGTTTAATAAATATGTAATACCTTACATATTTATTTTTATTATTTATACATCTGTTAAATGTGTTGAGTATTTATTTAATATGTATTTATATTTATATTTAATATGTATTAATACATATTCACCCCCTTTTTTTTCCAAAAAAAACCAAATCAACTAATGATTTTTTTTTTTTTTTACTTTCTATTTATAATAGGTGATGGAGATTCAGGAGAGTAAATGAGATAATTATTTACCGATATTTTCTTTCCCAGGTGTTCATGCGCCTATGTGCGCGGTCCGTTCCTTTTCACCAGTTTTCCCCAGTAGCTTACAGATTACAGGTGACACAAAATTTATTTAAGTATATGGTCCGGCAAATTTAGGATCAAGTTTCGCAGCGAAGCCTTCTGCTGCATTTGACAGGTGGTGTTGTTTCACCCACACCTTGTCTCCTACGGAGGGTTACCACTGCCGTCTCCGTAGGTTGTAATGCCTTGCTTGGTCCTGAGCGGCCTTTTCCAAACTCCTGTGCACCAATTCAAAAACTTCTCTCAGTTTTTTCGCATTGTCGCTGGGTGTTTGTGTCGGCTGCTCTGTGCCGAGTGTAACGTTGTCGTACAGCGCATTTGGCAGCCTTGGTTCACGCCCTTGCGTGATAAACAATACAGTATAACCCGTAGATGCAGATACGCTGGTGTTAATAGCCAGTGACAACTCTGGCAAAAATTCATCCCAGCATCGCTGGTTATCCTTGGTAAATTGTGCGATCATTGTTTTTACCGTGCGGTTCGCACGTTCTGTGGGATTCTCTTGCGGTGTGTATGGTGCCGTAAATTGGTGTCGCACTCCCAATTCTTGGAGAAAGCGTTTGAAGGCTTTACTCGTAAACTGTGTACCATTGTCCGTTATGAGAACTTTTGGCACCCCAAATCGTGCCAAAATTCTGTCTCTGAAACCCTTTTGCAAAGTGGCTGTGGTTCCGCTCCTTAGCGGAACTAACTCAGTCCACTTAGAGAAACGGTCGAACATCACCAATAGCATTGTATTGCCGTGTTTTGATCTTGGCAGTGGGCCAACAAAATCAGCACACACGGTACTCCAGGGCTCTTCAGGGATTTGTGTCAACATCTTTCCTGCCGCTGCCATTTGACTTGGCTTGTATTGTTGACACGTTTCGCAGTTGTGCACATATGTGCGTACGTCCCTGTATAAGCCTGGCCAGTAGTAGCGTGTCGCTACTCTTGCTATCGTTTTCCGGCTTCCCAAATGACCGGCTGTGGCTGCGTCGTGATTCTCCAGTAATACATCCTTCCTCTTACCTTTGGGTATACAAAGCTTCCAAGCTTCCACATCTCCGCCTCCAGCGCGATGTGGGATGTGTCTGTACAGGTTGCCATTTTCCTCCATGTAATCCGGATATTTCCTGGGATTTTGTGCAATTTCCTTTTTTAATTTTGAATCCATTTGCAGTTGGCGTTGTCTGCCTCAATCCCTTCTGTTGCAATTTTTACTAGGCAGCATGGCAGTCTCGAAAGTGCATCGGCTACGACATTGAGGTTGCCTTAACGGTATTTGACTTCAAAGTCGTATTGTTGCAGTTCAAGCGCCCAACGCGCTATTCTGCCTGATGGACTTTAAATTGAGTTTAGCCACTTCAGCGCCATGTGATCCATTATGACCACAAAATGGTAGCCTTCCAGGTATGGCCGCAGCTTTCTGATTCCCCACACTATGGCTAGACACTCTTTTTCAGTTGCCGAATAGTTCCGTTCGGCACCGTTTAGTGTCCTACTGGCGTACGATATTACCCTTTCACCTTGCTCCGAAGGTTGGGTCAATATCGCACCCAGGCCATAGTTACTTGAATCCGTCTGCAAGCAAAATGTTTTTGAGAAATCCGGGCATGCCAATACTGGGGACTGAGTCAGCTTCTCTTTGATTGTGTCAAACACTATTTGCCGCTCCTCAGTCCACTCCCATTTTGCGCCTTTTTTTATCAATGCGTTCAGAGGTGCTTCTTTCGTCGCGAAATCTGGTACGAAGCGCCTGTACCATGATGCCACGCCCAGGTATTGTCGTAACTCCTTTACGTTGCTTGGCGGCTTCAATTCTGCGATTGCAGCAACTTTCTCCGAATCTGTGCGAATTCCTTCCTCTGTGACTCTGTGGCCCAAATATTTCAACTCATTTTTAAAAAAATCACATTTGTCCACGTTGATGCGCTGCTTCCAGCAGCCGCCGAAATACCTCTTTGAGATTTTCCATATGCTCTTCGCGCGTTCTTCCGATGACTATAATGTCATCTAGATATGCAAACGCGTGTGGCATCATTTCTGGTCCAATAACACGATCCAAAGCCCTCTGAAAAGTTGCCGGTGCTGAGTGTAACCCAAATGGCATTACTTTCCACTGGTACAATCCTTTGCCTGGGACTGTAAATGCTGTCAGTGGTCGGCTCGCTTGCTCCATCGGGATCTGCCAGTACCCATCTTTCAGATCCAAGCTAGTGATGAAGTGGGCTTCACGTAGCTGATCTAAAATGTGGTGCACTCTTGGTAATGGATACGTGTCCTTAATGGATCGGCTATTGAGTTGCCTGAAATCCACGAACAGTCGCCATTTGCCATTCTTCTTTTTCACCATCACGATTGGTGCGCTGTGTGGGCTGTTTGATGGCTCTATGCAACCTTTCGCAAGGAGTTCCTCTACTTGCTGGTTAATTTCCGCTTGCATTTTTGGATTCTTTGGAAAATAACGCTGTTTTATAGGCCTGTCGTCGCTCATCACAATTTTGTGTTCCGTAATTTGTGATGTGCCCTTTAGGTGTTCGAAGGCTGCAACTTCCCGCAATAGAAATTCATTAATTTCTTGCTCCTCGTGTAGATTTTTGCTTTCAATAGTTGGGTTTCTGACATCATGTAATGCTTCGTCTTGTTCGGTTGTATTCTGGACAACTGGCACCGACAGTCTCTCTTCCAGCTTTCCAACCTTGTGCCGTCGTGCTGGGATGGTGACCACTAATCCCGCACACTGCAACACTGTGCCCATGCCAGTCAAAAAATCCCAGCCCAGCACCAAATCGTCTATCACACCAGGCATAATTAGCAACGCTATTTCCAAACTGCGATGCCCGAGTCTTATTTCAACCGTTATTTGTTCTATTGTCCTGCTGTTATGTCCGTCTGCTAACTTCACCTGTCTGCTTGCGACGCTTCTCCGGCCTACAGTGCTCAGTCTACAAGCTAGCTCTTCGCTAACAAAGCTGCTTGTAGCCCCTGTATCGACTGTAGCCTTATACTGACATTCACCGATCCATACGGTGGCAGTCAACTGCGTCCCTTCGTCCTTCAGGTGACCGACTAGCGTCTCGGGGCGGACGCCGCTGGCCGTTTCTCGACAGACAACATAGTGCAGTCCGCTGACCGATTCTGCCACAGACCCAGCAGAACTCCATCATTGGGTTTCGGCACTCTATCGCCCAGTGTCCCTCCTGTCCACACACGCGACATGCCCTTCCTGGGTTGTTTATATGTGTCCTGGCATGATTTTGCTGGGTCCTAGGTGTTGGGGTTGGCCGTTCGTCCATTCCTCCAGTGTGCTGGTTCTGCTCCTCCATGGCCATAAATCGTGTACGATTTGCACGACTCTGATGGTGATCGCGTCCATTTTGCTGTGTATCTCGGTGTTGTTGAAGCTGTTGTTGTTGATTTTGGCTGTATTGTTGTTGGGTTGTAGCCTTAGTTTCAGCCTATCCTTTTCTAGTTCTTCGAATTCTTCTGCCAGTTGCATCAGCTCGGTCAAATTCAAGAACTGGTTTGGCCGTGCGTATCCGCGCAAGTCAGGAAGGCTGTTGGTGTAAATGGTGCGCACTTCCTTCTCTGTTGAGAGTCGTAGGGGTCTCATCAGAGTCTGCATCTCCACCATATAGACGTTAAAAGGCTCATCCACAGCTTGCCGCTGTCTGCGTACTTCGTCGTACAAATTTTCAAAATAATCTCGAGGTAAGAAGTATTCTTGAAAACTGTCGACAAAATCCACCCATGTGGTCCAATGCCTGTTGTTAGCTATGTACCACTTAAGTGCCATTCCTTTCAGCAACTCCGGCATTGCTCTTGGATTTAAATTTAAATTTAATCTATATGTGTCTGCCGAGCATTCCACTTGCTCCAGGAATTCGAGAGGTTTCGATAGTCCGTCGAATCGAAAGCTCCACTCTCGAACTTGTTTGGCTACTTTTTTGTATTCACTTGCCCTTGCATTGGTCTGATCATGTGTGGGTGTGGCTACGCTCTCCTGGCTGTTGGGTTGTATTCCAGGGCGATCGGCGAGATTCCTGTAAATCTCGCGCCCTAGCCGCCGCGCTGGTGCATGGGACGCTCAGCCTTGCCACGTCTATGCCGGCAAACTCCTTTTCTTCTTCGTATTCCCCTTCCTCGCGCATTAATTGGGGTTCTTTATTCGGCGACTGTCGGCTGTATGATATCGCCAGTTCGCTAATGCGAACGATGTATGGAAGATTATTTTCATTTTGACTTACCCAGTCTCCGAATTGTCTTCGCATATTTTCGACAGTGCCTTCAAGCTCTATACCGAATTCCACTCCGCATTTCAGAAGTGCATCCTTTTTTAAATTGTACACCCACGAACGAACCATATTGTCGATTATTAATATGTATTTTATTAAAGAAAACTATGTGGTATTAGCCGTAGATCCACAGTTGGGCGCCAGTTGTAACGAACCTAAAAGTTACGCGGGTTTTAGCTGGGCTAACTCTCGCGGTGTTGAGGGTACGTGCCAACAAATTTATATTTGTGGCGGCTGCGGCAATTATAACACAATTTGGGTTTACTTTTTATACATATATTTAAACTGCACATTTTGCTAGTTTTCACGTTGGGCATTTACAATTTATTAGTACACTTAAGTGATATTTCTTAGTAGAGTCTTATGAAATCGTACGGGCCTTGTGTCGTGGATTTATTTACAATACTGGCGCTCTCGTCGCACCAAATAATCAGAGCGAAATGTTACGCCTACTAAACGAGGTTTTAGCTAGCAGCGCCTGAAATTCGCCAGGCTCTACTATGGCCTCCTTGTTACCACAAGGATTTCACATACTCTCAGGTTCTGGCTTTAGCTTCACCTGTCCTTCGCCAGGCTCACTAGTCTGATACTTGGTTTTGATATGAAGTTGCTTTTGAAATGCAACACACCACAAGGCTTGATAAGTTCCGCGTATTGATTTCTTTAGTAAAGGGTTTGTTAATCGCTAAGGACCCGATTTGATTCGTCCTTATTTCGATATGATTTCTTTTTATTCTTATCTTATCCTTTCGCGCTGGGTTCTTGCACTCCGACTCCTTTGTTTACTTTTATGTTGCCCACTGACTTTTCACTTTACTTCGTACTCCGCACTGACTTTGTACTGACTTTTGAACTGACTTTGTACTGACTTGCCGCTCTGTCAAAGGCGGCCCCTTATATAAGTTAACACCACTTAGGCTGACATAGGCTAACCGGATACGCGTGCAACAGAGTTGCGCCACTCAGCGATTCGGAGGCTATCCATAAGTTCATCATACGCGACAAAGTTGCGTCCGTCAAGAAATGCAATATGATCCGTACGCCAAGTGGCCACTGGAATGTGTCACGAGGCGCATGGTCAGCATTCTGCCGCATCGCTGTCCGTATCGCTGCCCGTATCGCTGCTCGCATCGCTGCCGGGAGTCCGTAGCTTACGTTATGCATAGGATGGTATTCATAAGTTAGTTTTTAGAAGAACCCTCAAACGATCACAACTGATCCGTTCATAAATAAAGAATAAATAAATAATCTTTATTTTGTTATAATTGGCGCTCAACAAAGCTCTCTAAAAACTCCGTAACTAAGTCCGCTCAGCCAACGCGAGTGATGGTAAAAGTTTCGCTAAAACTTAATAAAAATACAATAATATCCAACAGATATTGTGAAAATAACAACAATAAATCAAACTAAATTATACTCCAGCCGACGCCGCGAGTAATGTAAACGTTTCATTGAAACTCAAAATACAAAAAAATACTATTCTTGAAGCAAAGACACAAACCAATCAATAAGAAGCTATTATAATAGCTGCTCACAACAAAGCTTCGCGGGAAAACTACACAGAAGTCAACAACGGCTCCAGTCCTACAACACCACCATATCGTCTACATCAACTTTAAATATTTTAATTAAAAAGAAATTCATGTAAGTGAATTGTTTAAGTGTCTATTACTCCACATAAAAAAAAAATAATAAAAAAAATTAAATAAGAAGAATATTATTACTGAATTGATCAGAGTAAAGAATTTTGGAATTATTTCAATTTTGCACTTTTTAACACTTGTTTTGATAATTGAATAACCAATAGATAAACATATTGGTATAACTAACTCATGTGGAGAGACGTTAGTGTGGGAAAAACGACAGAAAGTGAGGACGAACTTATTAGTTCTTTTAATGAAAACAAATCTCTCAACAAAATGACTTCACAGGAAGTACTCAAAGCCATGGAGGAACAGATTAATGCGGCTTTGTTAGCACAAGCTGCAGACTTACAGAAGGGATTTGGTGAGAAATAAGATAAGGTAATTGGTCTTTTCCGCAGTGAAGTAAATTCTCTAAAAACAGACTTGAAAAAGAAAGAGATAATAGAATACCAAAGAGTACAAATCGTGCCAGGAGTAGAATGCGATGAGCCCCTTGATTTGGTTAAATCCCTGCCAGAGTTTTCTGGCAAAATGGACGAATATGTTGCTTGGAGAGAAGCAGCAATATTTGCCTTTGAGGTTTTTGAACCTCATAACGGCAGTTCAAGGCATTTTCATGCACTTGGCATAATAAGAAATAAAATCAAAGGCGCAGCCAGCGCAACTTTATCATCTTTCAATACGGTTTTAAATTTCAAAGCAATTATAGCCAGACTTGATTTTACATAAGCAGATAAGACTCCAACACGCGTTATTTTACAAAAACTAAGTACCCTTAGACAAGGTGAACTAAGCTTGTTAGAATATTATGACGAAGTCGAGAAAACCCTTACTCTTCTCACTAATAAAACAATAATGACACATGATTCTGCAGCGGTAGCTGTCTTAAATGAGCAATTCAGGAAAGACGCACTGCATTCTTTTGTTGCCGGTCTTAAGAAATCTCTTAAATCGGTTGTATTTTCCGCTCAGCCCGAAGATTTACCATCTGCCCTGTCCTTAGCCCAAGAAGCTGAAGTTTGCAATGAATATTCACAATTTGCCGCAAGCTTTGCTAAGACAAATGAGGAAAGAAATCAGAAGCTCACAGGCCAACCCCAGCAACCACGTTATCAAACCAATGAAAACAATAACAATCAAGGAAAGAATTCACAAAATAAACCTCAAGGGGGTAATAACAAGCCCAGGTATACGAACCAGGCAAATGCTCAAGGAAATTCGCAACCGAATTCCTCGAAACAAAGGTTCCAAAGTAAGGACCAACAATCCCGAGCCCCTGAGCCAATGGAAGTTGATCCGTCTTTATCACGTTTTCGGCAACAAACTAACTTCAACAAAAAATTTAATTCAAATCAAAGCAGTCAGAATATAAATATTTCAGCTCAAGAGCAAGGCACTGGTGATACTGATTATCAGTCCCAGGCCGATGAAAATGGTCAATCATTCGAGGATGACGTATCTAACGATTCATGCAATTTTTTAGGAATAAGTCCTTCCTCCCGTTCATCAAACAAAATGTAGGAGGAAAATTAGTTCTTAAACTTCTAATTGATACCGGGGCATCGAAAAACTATATCAGACCCTTGTCCGAGTTACGAAATATTACACCAGTTGAGAAACCTTTCCAGGTTAAATCTATACATGGGGGTACACAAATTTAAAAAAAATGTCCGATAAAATTGTTCAACGAAACATCCTTTTTCTTCATACTACCAACTTTAAAAGACTTTGATGGTATAGTGGGACTCGATTTTCTTATGCAAGTTAATGCTCAGCTTGATTTAAATAACGGTATCATTAGGTTTAAGGGCGGCACCAAGTCGCTCAATTTTAAAACGTGCCCACACGTAAACTACACTCAGGTCAATGATTCAGACGTACCTTTATCTATAAAGGAATCTTTTGATAAAATGATTAAAAATAGATCATATGCGTTTGCGGACCCAAATGAGTCCCTACCTTACAATATCAACACTGTGGCTACCATCCGAACAGACGATGTGCCAGTGTACTCAAAGTTATACCCGTACCCCATCGGTGTAGCTGATTTTGTCAATTCAGAAGTTAAACAACTTCTCGAAAACGGCATCATTCGACAATCAAGATCGCCTTACAATAATCCCATCTGGGTTGTTGATAAAAAAGGTGTTGATGAGCTCGGATACAAAAAGAGAATGGTCATCGACTTCAGGAAACTGAATGAAAAAACGGTGAACGACAAATACCCACTTCCTAACATTTCAGTTATATTAGCAAACATGGGTGAGGCCCAGTATTTTACAACACTGGACCTTAAATCAGGCTTTCACCAGATAGAACTGGCAGAAAGAGACAGGGAAAAAACCGCGTTTTCTGTACACAATGGAAAATACGAGTTTTGTAGGCTCCCATTCGGTCTGAAAAACGCACCGAGTATATTTCAGAGGGCTATTGACGATGTCCTTCGAGATGAAATAGGAAAAACTTGTCATGTCTATATTGATGATGTGATAATTTTTTCTAAAAATAAAGAGGACCATGTTAAACACATCAATTGGGTTTTAAAAAGCCTCGAAGATGCTAACATGAGAGTGTCTCAGGAAAAATCCAAGTTCTTCAAAAAGAGCGTGGAATATCTGGGATTCAACGTGTCCAGAGGTGGAATTCAAACTACACCAGAAAAAGTTCAGGCTATAAAAAACTTTCAAAATCCAAAAACACTGTTTGCCCTAACTATTATAGGTGTTTCATCGAGGGATTCGCTGATATCGCCAGACCCCTAACGGACGTCTTAAAAGGCGACAATGGCAAAATAAGTGCCAATCAGTCGAGAAAAGTGGTTATAGACCTAACACAGAAACAAATTGAAGCGTTCTGTAAATTGAGGGATATACTAGCCTCCGAAGATGTCATTTTGAGATATCCGGACTTTAAAAAACCATTTGATTTGACAACAGATGCTTCGGGATATGGCATTGGGGCAGTGTTGTCCCAAGAAGGTCGTCCCATAACCCTCATTTCACGAGCACTTCGTGACAACGAGCAGAATCTTGCGACAAGTGAGCGAGAACTTCTGGCCATTGTATGGGCCTTAAAAAATCTTCGAAACTATTTGTATGGTGTACGAAACCTCAATATTTTCACAGATCATCAACCTCTGACATATGCAGTGTCATATAAAAACCCTAACGCAAAGATAAAACGCTGGAAAGCTTTTATCGACGAACATAATGCCAATATCATCTACAAACCTGGCAAGGAAAATTATGTAGCTGATGCATTATCACGTCAGAACGTGAACGCCCTGGACTCTGATTCACAATGTTCAGACATTGCTACAGTTCACAGCGAAGAATCCCTGACTCACACAATTGAAACCACTGATAAACCAGTAAATTGTTATAGGAATCAAATTATAATCGAGGAAACTAACTCACCTTCTGTTAGAACATTCATACTCTTTCAGAACAAAACAAGACATATTATTGGGGTCTCAGATCGGAACAATCTTATGCAAATACTACGGGATGTAGTTAACGCGGGAGTCGTCAATGGTATCCATTGCGAACTACCAATCCTTGCCTTTATTCAACACAACTTGATCGAACTCTTTCCATCAACAACATTTAGATACTCTAAATATGTCGTTACAGACATCCCTGACAAAACAGAACAACGAGAAATAGTAACAACTGAGCACAACAGAGCGCATCGCGCGGCGCAAGAAAATGTAAAACAAATAATGCGTGACTATTTCTTCCCTAACATGTCCAAATTAGCAACAGAGGTTGTCGCAAACTGTAGAGTTTGCTCTATGGCTAAGTATGACCGACACCCAACGAAACAGATGTTAGGAGAAACACCAATTCCCACCTATGTAGGAGAACGCCTGCACATCGATGTATTTTCTACCGATCAGAAGTACTTCTTAACGTGTGTCGACAAATTTTCAAAGTTTGCCGTGACACAGCCAATTTGTTCGAGAGCAATTGTAGACATAAAAAATCCAATCTTACAGCTCATAAATATTTTTCCTAAAATAAACACCATTTATTGCGATAACGAAAAGTCCCTGAATTCCGAGACGGTCAAATCTATCTTGTCAAAATTTCGTATTCAAATAGCAAATACGCCGCCCTCACATAGTGTTTCAAATGGTCAAGTTGAACGGTTTCACAGCACTTTAACAGAAATTTCGCGCTGTATGAAACTTGACAAACACATAAGCGACACCGTTGACCTGATTCTGCTTTCAACAATTGAATACAATAAAACCATACATTCAGTGACTGCGATGAAGCCAGTCGATGTTATTTGGTCAAACAACATAGAAACAGGAATACAGATAAGAGATAGACTTGAAAAGGCACAGTTAAAAAAAATCACACAGGTAAATTTAAACCGAGAAAATATAAAATATTTGGTAGGAGATAAAGTTTGGATTAAGACGAACAAACGCTTAGGCAATAAGCCCCACTATGCGTAGAAGGCATAATAGAAGCAGACTTAGGATCAACAGTCTTAATAAAGGGGAGGGTGGTCCATAAAGACAATATTAGAAAATAAGAAATAGCAATTAATATAAAAAATATCATTCTCTTCCTTAGAATAACATCGACGTTAGTAATACTTCTAATGACGACTTTTACGACCGCAACTGTTAAACTGACTAACTACACACTTTCGGATTACATACCAGTAACAGACGGCGACGTTACCATTTGGGACGAGTACGGCTACCTTGGACACACAACAAACGTGACATCATACGAGACGTACGCGGACGAAACCAGACGGACCTTAGAACTGCTTAAACAGGACCACATACGTAACGTGCTACTCACTGACCTAGGACATATCGAGACGCTAATAGCAACGCTTAAGGTAAACCACAGAAACCCTCGTAGCATAAACCTGTTAGGGACTGCCCTAAAGGTCATAGCAGAGACTCCTGATTTCGACGACTGGGAACATATTAAGTTCAAGCAAACACAAATAGCAGATTCACAAAACTTACAGATCGAATTAAACAATAAATTTCAGACTAGACTCAACGAACTTACAGAAATCGTTAACTCAATTAACAAGATAGAAGGAATTGACATAGATCATTTGTACGAAACAATTTTAGCAAAAAATAGAATGATTATATCAGATTTACAAAATTTAATTCTTACCGTAACCCTTTCTAAAATAAACCTGATCAACCCAGTAATGTTAGACAACATCGATGTAAAGGAGATGACACTTAAGCACTTCACTAATATTAGCGTAACCGATTTATTAGAAGTTGCTAGTATTAAGGCTTTCCAGAGTAATGATATTTTGTACTTTTTAATTAAATATCCTATACCTAAGTTAGTATGTAAAAAAATAAATCCATTCCCTGTTCAACGATCCGGTAAAGTTTTGGACTTTGAGAAGGCTAACATCGTAGCAGATTGCGGCACTGTTATATTTACTGTCGGCGAATTCAACGCATCAATAGGCACCACATTCTGCAGGAACTTAAAGTCTTCTAGCTGTGCGCAACAACTAATAGCTGGAACTTTTGCACAATGCAGTACCCGACCTGGACATCTGGACAAATTAATAGTAATAGATGATGGCGCAATTATCATCAACGAGGCAACTGTAAACATTTCAGGTTACTCGGGCCCATCATCATCCATCTCTGGAACCTACCTAGTGAACTTCGATGACGACATCATAATCAACGAAACTCGGTACTTCAACAATTATGGTGTCCTTAGGAAAAAGCCAGTAGTCTCAGATGTCACTCAAATCAACGTGACTATGCATCGAGAACACCTAAGCCTACCCTTCCTCCACGAAATGAGTCTGGTAAATCTTCAACATATTGGCCAACTTAAATCCACATTGACATACGGGCCCATATGGAGCTGCGCAATCACGCTGGCAGTCGTCTTCGTTTTATTGATGCTAGCGTATGAGATCCAGCAACGCATCAAACAACGAGAGCGAACCACAATCATAAAAAATCTACAAGCAGGCTCTAGAAAGACCGAGGACGCTCTTAACTTGGCAGAGGGAGGAGTTAACACCACTTAGGCTGACATAGGCTAACCGGATACGCGTGCAACAGAGTTGCGCCACTCAGCGATTTGGAGGCTATCCATAAGTTCAACATACGCGACAAAGTTGCGTCCGTCAAGAAATGCAATATGATCCGTACGCCAAGTGGCCACTGGAATGTGTCACGAGGCGCATGGTCAGCATTCTGCCGCATCGCTGTCCGTATCGCTGCCCGTATCGCTGCTCGCATCGCTGCCGGGAGTCCGTAGCTTACGTTATGCATAGGATGGTATTCATAAGTTAGTTTTTACAAGAACCCTCAAACGATCACAACTGATCCGTTCATAAATAAAGAATAAATAAATAATTTTTATGTTGTTATAATTTATACCCTTCTGCTGTCTCGCTGGACCGGGGCCTGTCAGCGCTGCCAATGTCGCCCAAGGGCAAAGGTGGCGTGATCGTTCCAGTGAGTTTTGCCTAGCAATAACGGTTCCTCGTTGCTGATCACGCCTGTCGTTGGTGTGACGGTGATCACTATATCTCGTGGATGCACCGCTCACACTCCAACGGCACTTTGCCACGACTTTTACGGTACTTGTTTTTCGGCCCCCATGTACCAAACACGTACCTTAGCGCTGACATCCTGTGTCAGAGCGAGACAGCATGCAAATTCGCCACAGCTCAGGTCCGGCTGCGGCTATAAATGCAATCGCCTTCTGTGAGGCGCTATACGTGAATATGGCTCCTGACAGTGTATAGGAGCGATAACAGTATGCGGTAGGTCCGTTAGGAATTGCTTCGCATACTACAATCACCACCTATATTGGAGGGGTCCTTCAAAGTCGTTCCACTTGCCTCAGCTCCTTCATCACCTCTGCCGCATATGCGCTGACCGCTTCCCATTTTGCCGGAGACTCGAGCATACTTGGCACTAGATTGTCCATCGTAATGGGACCACCCAAAGCGAGGCACTCATCGCTTTGATCATGGCCAAACCGCCTTAAATAAATCCGGAAGCACTCATGTCCAGACAGCAGCTGGCTCAGGTAAAAATTAACTTCACCATGACCACGGTTGAGCCATGGTGAGAGCCGTGGGATCAAGGCGAATGTCCATCGCCCCTTCTCTGCAGAGTTCCAGCGTGCTTACCACCTCTCCAAAGTGTTGGATCTTGCTGCCAGTCAGCTCGCGCGGTGTATAGTGTTTGTGTGTATGCCTGTGTGCGCGCTGGGATCAATGCCGTGTGTGTGTAGAGTGTGTTTTTTTTTTTGTTTTTTTTTTTTGTTCGCCGCCGGGAGGTGAGAATCTTCAAAAGATATTGGCGGTCCACCAATATGCACGACTCATCGACACCGTCGACGCCTACGTACTAAACTCACCCCCCCACATACACCGCATCCCCCGCGGGATCCACCGCAAAGTATTACTTCGCGGGGGGCGGTAGCCTGCTTAGGCTAACAACCTTTCACGTCGCTCTTTCTCACATCGTCTCAGATTAATCTGGATGCCTATTATGAGCTGACGCATACTCTCCCAGTTGTCCTCCGACTCCAGCATGAACTTCAGCAAGTTCTCCGTTGATGGCACTGTTCTTGTTCTTCCAGCGTATCGTCTGCAGCTGTACAGAACGTGCTCCGGGTCCTCATCCTCCCCTTGGCCGCACTGGCACACCGGGCTGTCCTCGTGTTTGAAGCGGTGGAGATACTTCCTGTATCCTCCGTGGCCCGTGAGGAATTGCGTTAGGTGGAAGTCCACCTGTCCAACTCCGCGGCCAAGCCAACCGCTGACATCTGGGATCAGGCGGTGCGTCCATCTACCTCCGCTGGCCGCATCCCACCTTCTCTGCCACCTGATCAGGGATTCCTGTCTTGCCTCCTTCTTGGCCTCTGCAGCGGGCACGCCCGTGTCTCGCCGTGCTATGCGGATCCTCTTCGCCTCCTCAGCCAGGATGTCCACCGGCACCATCCCAGCCAGCACCAGGGCTGCGTCTTCGGAAACCGTCCTGAACGCAGATATTACGCGTAGCGCCGAAAGCCTGTATGGCGCCGCCAGCCTCTTCTTCATCCCACTATTTGTGGTCACCGCTGATGCCCATATAGGCGCTGCATACAGTAGAATAGACGAAACTACTTGTGACAGCAGTCGTCTTCTGCCTGCTTTCGGTCCTCCAATGTTCGGCAGCATGCCTGCCAGTGCCGCTTGCGTCCTTAGCGCCTTTCCTGTGACATACCTGATGTGAGCTCCAAAGTTCAATCGGTTGTCGACCATGACACCGAGATACTTAATGGCTTCCTTCGACTTCACGAGCGCATTGCCCACTCTGAAGGTAGCGAACTCCAACACCTTCCTGCTCGTAATGAGCACTGCCTCCGTCTTATGGCATGCTAGTTCCAGTCCGGCCTGCTCGAGCCACTCCGCGATCGTGTCGGCTGCCGCGCTAACGGCCGCTTCCACCTGCTCGACCTTTTTGGCCACTACCACAAGCGCTAGGTCGTCTGCGAAACCGATCAGTCTGCACCCATTTGGAAGTTGCAGTCTCAGGACGTCGTCGTACATCAAGTTCCAAAGGAGTGGTCCGAGGACCGATCCTTGTGGAACACCCGCCGTAACGTTGTGCCACTTCAAGCCATCGTCCGTGTCGTACTCGAGCACCCTCTCCGACAGATAACTGTTGATTATTCGTAGGAGGTAGTCCGGAACTCCTATTCGAGCGAGCACATCCTGAATCCGTGACCATCTGGCCGTGTTGAACGCGTTTCTTATGTCCAACGTTACCACCGCACAGTACTCCTTCGTCCTTGCTCCTTCGTGTGTAGAGTGTGTGCGTATGCCTGTGTGTGTGCTGGGGTCGATGCCGTGGTTGTGTGGTATGTGCGTATGCCTAAGTGCGTGCCGGTGTCACTGCCGTGTATGTGTAGAGTGTGTGCGTATGCCTGTGTGAACGCTGCTGTCGATGCCGTGTGTGTGTAGAGCGTGTGCTTATGCCTGTGTGAGCGCTGTTGTTTTTTTTTTTAATTCATTTATTAACTTTAAATAAATAACTATTCTTTGTACTATCCTATATAATACAATAAGGCGGTTTTAGAGGTTTCGAGAAGTAGTGACATTTGCGGAACGGCCGTTAGGTATTGCGTCGCAAACGCTTTTGCTCCTCCTACTCCTGGTGCTTGTTACGCTCGCGCTCGGCCTTCCGCAGTTCCGTCATGACGGCAACCGCAAAGCCGCTAAATGCTTCCCTATTTCCGCTGCTTGCTAGTATGAGCCGTACGAGGTTCCCTACCTCGATGGCACAACCAAAAATCCTTTCCAATTCTAAGCCAAGCCCTGAGAATCGAACGCAGTGGAACAGCACATGCTCCGCATCCTCAATGAAGCTACTCCCGCAGTAGGTGCAGAAAGGAGCATCCTCGTGACCGAAGCGTTATAGATACCCGCGGAAGAAGCCATGTCAGCTGAGGAGCTGGGTTATGTGGAAATTCACCTGTCCATGTCTTCTGTCCAGCCACTCAGATAGACTTTGGATTAGGCGGTGTGTCCATTGCCTCTTAGATGATCAATCCCATCGCCACTGCCATTTGGCCAAAGTGCGCGATTTGGCCGAGGTGCGCGCTGCCTTCTTGTAGGCCACTGGATGGTCCCTGCCATGAGTCTCCTCATAGACCTCTGTAACTTCTCTGGCTATCTCGGCTTTGGGGGCAACTCCAGCTAGCACCAGACACGCTTCGTGCGAAATAGTTCGGAAGCCGCTACACACCCTGATCGCCCCTAGTCAGTGAGTAGCCGTTAGTCCACGGGAGTAGCTGTCGTAGCGGAGGCCAGGGTGCCAAATAGGTGCCGCGTACAACATCACCCTAGTCACGCTGGAAATTAAAGCTCTCCTATATTGCTTCGGGCCTCTCGTATTTGGCATAATTCGCGATAGAGCACGGTTTTTTACAGCAGCTTTCGAGCTGGCGTACGCCAAATGCTCCTTAAAGGAAAGCCTAGTGTCCAGCATCACTCCTAGGTACTTTTGTGGGGGGCAATCTGGGAGCCAACCGAGGAGAGCCACTGGATGACCATTTTAATTGAATGGTTGCATCTGCTCTCCTCGGCAGCCTTGAGCTCCTACGAAAACAGAACCGTCACAATATCCTCTCCCGGAACGCTTTCTCCAGGTGGGCCGTCGTGGCTTTGCGCAGTGGGGCGAGTTCCACCCACTTGGAGAAATGGTCGAAGAAAACCAGTAGCATGAGTTGGTTTACCTTGAACACCTGGCCCTTGGTACATCAACGGACGTACCTGGTTACGTCTCGAAACAGGCCGGGCCAGTAGTACCTCTGCATCACTCGTCCGATGGTTTTCCGGATCCCAAGATGTCCAGCTGTAGGGTTGTCTTGACATTCGCTTAGGACGCGGGGCGCTGTTCGGTAGGAACGCAAAGTTTTCAGGGTACATAGTCCTCTTCCAGGGGGCGATGGCCAAGATGTCGGTATACCTGTCCGTTCTCCAGCACATAATTCAGGTGTTGGTCCGGGTGATCCTTGATCCGCTGCACCAATTTGCAGAGCCACGGACAGTTGGTGGCGTCGACCTGCAAAGTCTGCAAAACCTCCTCCAGCGGTTGCCGAGATAACGCATCTGCGACCAAGTTCAGCTTCCCCCGTCGATAGTGGATGTCGAACTGATACTGCTGTAATTCCAGCGCCCACCTTGCAATCTGACCAGTCGGCACCAAGTGGTCTGTCACTACATCAAAGTGGTAGCCATCGAGGAAGCATCGCAACTTATTGATGGCCCAAACGATTGCGAGGCAATCCTTTTCTGTAGCCGAGTAGTTCTCCTCGGGCTTGGACAGTCTCCGGCTCACGTACGCTATAACTCGTTCCGTTCCATCTAACTCCTTTACCGAAAACGCTGGCGTCGGTCTTCAACACGAACTTTTACTCAAAGTCGGGGCATGCCAGGATGGGTGCCTCCGTAAGAGTTCGCTTGAATTCGTCAAAAGCAGCTTGCTGCCGTTCTCCTCCCGATACCACGACGCTATACCCAAACATCGTCGTAGTTTGCGGATATCGGTCGGGGGTGTCAGCTTCCGGACGGCGGTGATCTTGTCTGGGTTGGTGTGGATGCCCTGCTCGCTGACGACGTGACCCAAATACGAGAGGCTGCGCTTAAAAAACTTGCACTTGGCTTTTTTCAGCCGCAAGTTTGCATGCCGCAGCCGTCGAAAAAACTCTTGTAAGTTTTGCAGGTGGTCATCGATGTCCGACCCAAGTGATGATAATGTCATCCTGGTAGGCTAAGGCGTACAGTTCGAGGTCCGGTCCAATGACTCATATAAGTGCCCGTTGGAAGGTGGCATGAGCGGAGTGAAGGCCAAAGGGCATAACCTTCGAATGGAACAATCCTCGTCCCGGTACCGTAAAAGCGGTATATTGACGGCTGTCGCGAGCCATTGGAATCTGCCAATATCCGCTTTTCAAATCCAGTGTGCTGATGTATTTGGCGTTCCGCAGCCGCTCCAGGATGTGTTGTATACGGGGTAACGTCGGGGATGGAGCGTGCGTTCAGCTGCCGGTAGTCGATGCACATCCTGATGTCATCCGTCTTCTCCCCTACCAGCACGATGGGGGCACTATGGGGGGACTTCGAAGGCTCTTTGCATCCGTTCATCAGCAGTTCGTCCACTTGCTCTTAAATAACCTTCTGCATGGCGGGATTCTTCGGGTAGTAACGTTGCTTGATGGTTCTCTCGTCCCGCATAGTGATCACATGCCCCGCGACGTGAGTTTTAATCCATCAAATATCGTCAGCTCTCACTCCAGAAATGCTTTAACCCTGGGATCGGTCTCCTCGTCGGCGTCACTCGGTTTTTCCTTGTCGTCTTCTGGCACCTGGGCTACTGTTACAGCTTGATACTGCCCGAAGATCACCTCACGACTGCTTCGGGCGTCTCGCGAATGTTTGCATCTTCCTTCTTTGGAGTGGTTGTCGGGGGTGGTATCAGTTATGTGGATGGCGCAGGCTTTTGTGTTGTGCTCCTGGGCTTCCGGCGTCTGGCAGGGCTTAGGAACAATTCCTTGGTCATCTGCAGCTCAGATGACCCAAATGTTAGTGTCGCTTGCATCGCACAAAGAAAATCAATGCGCAGGATGAGCTCATCGAGGAAGTCGGCATTACCAGCAATGGTAGACGGACGCGCTTTTCCCCGAGCTGGATTTCTGTGGCACATGCTTTGGTAACGGTCATGCGCGTACCGTCCGCCAAACTTACCCCTACCTGGATTTCTCTGAGTCCCTCCAACGACAGCTGCTGGGCGACCTTTTCGCTGGCAAAGCTGCGAGTTGCTCCGGTGTCGATAGAAGCCAGGAAGGGTTTGCCTTCCACGCTGACCCTGGCTACTATCCTTGCGTTCTCGAGCCGAATGGCTCCGTTGGTTTCTGATGCTCTCTGGTCGCCACTCCCTCCTGGTCCGGAATCTAGGAGGGAGGTGCTTTGTTTCCCGTCGGCCAGTTGCAGCACTCGATCGTCCGAACCCCTCGCCGTCCACACTGCCAGCAGTGTATCATCTGCTTGTTCCTGCACGTTCGGGCGGGGTGCCCCGACTGTCCGCATCTTCGGCATGCGTTTCTGACGTCTACCGGCGTCTCGTCGGTCGGTACTAGATGCGCTCCCTGTGCTCGAGGCGTGTCGTCCCGGAAGGGGTTGTGCAGTCTGGGAGCCGACGGGTCGTCTCTGGGCCAGGTGCAGGGGTCGATGGCCAGTCGATGGCTTCTTTCGTTTCTGCTGCTGCGTCTTCCTCTCCCTGAGCATTTCGTAATGCGTGGCCAACTGCGTCAGCTGGCTCAGGCAGGTCACTTCGTGTCTTCGGATATATAATTGGTATTCTGGAAGTTGGTTTTCGTGGAGCCGGTCCAGCTCTCGCTCGCCAGAATACCCTGCTCGTTGCATCATAAGTCGCAGTTGCACCATGAAGCGTTTAAATGGTTCACCGTCACGCTGCAAGTGGCTCCATATTTCATCCTCCAACCGCTCGAAATATCTTGGGGGCAAGTAGAATTCCAAGAACTCTTTCCGGAACCGCGTCCTGGTCTCCTCGTGCATCCGGTTAATTCTGCACAAGCTTTCAGCCTCTCTGGTCAACAGCTCCGAGATCAGCAGGGGTAAGCTGCACGCGTTGGTCTGATGGACCGTGGCTCGCTCCTCTACCCCTCAGATGAAGCTTAGCGGGTCGTTAGTTCCATCGAAGGTAAGGCCCCAGCGTTGCATCTTTTCGGCCAACATGCCGTGTGAGGACTCCGGTCGGGTTGGCCTGTGAGGTGAAAGGCGGCGTATGCGTGGTGGGGATCTACTGGCGAGTCGGGTCGGGTCGGGTCCAGCTACGGCTCCGTCGGTATTTGTCACCGTGATGATCGGTCTGGATGCTGGAGGGGTGCTCATCTCTTGAGTGGTAGGGCTTGGCGACAGTGACCTTGCTTTGGTGCCCTTCGAGACGGATGGTGGCGGGTCCTGGTATCTCTACGTCAAGCCCGAATTCACTTGCCAGGGATACCAGCTCGTCCTTCTTGCGGTAGTAGACCCAGCTCACTGCTACCATGGTTGCCTAATGGGGGTGGTTCTATGGGGCCCGAATTATCATTAGCCTTTGAGGAGGATAATTAATATCCTTCGAAGAGGATTTTGGGTTTATTATTAATATCCTCCAAGGAAGATTGTAGGTTTATTAATAATATCCTTCAAGGAGGATTGTAGGTTTATTAATAATATCGTTCGAGGAGGATTGAATGTTTATTATTAATATCCTTCATGGAGGATTGTAGGTTTATTATTAATATCCTTCGAGGAGGATTGTAGGATATCTGCGAGGATATCTATCGAGGCTCTGTGTTGACTATTGTAGTGTCAGCTCGGAGGCTGGAGTATGACTGACTTTCTGGTGCCAGCAGCTGGACTTATGTAGCGGTCGCTCTGCCAGCACCAGCAGCGGCGCTCTGCCGTCGGCGGCGGCGAAGATCCCGTCGGCAGCGCGGCGACGCAACCTTCTGCCGCCGGCTGCCACGACGCTCTCAAATCCATGACGTTGCGAGGGAAGAAGGGGTGCCAAGAGTTTTGTTTTTTTCTTGTAGTAACTACAGAGGATTAGCACAAAACGTAAGGACATGGAAAAGACAATAACAGACAAAACTCTGCACAATGATGTTGATCCCGGACCCCCCATTTCTGTACAACCGCTGAACAAGTGGCTCTTTAGGCCACAAAAAAGGGGTGGGGCTCCTTGGCAACAAAGTCTTCCAGAGTCCCTGCTCGGGCGCCATCTGTGAGGACGTTTTCTAGTACGAGGTCGGCGTCTCAATCGCATCCGGGGTGTTTTACAGATTATTTGTAATAATGCTGGGACCCTGGAATGAGCCGCACCGAGGTCGAACACCAATGCGCAAACATAAAGTGGTGGTGAGGGGTAGTATGGTCGCTTGGATCGAAATCGGCGGAGTGGGCTAAGGGGAGGAGTAGGGAGTCCAGGGTGATCACCCGGAAGACCTTTCCACCCCTCTCCTCAGACCACTCCCCGACGCCGACCAGGCGTAAAACCTTTGACTTCGGGGACGCGAAGAGGTTCGGGATGAGGTACTCACCTGGCTCGGCTAAGGTAAGACCCGCAAGCTTCACCAAGTGATCACCTAATCCCGTTCGACCCGCTTTCATTCACTGGCAGCGCCTTTTGAAACGCGTGTGATGGACCCAGGCAGGGATCTGGGGCACAGAGAGTTAGACTCGGAATGCGTCCCAGACTTCCCTACCCGAGCCAACCACAACCTACAACGCACGGGTATTACCCGGTTGTCGCTACACACGGAATAGGCCGCTAGTCTGGCTTCTCATGCGGATCTCATGTGGGCCGTAGGGTGAGGTGACCCCAAGCCAGAGGCTTCAACTACCCGCTAAAAAGGGAAGAGAGTAATAAAAGAAACACGAACATGGATACATTTAAATTATTTATTGTTTCACAGCTAAGGGAGTGAGGGAAAGGTATTGGATTACAACACTACATTCTTGGCCGTTGGCCAACTTACCCCGCTCTACCAGGCTCATATGTGTGTGTGTGTGGTGGAGGGGGGGGGGGGGGGTTTTTTTTTTTTTTTTTTTTTTTAGAGTTTGTGCGTATGCCTATGTGAACGCTGGTGTCGATGGCGGATGTATGTTTCTCCTCCTTGCTGCTGCTGTTGTTGTTGCTCGTCACTGGGTTTTATATGGTACATGTCCCGCTTCGTTTTAAGTCCGCCCGAAACCCATAAAATGGGTAAATAAGGGTATAATGGTTTTGTTCAAATGTATGTAACAGGCAGAAGGAAGCATCTCCGACCCCATAAAGAATATATATTTTTGATCAGCATCAACAGCCGAGACGATATAGACATGTCCGTCTGTCTGTCCGTCTGTCTGTCTGTCTGTCTGTCTGTCTGTCTGTCCGTCTGTATGAACTCATGGATCTCAGAGACTGCAAGATCTAGAGACTTCAGATTTTGGATTTAAGTTTTCCTATACCATGAGCAGAACAAGTTTGCTTGAAATTATCGAAAACTATTCCAAAATTGCCAAATCATTTTTCGGGTGGCCATCGCTGTGTTTAAAACGTGAAGTTGCCGCTGTTAGGGTGGCCGTCGCTTGTTGAAAACGTGAAGTTGGCGCTGTTAGGGTGGCCGTCGCTTGTGCCAAGACGCAGCGTTTCCATTTTAGGGTTACCATGGCTGTGTCATGATCGCGTGTTGCGTCTGGCAGCGCTTGTGAGGTAGCACTTTGCCAGCAAAAATGCTACCTCACACGTTCTGTTTGCTTGCATCCATCTTGAGTTTAGTTTGGCATAAGTCAAGGCAAGTTTTTTTATACACTTAACCCATAAAATGGGTAAATAAGGGTATAATGGTTTTGTTCAAATGTATGTAACAGGCAGAAGGAAGCATCTCCGACCCCATAAAGAATATATATTCTTGATCAGCATCAACAGCCGAGACGATATAGACATGTCCGTCTGTCTGTCCGTCTGTCTGTCTGTCTGTCTGTCTGTCCGTCTGTATGAACTCATGGATCTCAGAGACTGCAAGATCTAGAGACTTCAGATTTTGGATTTAAGTTTTCCTATACCATGAGCAGAACAAGTTTGCTTGAAATTATCGAAAACTATTCCAAAATTGCCAAATCATTTTTCGGGTGGCCATCGCTGTGTTTAAAACGTGAAGTTGCCGCTGTTAGGGTGGCCGTCGCTTGTTGAAAACGTGAAGTTGGCGCTGTTAGGGTGGCCGTCGCTTGTGCCAAGACGCAGCGTTTCCATTTTAGGGTTACCATGGCTGTGTCATGATCGCGTGTTGCGTCTGGCAGCGTTTGTGAGGTAGCACTTTGCCAGTAAAAATGCTACCTCACACGTTCTGTTTGCTTGCATCCATCTTGAGTTTAGTTTGGCATAAGTCAAGGCAAGTTTTTTTTATACCCTTAACCCATAACATGGGTAAATAAGGGTATAATGGTTTTGTTCAAATGTATGTAACAGGCAGAAGGAAGCATCTCCGACCCCATAAAGAATATATATTCTTGATCAGCATCAACAGCCGAGACGATATAGACATGTCCGTCTGTCTGTCCGTCTGTCTGTCTGTCTGTCTGTCTGTCTGTCTGTCTGTCCGTCTGTATGAACTCGTGGATCTCAGAGACTGCAAGATCTAGAGACTTCAGATTTTGGATTTAAGTTTTCCTATACCATGAGCAGAACAAGTTTGCTTGAAATTATCGAAAACTATTCTGGTTTCCGATATACACATGGAATCGATAACAAAAAATATCGAATTTGGAAAGTCTAAAAATGAGGGTTGACGTAATGGATAATGATAGAACTTTTCTGAAAATTTCGTCCAAATCGGTTGAGAAACTTCTGAGATATTGAACTTAATCGATTGAAGCTAAGTCAGTATACCAAAGTCTTACATAAATTTAATTTATTTATTGCAACTGGGTTCAGGGTATCTTCTAGTCGGGCTCTCAGGACTAGAGCCTTCTTACTTGTTGTTTGTAGGACATGAACATGTTTTTGATGTTTATATTATTTATTTTATTTACATACGTAAATATATGAATACAATCAAAACACTTATGGTATACAATGTTTGGGTGCGCTGAGTTTGTAAGACATCTACATATGTATGTATGATGTTAATATTATTATAATTATATTATACAATCAAAGTACTACTGGCAGGGCTTAGAAACAAATTTTGGGTCATCTGCAGCTCAGATGACCCAAATGTTAGTGTCGCTTGCATCGCACACAGGAAATCAATGCCCAGGATGAGCTCATCGAGGACAGTCGGCATTACGCCAGTTGTGGTAGGCGGACGCGCTTTTCCCCGAGCTGGATTTCTGTGTTACATTCTTTGGTTCCCCTACCTGGATTTCTCTGAGTCCCGCCGCCGACAGCTGCTGGATGACCTTTTCGCTGGCAAAGCTGCGAGTTGCTCCGGTGTCGATAGTAGCCAGGAAAAGTTTGCCTTCCACGCTGACCCTGGCTACTATCCTTGCGCTCTCGAGCTGAATAGCTCCGTTGGTTTCCGATGCTCTCTGGTCGCCACTCCCCCCTTGTCCGGAATCTAGGAGGGAGGTACTTCGTTTCCCGTCGGCCGTGTGCAGCACTCGATCGTCCGAGCCCCTCGCCGTCAACACTGCCAGCAGTGTATCATCTGCGGGTTCCGGCACGTTCGGGCGGGGTGTCCCGACTGTCCGCATCTTCGGCATGCGTGACCTTGCTTTGGTGTCCTTCGAGACGGATGGTGGCGGGTCCTGGTATCTCTACGTCGAGCCCGAATTCATTTTCCAGGGATACCAGCTCGTCCTTCTTGCGGTAGTAGACCCAGCTCACTGCTACCATGGTTGCCTAATGGGGGTGGTTCTATGGGGCCCGAATTATTATTAGCCTTTGAGGAGGATTATTAATATCCTTCGAGGAGAATTGTGGGTTTATTAAGAATATCCTTTGAGGAGGATTGTATGTTTATTATTAATACCCTTCGAGAAGGATTGTAGGTTTATTATAAATATCCTTCGAGGATATCTATCGAGGCTCTGTGTTGACTATTGTAGTGTCAGCTCGGAGGCTGGAGTATGACTGACTTTCTGGTGCCAGCAGCTGGCCTTATGTAGCGGTCGCTCTGCCAGCACCAGCAGCGGCGCTCTGCCGTCGGCGGCGGCGAAGATCCCGTCGGCAGCGCGGCGACGCAACCTTCTGCCGCCGGCTGCCACGACGCTCTCAAATCCATGACGTTGCGAGGGAAGAAGGGGTGCCAAGAGTTTTGCTTTTTTCTTGTAGTAACTACAGAGGATTTGCACAAAACGTAAGGACATGGAAAAGAGAATAACAGACAAAACTCTGCACAATGATGTTGATCCCGGACCCCCCCTTTCTGTACAACCGCTGAACAAGTGGCTCTTTAGGCCACAAAAAAGGGGTGGGGCTCCTTGGCAACAAAGTCTTCCAGGTCGGAACCACCGACATGGCGCAAACATAAAGTGGGGGTGAGGGGTAGTATGGTCGCTTAGATCAAAATCGGCGGAGTGGGCTAAGGGGAGAAGTAGGGAGTCCAGGGTGATCACCCGGAAGACCCTTCCACCCCTCTCCTCAGACCACTCCCCGACGCCGACCAGGCGTAAAACCTTTGACTTCGGGGACGCGAAGAGGTTCGGGAGGAGGTACTCACCTGGCTCGGCTAAGGTAAGACCCGCAAGCTTCACCAAGTGATCACCTAATCCCGTTCGACCCGCTTTCATTCACTGGCAGCGCCTTTTGAAACGCGTGTGATGGACCCAGGCAGGGATCTGGGGCGCAGAGAGTTAGACTCGGAATGCGTCCCAGACTTCCCTACCCGAGCCAACCACAACCTACAACGCACGGGTATTACCCGGTTGTCGCTACACACGGAATAGGCCAAGAAGCAGACGTCGCAGAATCTAGAGTAAAACTCGGAAAATTCGCTAGTCTGGCTTCTCATGCGGATCTCATGTGGGCCGTAGGGTGAGGTGACCCCAAGCCAGAGGCTTCAACTACCCGCTAAAAAGGGAAGAGAGTAATAAAAGAAACACGAACATGGATACATTTAAATTATTTATTGTTTCACAGCTAAGGAGTGAGGGAAAGGTATTGGATTACAACACTCCATTCTTGGCCGTTGGCCAACTTACCCCGCTCTACCAGGCTCATATGTGTGTGTGTGTGGGGGGGGGGGGGTGTTTTTTTTTTTTTTTTTTTTTAGAGTTTGTGCGTATGCCTATGTGAACGCTGGTGTCGATGGCGGATGTATGTTTCTCCTCCTTGCTGCTGCTGTTGTTGTTGCTCGTCACTGGGTTTTATATGGTACATGTCCCGCTTCGTTTTAAGTCCGCCCGAAACCCATAAAATGGGTAAATAAGGGTATAATGGTTTTGTTCAAATGTATGTAACAGGCAGAAGGAAGCATCTCCGACCCCATAAAGAATATATTTTTGATCAGCATCAACAGCCGAGACGATATAGACATGTCCGTCTGTCTGTCCGTCTGTCTGTCTGTCTGTCTGTCTGTCTGTCTGTCCGTCTGTATGAACTCATGGATCTCTGAGACTGCAAGATCTAGAGACTTCAGATTTTGGATTTAAGTTTTCCTATACCATGAGCAGAACAAGTTTGCTTGAAATTATCGAAAACTATTCCAAAATTGCCAAATCATTTTTCGGGTGGCCATCGCTGTGTTTAAAACGTGAAGTTGCCGCTGTTAGGGTGGCCGTCGCTTGTTGAAAACGTGAAGTTGGCGCTGTTAGGGTGGCCGTCGCTTGTGCCAAGACGCAGCGTTTCCATTTTAGGGTTACCATGGCTGTGTCATGATCGCGTGTTGCGTCTGGCAGCGTTTGTGAGGTAGCACTTTGCCAGCAAAAATGCTACCTCACACGTTCTGTTTGCTTGCATCCATCTTGAGTTTAGTTTGGCATAAGTCAAGGCAAGTTTTTTTTATACCCTTAACCCATAAAATGGGTAAATAAGGGTATAATGGTTTTGTTCAAATGTATGTAACAGGCAGAAGGAAGCATCTCCGACCCCATAAAGAATATATATTCTTGATCAGCATCAACAGCCGAGACGATATAGACTTGTCCGTCTGTCTGTCCGTCTGTCTGTCTGTCCGTCTGTATGAACTCATGGATCTCAGAGACTGCAAGATCTAGAGACTTCAGATTTTGGATTTAAGTTTTCCTATACCATGAGCAGAACAAGTTTGCTTGAAATTATCGAAAACTATTCCAAAATTGCCAAACCATTTTTCGGGTGGCCATCGCTGTGTTTAAAACGTGAAGTTGCCGCTGTTAGGGTGGCCGTCGCTTGTTGAAAACGTGAAGTTGGCGCTATTTGGGTGGCCGTCGCTTGTGCCAAGACGCAGCGTTTCCATTTTAGGGTTACCATGGCTGTGTCATGATCGCGTGTTGCGTCTGACAGCGTTTGTGAGGTAGCACTTTGCCAGTAAAAATGCTACCTCACACGTTCTGTTTGCTTGCATCCATCTTGAGTTTAGTTTGGCATAAGTCAAGGCAAGTTTTTTTTATACCCTTAACCCATAAAATGGGTAAATAAGGGTATAATGGTTTTGTTCAAATGTATGTAACAGGCAGAAGGAAGCATCTCCGACCCCATAAAGAATATATATTCTTGATCAGCATCAACAGCCGAGACGATATAGACATGTCCGTCTGTCTGTCCGTCTGTCTGTCTGTCTGTCTGTCTGTCTGTCTGTCTGTCTGTCCGTCTGTATGAACTCGTGGATCTCAGAGACTGCAAGATCTAGAGACTTCAGATTTTGGATTTAAGTTTTCCTATACCATGAGCAGAACAAGTTTGCTTGAAATTATCGAAAACTATTCTGGTTTCCGATATACACATGGAATCGATAACAAAAAATATCGAATTTGGAAAGTCTAAAAATGGGGGTTGACGTAATGGATAATGATAGAACTTTTCTGAAAATTTCGTCCAAATCAGTTGAGAAACTTCTGAGATATTGAACTTAATCGATTGAAGCTAAGTCAGTATACCAAAGTCTTACATAAATTTAATTTATTTATTGCAACTGGGTTCAGGGTATCTTCTAGTCGGGCTCTCAGGACTAGAGCCTTCTTACTTGTTGTTTGTAGGACATGAACATATTTTTGTGTTTATATTATTTATTTTATTTACATACGTAAATATATGAATACAATCAAAACACTTATGGTATACAATGTTTGGGTGCGCTGAGTTTGTAAGACATCTACATATGTATGTATGATGTTAATATTATTATAATTATATTATACAATCAAAGTACTACTGGCAGGGCTTAGGAACAAATTTTTGGTCATCTGCAGCTCAGATGACCCAAATGTTAGTGTCGCTTGCATCGCACACAGGAAATCAATGCCCAGAATGAGCTCATCGAGGACAGTCGGCATTACGCCAGTTGTGGTAGGCGGACGCGCTTTTCCCCGAGCTGGATTTCTGTGTTACATTCTTTGGTTCCCCTACCTGGATTTCTCTGAGTCCCGCCGCCGACAGCTGCTGGATGACCTTTTCGCTGGCAAAGCTGCGAGTTGCGCCGGTGTCGATAGTAGCCAGGAAAAGTTTGCCTTCAACGCTGACCCTGGCTACTATCCTTGCGCTCTCGAGCTGAATAGCTCCGTTGGTTTCCGATGCTCTCTGGTCGCCACTCCCCCCTGGTCCGGAATCTAGGAGGGAGGTACTTCGTTTCCCGTCGGCCGTGTGCAGCACTCGATCGTCCGAACCCCTCGCCGTCCACACTGCCAGCAGTGTATCATCTGCGGGTTCCGGCACGTTCGGGCGGGGTGTCCCGACTGTCCGCATCTTCGGCATGCGTGACCTTGCTTTGGTGTCCTTCGAGACGGATGGTGGCGGGTCCTGGTATCTCTACGTCGAGCCCGAATTCATTTTCCAGGGATACCAGCTCGTCCTTCTTGCGGTAGTAGACCCAGCTCACTGCTACCATGGTTGCCTAATGGGGGTGGTTCTATGGGGCCCGAATTATTATTAGCCTTTGAGGAGGATTATTAATATCCTTCGAGGAGAATTGTGGGTTTATTAAGAATATCCTTTGAGGAGGATTGTATGTTTATTATTAATACCCTTCGAGGAGGATTGTAGGTTTATTATAAATATCCTTCGAGGATATCTATCGAGGCTCTATGTTGACTAAGTAGTGTCAGCTCGGAGGCTGGAGTATGACTGACTTTCTGGTGCCAGCAGCTGGCCTTATGTAGCGGTCGCTCTGCCAGCACCAGCAGCGGCGCTCTGCCGTCGGCGGCGGCGAAGATCCCGTCGGCAGCGCGGCGACGCAACCTTCTGCCGCCGGCTGCCACGACGCTCTCAAATCCATGACGTTGCGAGGATAAGGGGTGCCAAGAGTTTTGTTTTTTTCTTGTAGTAACTACAGAGGATTTGCACAAAACGTAAGGACATGGAAAAGAGAATAACAGTCAAAACTCTGCACAATGATGTTGATCCCGGACCCCCCCTTTCTGTACAACCGCTGAACAAGTGGCTCTTTTGGCCACAAAAAAGGGGTGGGGCTCCTTGGCAACAAAGTCTTCCAGAGTCCCTGCTCGGGCGCCATCTGTAAGGACGTTTTCTAGTACGAGGTCGGCGTCTCAATCGCATCCGGGGTGTTTTACAGATTATTTGTAATAATGCTGGGACCCTGGAGTGAGCCGCACCGAGGTCGAACACCAATGCGCAAACATAAAGTGGGGGTGAGGGGTAGTATGGTCGCTTGGATCGAAATCGGCGGAGTGGGCTAAGGGGAGGAGTAGGGAGTCCAGGGTGATCACCCGGAAGACCCTTCCACCCCTCTCCTCAGACCACTCCCCGACGCCGACCAGGCGTAAAACCTTTGACTTCGGGGACGCGAAGAGGTTCGGGAGGAGGTACTCACCTGGCTCGGCTAAGGTAAGACCCGCAAGCTTCACCAAGTGATCACCTAATCCCGTTCGACCCGCTTTCATTCACTGGCAGCGCCTTTTGAAACGCGTGTGATGGACCCAGGCAGGGATCTGGGGCGCAGAGAGTTAGACTCGGAATGCGTCCCAGACTTCCCTACCCGAGCCAACCACAACCTACAACGCACGGGTATTACCCGGTTGTCGCTACACACGGAATAGGCCAAGAAGCAGACGTCGCAGAATCTAGAGTAAAACTCGGAAAATTCGCTAGTCTGGCTTCTCATGCGGATCTCATGTAGGGTGAGGTGACCCCAAGCCAGAGGCTTCAACTACCCGCTAAAAAGGGAAGAGAGTAATAAAAGAACACGAACATGGATACATTTAAATTATTTATTGTTTCACAGCTAAGGGAGTGAGGGAAAGGTATTGGATTACAACACTCCATTCTTGGCCGTTGGCCAACTTACCCCGCTCTACCAGGCTCATATGTGTGTGTGTGTGGGGCAGGGGGGTGTTTTTTTTTTTTTTTTTTTTAGAGTTTGTGCGTATGCCTATGTGAACGCTGGTGTCGATGGCGGATGTATGTTTCTCCTCCTTGCTGCTGCTGTTGTTGTTGCTCGTCACTGGGTTTTATATGGTACATGTCCCGCTTCGTTTTAAGTCCGCCCGAAACCCATAAAATGGGTAAATAAGGGTATAATGGTTTTGTTCAAATGTATGTAACAGGCAGAAGGAAGCATCTCCGACCCCATAAAGAATATATATTTTGATCAGCATCAACAGCCGAGACGATATAGACATGTCCGTCTGTCTGTCCGTCTGTCTGTCTGTCTGTCTGTCTGTCTGTCTGTCCGTCTGTATGAACTCATGGATCTCTGAGACTGCAAGATCTAGAGACTTCAGATTTTGGATTTAAGTTTTCCTATACCATGAGCAGAACAAGTTTGCTTGAAATTATCGAAAACTATTCCAAAATTGCCAAATCATTTTTCGGGTGGCCATCGCTGTGTTTAAAACGTGAAGTTGCCGCTGTTAGGGTGGCCGTCGCTTGTTGAAAACGTGAAGTTGGCGCTGTTAGGGTGGCCGTCGCTTGTGCCAAGACGCAGCGTTTCCATTTTAGGGTTACCATGGCTGTGTCATGATCGCGTGTTGCGTCTGGCAGCGTTTGTGAGGTAGCACTTTGCCAGCAAAAATGCTACCTCACACGTTCTGTTTGCTTGCATCCATCTTGAGTTTAGTTTGGCATAAGTCAAGGCAAGTTTTTTTTATACCCTTAACCCATAAAATGGGTAAATAAGGGTATAATGGTTTTGTTCAAATGTATGTAACAGGCAGAAGGAAGCATCTCCGACCCCATAAAGAATATATATTCTTGATCAGCATCAACAGCCGAGACGATATAGACATGTCCGTCTGTCTGTCCGTCTGTCTGTCTGTCTGTCTGTCTGTCTGTCTGTCTGTCTGTCCGTCTGTATGAACTCGTGGATCTCAGAGACTGCAAGATCTAGAGACTTCAGATTTTGGATTTAAGTTTTCCTATACCATGAGCAGAACAAGTTTGCTTGAAATTATCGAAAACTATTCTGGTTTCCGATATACACATGGAATCGATAACAAAAAATATCGAATTTGGAAAGTCTAAAAATGAGGGTTGACGTAATGGATAATGATAGAACTTTTCTGAAAATTTCGTCCAAATCGGTTGAGAAACTTCTGAGATATTGAACTTAATCGATTGAAGCTAAGTCAGTATACCAAAGTCTTGCATAAATTTAATTTATTTATTGCAACTGGGTTCAGGGTATCTTCTAGTCGGGCTCTCAGGACTAGAGCCTTCTTACTTGTTGTTTGTAGGACATGAACATATTTTTGATGTTAATATTATTTATTTTATTTACATACGTAAATATATGAATACAATCAAAACACTTATGGTATACAATGTTTGGGTGCGCTGAGTTTGTAAGACATCTACATATGTATGTATGATGTTAATATTATTATAATTATATTATACAATCAAAATACTACTGGCAGGGCTTAGGAACAAATTTTTGGTCATCTGCAGCTCAGATGACCCAAATGTTAGTGTCGCTTGCATCGCACACAGGAAATCAATGCCCAGGATGAGCTCATCGAGGACAGTCGGCATTACGCCAGTTGTGGTAGGCGGACGCGCTTTTCCCCGAGCTGGATTTCTGTGTTACATTCTTTGGTTCCCCTACCTGGATTTCTCTGAGTCCCGCCGCCGACAGCTGCTGGATGACCTTTTCGCTGGCAAAGCTGCGAGTTGCTCCGGTGTCGATAGTAGCCAGGAAAAGTTTGCCTTCCACGCTGACCCTGGCTACTATCCTTGCGTTCTCGAGCCGAATAGCTCCGTTGGTTTCCGATGCTCTCTGGTCGCCACTCCCCCCTGGTCCGGAATCTAGGAGGGAGGTACTTCGTTTCCCGTCAGCCGTGTGCAGCACTCGATCGTCCGAACCCCTCGCCGTCCACACTGCCAGCAGTGTATCATCTGCGGGTTCCGGCACGTTCGGGCGGGGTGTCCCGACTGTCCGCATCTTCGGCATGCGTGACCTTGCTTTGGTGTCCTTCGAGACGGATGGTGGCGGGTCCTGGTATCTCTACGTCGAGCCCGAATTCATTTTCCAGGGATACCAGCTCGTCCTTCTTGCGGTAGTAGACCCAGCTCACTGCTACCATGGTTGCCTAATGGGGGTGGTTCTATGGGGCCCGAATTATTATTAGCCTTTGAGGAGGATTATTAATATCCTTCGAGGAGAATTGTGGGTTTATTAAGAATATCCTTTGAGGAGGATTGTATGTTTATTATTAATACCCTTCGAGGAGGATTGTAGGTTTATTATAAATATCCTTCGAGGATATCTATCGAGGCTCTATGTTGACTATTGTAGTGTCAGCTCGGAGGCTGGAGTATGGCTGACTTTCTGGTGCCAGCAGCTGGCCTTATGTAGCGGTCGCTCTGCCAGCACCAGCAGCGGCGCTCTGCCGTCGGCGGCGGCGAAGATCCCGTCGGCAGCGCGGCGATGCAACCTTCTGCCGCCGGCTGCCACGACGCTCTCAAATCCATGACGTTGCGAGGGAAGAAGGGGTGCCAAGATTTTTGTTTTTTTCTTGTAGTAACTACAGAGGATTTGCACAAAACGTAAGGACATGGAAAAGAGAATAACAGTCAAAACTCTGCACAATGATGTTGATCCCGGACCCCCCCTTTCTGTACAACCGCTGAACAAGTGGCTCTTTAGGCCACAAAAAAGGGGTGGGGCTCCTTGGCAACAAAGTCTTCCAGAGTCCCTGCTCGGGCGCCATCTGTAAGGACGTTTTCTAGTACGAGGTCGGCGTCTCAATCGCATCCGGGGTGTTTTACAGATTATTTGTAATAATGCTGGGACCCTGGAGTGAGCCGCACCGAGGTCGAACACCAATGCGCAAACATAAAGTGGGGGTGAGGGGTAGTATGGTCGCTTGGATCGAAATCGGCGGAGTGGGCTAAGGGGAGGAGTAGGGAGTCCAGGGTGATCACCCGGAAGACCCTTCCACCCCTCTCCTCAGACCACTCCCCGACGCCGACCAGGCGTAAAACCTTTGACTTCGGGGACGCGAAGAGGTTCGGGAGGAGGTACTCACCTGGCTCGGCTAAGGTAAGACCCGCAAGCTTCACCAAGTGATCACCTAATCCCGTTCGACCCGCTTTCATTCACTGGCAGCGCCTTTTGAAACGCGTGTGATGGACCCAGGCAGGGATCTGGGGCGCAGAGAGTTAGACTCGGAATGCGTCCCAGACTTCCCTACCCGAGCCAACCACAACCTACAACGCACGGGTATTACCCGGTTGTCGCTACACACGGAATAGGCCAAGAAGCAGACGTCGCAGAATCTAGAGTAATACTCGGAAAATTCGCTAGTCTGGCTTCTCATGCGGATCTCATGTGGGCCGTAGGGTGAGGTGACCCCAAGCCAGAGGCTTCAACTACCCGCTAAAAAGGGAAGAGAGTAATAAAAGAAACACGAACATGGATACATTTAAATTATTTATTGTTTCACAGCTAAGGGAGTGAGGGAAAGGTATTGGATTACAACACTACATTCTTGGCCGTTGGCCAACTTACCCCGCTCTACCAGGCTCATATGTGTGTGTGTGTGGGGGGGGGGGGGGGTTTTTTTTTTTTTTTTTTTTTTTTTTAGAGTTTGTGCGTATGCCTATGTGAACGCTGGTGTCGATGGCGGATGTATGTTTCTCCTCCTTGCTGCTGCTGTTGTTGTTGCTCACACTGGGTTTTATATGGTACATGTCCCGCTTCGTTTTAAGTCCGCCCGAAAACTGATTTACAATCCAATATTGCCAAATTTTTTTCGGTTGGCCATCGCTGTGTTTAAAACGTGAAGTTGCCGCTGTTAGGGTGGCCGTCGCTTGTTGAAAACGTGAAGTTGGCGCTGTTAGGGTGGTCGTCGCTTGTGCCAAGACGCAGCGTTTCCATTTTAGGGTTACCATGGCTGTGTCATGATCGCGTGTTGCGTCTGGCAGCGCTTGTGAGGTAGCACTTTGCCAGCAAAAATGCTACCTCACACGTTCTGTTTGCTTGCATCCATCTTGAGTTTAGTTTGGCATAAGTCAAGGCAAGTTTTTTTTATACCCTTAACCCATAAAATGGGTAAATAAGGGTATAATGGTTTTGTTCAAATGTATGTAACAGGCAGAAGGAAGCATCTCCGACCCCATAAAGAATATATATTCTTGATCACATTCAACAGCCGAGACGATATAGACATGTCCGTCTGTCTGTCCGTCTGTCTGTCTGTCTGTCTGTCTGTCTGTCTGTCTGTCCGTCTGTATGAACTCGTGGATCTCAGAGACTGCAAGATCTAGAGACTTCAGATTTTGGATTTAAGTTTTCCTATACCATGAGCAGAACAAGTTTGCTTGAAATTATCGAAAACTATTCTGGTTTCCGATATACACATGGAATCGATAACAAAAAATATCGAATTTGGAAAATCTAAAAATGAGGGTTGACGTAATGGATAATGATAGAACTTTTCTGAAAATTTCGTCCAAATCGGTTGAGAAACTTCTGAGATATTGAACTTAATCGATTGAAGCTAAGTCAGTATACCAAAGTCTTACATAAATTTAATTTATTTATTGCAACTGGGTTCAGGGTATCTTCTAGTCGGGCTCTCAGGACTAGAGCCTTCTTACTTGTTGTTTGTAGGACATGAACATATTTTTGATGTTTATATTATTTATTTTATTTACATACGTAAATATATGAATACAATCAAAACACTTATGGTATACAATGTTTGGGTGCGCTGAGTTTGTAAGACATCTACATATGTATGTATGATGTTAATATTATTATAATTATATTATACAATCAAAGTACTACTGGCAGGGCTTAGCAACAAATTTTTGGTCATCTGCAGCTCAGATGACCCAAATGTTAGTGTCGCTTGCATCGCACACAGGAAATCAATGCCCAGGATGAGCTCATCGAGGACAGTCGGCATTACGCCAGTTGTGGTAGGCGGACGCGCTTTTCCCCGAGCTGGATTTCTGTGTTACATTCTTTGGTTCCCCTACCTGGATTTCTCTGAGTCCCGCCGCCGACAGCTGCTGGATGACCTTTTCGCTGGCAAAGCTGCGAGTTGCTCCGGTGTCGATAGTAGCCAGGAAAAGTTTGCCTTCCACGCTGACCCTGGCTACTATCCTTGCGCTCTCGAGCTGAATAGCTCCGTTGGTTTCCGATGCTCTCTGGTCGCCACTCCCCCTGGTCCGGAATCTAGGAGGGAGGTACTTCGTTTCCCGTCAGCCGTGTGCAGCACTCGATCGTCCGAACCCCTCGCCGTCCACACTGCCAGCAGTGTATCATCTGCGGGTTCCGGCACGTTCGGGCGGGGTGTCCCGACTGTCCGCATCTTCGGCATGCGTGACCTTGCTTTGGTGTCCTTCGAGACGGATGGTGGCGGGTCCTGGTATCTCTACGTCGAGCCCGAATTCATTTTCCAGGGATACCAGCTCGTCCTTCTTGCGGTAGTAGACCCAGCTCACTGCTACCATGGTTGCCTAATGGGGGTGGTTCTATGGGGCCCGAATTATTATTAGCCTTTGAGGAGGATTATTAATATCCTTCGAGGAGAATTGTGGGTTTATTAAGAATATCCATTGAGGAGGATTGTATGTTTATTATTAATACCCTTCGAGAAGGATTGTAGGTTTATTATAAATATCCTTCGAGGATATCTATCGAGGCTCTGTGTTGACTATTGTAGTGTCAGCTCGGAGGCTGGAGTATGACTGACTTTCTGGTGCCAGCAGCTGGCCTTATGTAGCTGTCGCTCTGCCAGCACCAGCAGCGGCGCTCTGCCGTCGGCGGCGGCGACGCTCTCAAATCCATGACGTTGCGAGGGAAGAAGGGGTGCCAAGAGTTTTGTTTTTTTCTTGTAGTAACTACAGAGGATTTGCACAAAACGTAAGGACATGGAAAAGAGAATAACAGTCAAAACTCTGCACAATGATGTTGATCCCGGACCCCCCCTTTCTGTACAACCGCTGAACAAGTGGCTCTTTAGGCCACAAAAAAGGGGTGGGGCTCCTTGGCAACAAAGTCTTCCAGAGTCCCTGCTCGGGCGCCATCTGTAAGGACGTTTTCTAGTACGAGGTCGGCGTCTCAATCGCATCCGGGGTGTTTTACAGATTATTTGTAATAATGCTGGGACCCTGGAGTGAGCCGCACCGAGGTCGAACACCAATGCGCAAACATAAAGTGGGGGTGAGGGGTAGTATGGTCGCTTAGATCAAAATCGGCGGAGTGGGCTAAGGGGAGGAGTAGGGAGTCCAGGGTGATCACCCGGAAGACCCTTCCACCCCTCTCCTCAGACCACTCCCCGACGCCGACCAGGCGTAAAACCTTTGACTTCGGGGACGCGAAGAGGTTCGGGAGGAGGTACTCACCTGGCTCGGCTAAGGTAAAACCCGCAAGCTTCACCAAGTGATCACCGAATCCCGTTCGACCCGCCTTCATTCACTGGCAGCGCCTTTTGAAACGCGTGTGATGGACCCAGGCAGGGATCTGGGGCGCAGAGAGTTAGACTCGGAATGCGTCCCAGACTTCCCTACCCGAGCCCACCACAACCTACAACGCACGGGTGTTGTTGCTCGTCACTGTGTTTTTTATGGTATATGTCCCACTTCGTTTTAAGTCCGCCCGAAAACTGATTTTCGGTGGCCATCGCTGTGTTTAAAACGTGAAGTTGCCGCCGTTAGGGTGGCCTTCGCTTGTTGAAAACGTGAAGTTGGCGCTGTTAGGGTGGCCGTCGCTTGTGCCAAGACGCAGCGTTTCCATTTTAGGGTTACCATGGCTGTGTCATGATCGCGTGTCGCGTCTGGCAGCGTTTGTGAGGTAGCACTTTGCCAGCAAAAATGCTACCTCACACGTTCTGTTTGCTTGCATCCATCTTGAGTTTAGTTTGGCATAAGTCAAGGCAAGTTTTTTTTATACCCTTAACCCATAAAATGGGTAAATAAGGGTATAATGGTTTTGTTCAAATGTATGTAACAGGCAGAAGGAAGCATCTCCGACCCCATAAAGAATATATATTCTTGATCAGCATCAACAGCCGAGACGATATAGACATGTCCGTCTGTCTGTCTGTCTGTCTGTCCGTCTGTATGAACTCGTGGATCTCAGAGACTGCAAGATCTAGAGACTTCAGATTTTGGATTTAAGTTTTCCTATACCATGAGCAGAACAAGTTTGCTTGAAATTATCGAAAACTATTCTGGTTTCCGATATACACATGGAATCGATAACAAAAAATATCGAATTTGGAAAATCTAAAAATGAGGGTTGACGTAATGGATAATGATAGAACTTTTCTGAAAATTTCGTCCAAATCGGTTGAGAAACTTCTGAGATATTGAACTTAATCGATTGAAGCTAAGTCAGTATACCAAAGTCTTACATAAATTTAATTTATTTATTGCAACTGGGTTCAGGGTATCTTCTAGTCGGGCTCTCAGGACTATATCTCACGTTTAGCATCACAATTGCGCAAAGTTCATATTAACCCTCTAACCCCCCCAAACTGTAAAAATGTGTTTCTTGCTCTGAAATAACTTTTTTTTACTTTAATAAGTTAAATAAACACAAATTTTTTGTGTGCAAGAGATTCGCTCAATTGGTATAGCAGCCAGGTAAAAAAAAGTGAACAGTGTCTCAAGGCACTGATGAGGGTTAAGCCCTAAAAAAATACAAATGTGTCGGTTTTATTTTTATTGTATTTTATTTAATTATGAACTGGAAAATAATGTTTATGAGCATTTTAAAGTTGGTGATAGTCCGAAAAACAATTCTTGGCGTAAGAGCAGCACAAATGGAAAATGCATATTGATCAAACGCATTGCGTTTGAGATTTTTTGCATAATTTGCACCATTTTTTACCACCTTCTTTCGATAGCCACATTGAAAATGGGCCAATATTGTCATATCGAACGTCAACAACTGGATGTTTCGCTCTGTGACCCACTTTAGAACCACTCGGTTGTGGATCCTTGCAATATTGTTTGAGCGACTGTTTGCATAACTGCTAGGACAACCTGCTACACGTTTTATTTATATTCCACAAGCCCAGCAGCAATTTCTTCCCGAAATTCAGGCAACTGCAACAACCGGTATGTTTTCTCCGAAATATTGCTGGAATCGTTACTTTTTTCTGTGTGTATACGGCGATACAAAATGTAGGAGTTGGTAGCGGCCATATCAATGATATGGTAAAACAAACGTGTCATCGCATCTCGGGCTTCTGTACGAATATGATACCGGCTCATAAGACCATCTATAAGGTCTACTCCACCCATTTGGCTATTGTAATTGCGAATTATTTGCAATAATACTGTGAGGAGCCATATTCACTTACAGCGCCTCACAAAAAGCGATTGCATTTATAGCCGCAGCCGGACCTGAGCTGCGGCGAATTCGCATGCTGTCTCGCTCTGACACAGGATGTCAGCGCTAAGGTACGTGTTTGGCACATGGGAGCCGCAAAACACGTACCGCAAAAGTCGTGGCAAAGTGCCGTTGGTGTGCGAGCGGTGCATCCACGAAATATAGTGATCACCGTCACACCAACGACAGGCGTGATCAGCAACGAGGAACCGTTGTTGCTAGGCAAATCTCACTGGAACGATCACGCCACCTTTGCCCTTGGCGCGACATTGACAGCGTTGACAGGCCCCGGTCCAGCGAGACAGCAGAAGAGTATAAAAGGAGCCGCCTTGGACAGATCGGCAAGTTAGTTGAGTGCAAGTTAGTTGAGTACAAGAGTGCAAAGTCAGCAAAGCGAAACGTCAGTACGGAGTCAACACGAAATAAGTGAAAATCAGTGCGAAACATAAAGAAATCCTACGCGAAAGGATAATTTAAGAGTTTAAAGGATTCATATCGCGATAAGGACAAGGCAGATCGTGTCCTTAGCGATTAACAAAACAATTTACTGAGAAATCGATACGCGAAATTTATCAAGTTCTTGTGGCGCGTTGCATTTGCGAAGCAACCTCAAGTTAAAACCAAGTGTCAGACAAGTGAGCCTGGCGAAGGACAGGTGAAGCTAAAGCCAGAGCCGGAGAGTAGGCGGCATTATTGGCGAAATCCTTGTGGTAACAAGGAGGCCATAGTAGAGCCTGGCGAATTCGGCGTTGCTAGCTAAAACCTCGTTTAGTAGGCGTAACATTGACTCTGAATATTTGGTGCAACGAGAGCGCCAGCATTGCAAATTGAACTACGACACAAGAGCCGTGCGATTCCCTAAACTCAAATAAGAAATATCATTAAGTGCAAAGCAATTGTAAAACCCAAACGTGAAAACTAGCAGAGAGTGCAGTTTTAAAATATATGTATTAAAAATAAAACCAAATTGTGTTCTTACTGCCGCAGCCGCCACAAATATAAATTTGTTGGCACGTACCCTCAGCACCGCGAGAGTTAGCCCAGCTAAAACCCGCGTAACTTTTAGGTTCGATACAACTGGCGCCCAACTGTGGATCTACGGCTAATATCACATAGTTTGTTTTAATAAAATACATATACATAATTGACAATATGGTTCGTTCGTGGGTGTACAATCTAAAAAAGGATACACTAGTGAAATGCGGAGTGGAATTCGGTCTGGAGCTTGAAGGCACTGTCGAAAATATGAGAAGACAATTCGGAGACTGGGTAAGTCAAAATGAAAATACTCTTCCACACAGCGTTCGCATTAGCGAACTGGCAAAAACATACAGCCGACAGTCGCCGAATAAAGAACCCGAATTCATGCGCAAGGAAGGGGAATACGAAGAGGAAAATGAGTTTGCCGGCATAGACGTGGCAAGGCTGAGCGTCCCATGCACCAGCGCGGCAGCTAGGGCGCGAGATTTACAGGAATCTCGCCGATCACCCTGGAATACAACCCAACAGCCAGGAGAGCGTAGCCACACCCACACACATGATCAGACCAATGCAAGGGCAAGTGAATACCAAAAAGTAGCCAAACAAGTTCAAGAGTGGAGCTTTCGATTCGATGGACTACCGAATTCTCTCGAATTCTTGGAGCAAGTGGAATGGTCGGCAGAAACATATGGATTAAACCTAAATTTAATTCCAAGAGCGATGCCGGAGTTGCTGAAAGGAATGGCACTTAAGTGGTACATAGCTAACAACAGGCATTGGACAACATGGGTGGATTTTGTCGACAGTTTTCAAGAATACTTTTTACCACGAGATTATTTTGAAAATTTGTACGACGAAGTACGCAGACGGCGGCAAGCTCTGGATGAGCCCTTTAAAGTCTATATGGTGGAGATGCAGACTCTGATGAGACCCCTACGACTCTCAACAGAGAAGGAAGTGCGCACCATTTACACCAACAGCCTTCCTGACTTGCGCGGATATTCACGGCCAAACCAGTTCTCGAATTTGACCCAGCTTATGCAACTGGCAGAAGAATTCGAAGAACTAGAAAAGGATAGGCTGAAACTGAGGCTACAAAGTGCTACAGCCCAACAACAATACAGCCAACATCAACAACAACAGCCACAACAACACCGAGATACACAGCAAAATGGACGCGATCACAACCAGAGTCGTGGAAATCGTACCCGATTTATGGCCATGGAGGAGCAGAGCCAGCACAATGGAAGAATGGACCAACGGCCAACCCCAACACCTAGGACCCAGCAAAATCCTGCCTGGACACACATAAACAACCCAGGAAGGGCATGTCGCGTGTGTGGACAGGAGGGACACTGGGCGATAGAGTGCCGAAACCCAATGCTGGAGTTCTGCTGGGTCTGTGGCAGGATCGGTCAGCGGACAGCCCTATGTTGTCAGTCAGGAAACGGCCAGCGGCGTCCGCCAGCGAGGGGCGAGCAGGAGCCGCCAAGATCCGCCCCGAGACGCTAGTCGGTCACCTGAAGGACGAAGGGACGCAGTTGACTGCCACCGTATGGATCGGTGACTGTTAGCATAAGGCTACAGTTGATACAGGGGCTACAAGCAGCTTTGTTAGCGAAGAGCTAGCTTGTAGACTGAACACTGTAGGCTGGAGAAGCGTCGCAAGCAGACAGGTGAAATTAGCAGACGGACATAGCAGCAGGACAACAGAACAAATAGCGGTCGAAATAAGACTCGGGCATCGCAGTTTGGAAATAGCGCTTCTAATTATGCCTGGTGTGATAGACGATTTGGTGCTGGGCTGGGATTTTCTGACTGGCATGGGCACAGTGTTGCAGTGTGCGGGATTGGTGGTCACCATCCCAGCACGACGGCACAAGGTTGGAAAGCTGGAAGAGAGACTGTCGGTGGCAGTTGTCCGGAATACAACCGAACAAGACATATCAACACGTGACTCCAGAAACCCACCTATTGAAAGCAAAAATCTTCACGAAGACCAAGAAATTAACGAATTTCTACTGCGGGAAGTCGCATCCTTCGAACACCTAAAAGGCACATCACAAATTACGGAACACAAAATTGTGATGAGCGACGACAGGCCTATAAAACAGCGTTATTTTCCAAAGAATCCAAAAATGCAAGCGGAAATTAACCAGCAAGTAGAAGAACTACTTGCGAAAGGTTGCATAGAGCCATCCAACAGCCCACACAGCGCACCAATCGTGATGGTGAAAAAGAAGAATGGCAAATGGCGGTTATGTGTGGATTTTAGGCAACTTAATAGCCGATCCGTTAAGGACGCGTATCCCTTGCCAAGAGTGCACCACATTTTAGACCAGCTACGTGAAGCCCACTTCATCACTAGCTTGGATCTGAAAGATGGGTACTGGCAGATCCCGATGGAGAAAGCGAGCCGACCACTGACAGCTTTTACAGTCCCAGGCAAAGGATTATACCAGTGGAAAGTAATGCCATTTGGGTTACACTCGGCACCGGCAACTTTTCAGAGGGCTTTGGATCGTGTTATTGGACCCGAAATGATGCCACACGCGTTTGCATATTTAGATGACATTATTGTCATCGGAGGAACGCGCGAAAAGCATATGGAAAATCTCAAAGAGGTATTTCGGCGGCTGCGAGAAGCAAATCTGCGTATAAACGTGGACAAATGCGATTTCTTTAAAAAGGAATTGAAATATTTGGGCCACAGAGTCACAGAAGAAGGAATTCGCACAGATTCAGATAAAGTTGCTGCAATCGCAGAATTGAAGCCGCCAAGCAACGTAAAAGAGTTACGACAATACCTGGGCGTAGCATCATGGTACAGGCGCTTCGTACCAGATTTCGCGACGAAAGTAGCACCTCTGAACGCATTGATGAAAAAAGGCGCAAAATGGGAGTGGACTGAGGAGCGGCAAGTAGCTTTTGACACGGTCAAAGAGAAGCTGACTCAGTCCCCAGTATTGGCATGCCCAGATTTCTCAAAAACATTTTGCCTGCAGACGGATGCAAGTAACTATGGCCTGGGTGCGATATTGACCCAACCTTCGGAGCAAGGTGAAAGGGTAATATCGTACGCCAGTAGGACACTAAACGGTGCCGAACGGAACTATTCGGCAACTGAAAAAGAGTGTCTAGCCATAGTGTGGGGAATCAGAAAGCTAAGGCCATACCTGGAAGGCTACCATTTTGTGGTCATAACGGACCACATGGCGCTGAAGTGGCTAAACTCAATTGAGAGTCCATCAGGCAGAATAGCGCGTTGGGCGCTTGAACTGCAACAATACGACTTTGAAGTCAAATACCGTAAAGGCAACCTCAATGTCGTAGCCGATGCACTTTGGAGACAGCCACTTCCGGAGACATGCTGCCTAAGAAAAATCGCCACAGAAGGGATGGAGGCAGACAACGCAAATTGCAACTGGATTCAGAAATTAAAACAGGAAATCACACAAAATGCAAGGAAATATCCAGATTACATGGAGGAAAATGGCAACCTGTACAGACACATCCCACACCGCGCTGGAGGCGGAGATGTGGAAGCTTGGAAGCTTTGTGTACCCAAAGGTAAAAGGAAGGATGTATTATTGGAGAACCACGACGCAGCCACAGCCGGTCATTTGGGAAGCCGGAAAACGATAGCAAGAGTAGCGACACGCTACTACTGGCCAGGCTTGTACAGGGACGTACGCACATATGTGCACAACTGCGAAACGTGTCAACAATATAAGCCAAGTCAAATGGCAGCAGCAGGAAAGATGTTGACACAAATTCCGGAAGAGCCATGGAGTACCGTGTGTGCTGATTTTGTTGGCCCACTGCCAAGATCAAAACACGGCAACACAATGCTATTGATGATGTTTGACCGTTTCTCTAAGTGGACTGAGTTAGTTCCGCTGAGGAGCGCAACCACAGCCACTTTGCAAAAGGGATTCAGAGAGAGAATTTTGGCACGATTTGGGGTACCAAAAGTTCTCATAACGGACAACGGAACACAATTTACGAGTAAAGCCTTCAAACGCTTTCTCGAAGAATTAGGAGTGCGACACCAATTTACGGCACCATACACTCCGCAAGAGAATCCTACAGAACGTGCGAACCACACGGTAAAAACGATGATTGCACAATTCACAAAAGATAACCAGCGGTGCTGGGATGAATTTTTGCCAGAGTTGTCACTGGCCGTTAACACCAGCGTATCGGCATCTACGGGCTACAGTGCAGCGTTTATCACGCAAGGGCGTGAACCAAGGTGCCAAATGCGCTGTTCGACAACGTGACACTCGGCACAGGGCAACCGCCACAAACACCCAGCGACAATGCGAAAAAACTGAGAGAAGTTTTTGAAGGGGTGCGCAGGAGTTTAGAGAAGGCCGCTCAGGAACAAGCAAGGCATTACAACCTACGGAGACGACAGTGGAAACCATCCGTAGGAGACAAGGTGTGGGTGAAACAACACCACCTGTCAAATGCAGCGGAAGGCTTCGCTGCGAAGCTTGCTCCCAAATTTACCGGACCATATACAATAATAAATTTTGTGTCACCTGTAATCTGTAAATTACAAGGGAAAACTGGGGAAAAAGAACGGACCGCGCACATAGGCGACATAAAACCCCACGGAGGTGGAACGGACAACGGGTGAGACAATAAAAAAAAAATTTTTTGGGGGCACAAATTATTTTAAGACCCTGGAACAAAAAGTAATTTTTTTTTGGTGGTGAAAATCTGCAAAAAAAAAAAAAAAGAGCGGTTAATAATTGGCCTTAGTAATGACGTATCTCATTTACTCACCTGAATCTCCATCACCTCCATTAAAAAAAAAGAGCATTAGTTGATTTGTTTTTTTTTTTGAAAAAAAGAGGGGTGAATATGTATTAATACATATTAATTATTTTCCCTGAGCAAAACATTTAACGTATATAAATAATAAAAATATATATGTAAGGTATTACATATATAAATAATAAAAATAAATATGTAAGGTATTACATATATAAATAATAAAAATAAATATGTAAGGTATTACATATATAAATAATAAAAATATATATGTAAGGTATTACATATTTATTAAAACCATAAGGCATTACATATAGATAAATAATGAAAATAAATATGTAATAAGAGCCACGGCCCAACCAAGGGCATTACAAAAACCGGACCTGAACGCGGCGAAAAGTGTGCGAAGCAAACGCTGCTAGGAAAACGGTTAATGAAAAAGGTTAGCGATATCGCAAACAGAGCGCTGACAAAACATGGAGGTCGCAGGCGGGAAGGATACCTTAACTTGCACACCTACGCTGTTGCACATGCGTACGGAGTAGGGGTATAAAAGGTGCCGACTACCATGCAGTCGGTCACTTTGAGAAAATTTAGAAGTATCAAAAGTACTCACCGACAAAATGGAGAATGGAGACAACAGCAACACCGAGGGAAGGAGGGCAGTCCATGCGTCGAGCCGTGACCCACGTGCGCACTCTCGCACACCAGCGGGGGATGTGTGCGTGGTCGACGCGGCGGCCATGGGTGCCAGCGCCAGAGGGCGCAGAAACGTGGCGCGACGAGGGCGTTGTGCCGGACAGCCCTATGCGCGTGTCGAGCCGCAGCGGGAGACATCGCCGGATGTGTTGGAGCTGCGGGCGTCGCCTATTTTGGAGTCGCCTGAGGAGCGGGAGGCGGCCGAACGGGAGCGTTGCCGCCGCCAGGAGCTGGAGGAAGAGCGCGAGTGGGTGCGCAGGGCATACGGCGACGACTGGAATAGTAGCGACTGGGAGGTGGATTCCAGCGCTGGTCCAGTGGGCGATGTTGAGGAGTCGCCGCCGCCAAGGGACTTCGTGGTGGTGAACCCGGAATGGGTACGCATGTGCCATCCCGAGGCACCACCGACGCCAGAGGATGAGCATGTGGGCCCAGCCAGCCCGGAGCGGTTCGCCACACCGCCACCACCGGAGACACCACCGCCAGACTGGCGACCCGCTAGGCCACCGTCGCCATTCCCACGTGGGGTGGACGCCTTGGAGGATGAGGAGGATGAGGTCGAGGAGGTTATTTATATATCGTCCGACGAAGAGGAGCAGATGCCGCCGAACGATCCGGGTGAGTCGGCACCACCGACGGCGACCATAACGCGGGAGAGGTGTTTTGTGGATGGGCGGTGGTAGCACACCGCGACGATTGTCGTGAAGTGGGCAGAGGAGGTGGCGCTGCCACGCCACGAGTTTCTACGAGAAATGACGCCACCACGACCGCGTACGCCAACGCCACCCCGACAGCGTACAAAAACGCCACCACGAACACGGACGCCAACGCCGCCACCACCACGACCGCGCACGCCGTCACCACCACGCGCACTACAGGCACCAATCAACGCGGCCACCAGTCCGACAACAAAGACATCGCCGTGGGTGTGGCCGACACCGCTGCAGGTGGGCACGCCGCCTCGCCCCAGGACACCGCCTCCGCCACCAACATGGGCGCCCAATGCGGCACGCCCAGCTTTCGGCCGGCAGGCTTCATGCCCATCTGGGGAACGGCCGGCTCGCCCCGTGCTTCAGCGGCAGGCGTCCGCACCACTGAGAGGTGGCGCGAGCCGACTGGCCATCAGAGGTTGTAGCTGCCGCAGCTGGAGGTAGCGACCGACGCACGTCGCGCATTGTTTGGGCGCACGGCCAACGATACCGCGTCCGAATTTCGACCCGAGGCACGCGGGCCTTTGTGGCAGAATAAGGGAAAAAAAAGAGAGCAAAATACCACAATAAAAAAAAGGGAAAAAAACATATCTTGCATATTCATTTAACCTGAAAAAAATATAAAGAAAAACAGGTGGATTAAACTGCAGGAGGGGGGGTGAAAGTTGCTGGAAGCATACTCACATAAAATGTGTGTGTGATCCAGCGCGAGCGGCAAAACGGCATGGCCTGGAAAAACGAGAACATGGTTTAGGATATGGTGGAAATGGCGCAAGGCGCAAAAATATGTTACTTACTTTTGCTTTTTAGATTCTTTTCAGCAACAACAAAACAATTGCAAACTGCAAATTGTGTGTCATGGCCGATTAGTGTTGGATAGTTGCGGGTGGCCATAGCGATCTGGCCACATCGCAAATATCGTTCTGGCCACATCGCAAATATCGGTCTGGCCGGGCGATGCAAAGCCGCTAGATGGCGTTACGCGACCACCAGCTGATCGTTACAGCGACACTGCTAACGGACGCCAAAATTCAAAAGGGAGGCGCGCGATTTGAAAAACACCAAACTAAGTGGAAGGCTTCCACTTCGGAGAAAGAGGGGAGTGTGAGGAGCCATATTCACTTATAGCGCCTCACAAAAAGCGATTGCATTTATAGCCGCAGCCGGACCTGAGCTGCGGCGAATTCGCATGCTGTCTCGCTCTGACACAGGATGTCAGCGCTAAGGTACGTGTTTGGCACATGGGAGCCGCAAAACACGTACCGCAAAAGTCGTGGCAAAGTGCCGTTGGTGTGCGAGCGGTGCATCCACGAAATAAAGTGATCACCGTCACACCAACGACAGGCGTGATCAGCAACGAGGATCCGTTGTTGCTAGGCAAATCTCACTGGAACGATCACGCCACCTTTGCCCTTGGCGCGACATTGACAGCGTTGACAGGCCCCGGTCCAGCGAGACAGCAGAAGAGTATAAAAGGAGCCGCCTTGGACAGATCGGCAAGTTAGTTGAGTGCAAGTTAGTTGAGTACAAGAGTGCAAGGTCAGCAAAGCGAAACGTCAGTACGGAGTCAACACGAAATAAGTGAAAATCAGTGCGAAACATAAAGAAATCCTACGCGAAAGGATAATTTAAGAGTTTAAAGGATTCATATCGCGATAAGGACAAGGCAGATCGTGTCCTTAGCGATTAACAAAACAATTTACTGAGAAATCGATACGCGAAATTTATCAAGTTCTTGTGGCGCGTTGCATTTGCGAAGCAACCTCAAGTTAAAACCAAGTGTCAGACAAGTGAGCCTGGCGAAGAACAGGTGAAGCTAAAGCCAGAGCCGGAGAGTAGGCGGCATTATTGGCGAAATCCTTGTGGTAACAAGGAGGCCATAGTAGAGCCTGGCGAATTCGGCGTTGCTAGCTAAAACCTCGTTTAGTAGGCGTAACATTGACTCTGAATATTTGGTGCAACGAGAGCGCCAGCATTGCAAATTGAACTACAACACAAGAGCCGTGCGATTCCCTAAACTCAAATAAGAAATATCATTAAGTGCAAAGCAATTGTAAAACCCAAACGTGAAAACTAGCAGAGAGTGCAGTTTTAAAATATATGTATTAAAAATAAAACCAAATTGTGTTCTTACTGCCTCAGCCGCCACAAATATAAATTTGTTGGCACGTACCCTCAGCACCGCGAGAGTTAGCCCAGCTAAAATCCGCGTAACTTTTAGGTTCGTTACAATACAATCAACTTCAATATATTTTTTTGCCTTTCGGTCATAGCGGGGCGCTTTTGCTTTGGGTAAATCAAGAGAAGATGATCTTGCAAATGGTTCAACGCCAACGTATGTTGAAACTAACCGCACACACTAAGTATCATTCCACAAGACGTTGCTTATATCAATGCCAAAAGCAGATTTCTGGAACTCTACTGAAAAGCCTCGTTCTTGGTGTTTTATCTCATTATCTAAAGGAAGCTTACAATTTGGTATTCTGTTTGCTCGGACCGTGCCTAAACTGTAAATTCCTCTTGCACGCAGATAAACTAAGACTGCGTACACACGGTGCCTTTTTAACGCTGCAACTTTGGGCTTGTTGGCAAGGGAGGTGAGGCAGTGTTGGTAAAAAGTTGCACTATGACGAAGACGTGCAATTTTCAATAATCACTTGGCTTCAGGGTTGTTTATTTCGATAATTATTTACAATTACGGTTATATGTTGCTTTTGTTCAAAGTTACAAAGCGTAAAAGAAAGTATGTGGACTCAAGCGAACACGGAACTGTTTATTTTATTTGACGCTCTGTGCAATTTGAGCTATAAACCGATAATCAAAATATATCAGTGCGGCACAATCGAAAATTTTATCGAAAAGAAGCAGCAACTAAAAAGCATCGTGTGTGTGTGAGTTGCAACTCGAAGCAACTTTCAAAAGAAAATCAATAAGAACCCATGCGTTAAAAAAACACCGTGTGTACGCAGTCTAATAATGGAATTGACGTATAAAAATTTTCGAAATAGACAATGTGGCGTAAAAAGTTTTTAACTGTTTGTGTTAAACGCACAACAACGTTTGCTGTTGCACCAAGATCCGGTGTGCCAGAAAGAATTATGTTATCACCATCACCATTATATATTTCAAACTTGTAAGCAAAACCAAATCGCATAGCACGAATAATTTTATTCCCCACTTATGAGGTTTATTGGGCATGTACTGTCTAAGGTGATGTTGCATTTTAGTACTGCACATCTACTCGTCAACGCACAAACGAGCAGTTTTTGGCACGGAGTCGAATCTTTTGTTGAGTTCGTTGGCCATATTTCGTATACGAAATAGCGAATCGTAGCCGGGTTGACCCTTCTTCGCGCGCTCATGTAAAAACGATAAATTAGTATGGGGGATATATTTACACTGCAATCGCCAACAGTGCCTTCAGGCACTGTTCACTTTTTTGCTTGTAAAACCCAATTCTTACGTAGGCGTGGAGAAATTTTAATTTAAAAAAAATGCCTTTTCTTATTAAAAAAAAAATTATTTAGTTCAATTCGTTTAAGAAACTTTTAAAAATTGTATTTGAAAATCATAATATATTTCAAAAAATATTCACACTAAATATGAAAGTTCTCGCACAAAAACCAGCACAGCGACTAAACAAAGAGTTGAAACAAGTGATAGCCTTCTACAAAGAGATCATTTGTTTTGTTATTTATTCTTCTGCGTTTACAGTTTAACAAAAACAACGGTATATTGGCATAACGGTGATTTTCTTCAAAGCATGCCTTGAGGCACGCTTGTACATTCAAGCAAAAGTCTAATATTGACAAACTCAAGTTCTTTAATTGATCAAGAGAAACGAAGTACGGCGACATATAATTTTTGGAATCAAACAATGATGGCCGGCTATAATTCTTTGCTACTTCCCTATGCACCAGCTGGTTTTCAAATAGCTGGCAGAATAAATTGGCAAGGCAGAGAGCAAAATTATTTGTATACTAAAACGAGTAAAAGTCAGCAAAATATACTCTATACATTTGTATGTTATATTTCAAATCAAAAATTATTTTAGTTAACTTAAGGTTTCTAACGCTTAACTTTAAAATGAAAACATTTTGAATCAAAAAGTTTCAAGTGTGAAAACTAAATTGTAAGCACTTGAAATAAAATAAAACAAAAAATTTTAAACTGAAAATTCTTATTTAAAGATTTTAAAACAATTTCACATTTAGAATTTAAAACAAGTGGAAACGTTGCAGTCGGATGCAACGGACTGCGGTATACCCGTTACCAGTATTAAAACCGGTAAAATGAGGCCTAATTGCAAAGGGGTACGGATGCGGCAGGGGTATACGCTGCCTTAAAGATTCTCCTATGCAGATGGGGATGCCACCAGCTGTATTCGTTTAAATTTGGTGACTCTAGCTCAAAGTTTATAAAAAGTGGTGAAAGGGGGCTGCGGGTGGTATGGGTAGGTGTGGCATCAAAATTTTTGCTGCAGATTTTTGTGGGCTCTCAATTGCTATCTTTTTACCAAACTTGGTGATTTTAGCTCAATGTTTGTTAAAAGTGGGAAAGGGTGGCTGGGGGTGGTAAGGGTGGGCGTGGCATCCATATTTTTGCTACAGATCTGTGTGGTATGTCAATTGCTATCTTCCTTCCACATTCAGGGGCTCTAGCTTAAAAATTTTAAAAGGTGTGGAAAGAGCAGTTTTGGTAGGCTTGGAATCCAAACTTTTAATGCAGTTTTTGGGAGTCATCATCACCTATCTTGGCACTAAATTTGGCGGCTATAGCTCAAAATCTGTGGAAAATATAGCTTTTTGACTTCGAAATGCGGGGTTTCTGAGGGCGGAATGGGTGGGCCTGCCTCCAAAATTTTTGATGCAGTTTTTTGGGGGTTGCTAGAAGCTATCTTTTTTCCAAGTTTGGTAGTTCTAGTTGTAAGAATGTGCGAAATAAGTGAGCTTAACGGTTGTTACTGATTGATAAAAATTTGAATTTAACCGCCAAATGCCAAACATACCCATGCCCTGGACCTGAAGACAGGCATTCCCTTTTATTTTATAAACGATAAGTATTAATCTTTGTTTCCGATATTCGCAATGTAATCGATATTCACATTGTTACCGATCTATTTTATGCTAGGCAGTCGCTAAGAATATGCCATGGAGTAAGACTGACCGGCACGGCATAAAATACCAATTTAATAAACCAACTATACTTAATATTATTGATATTCAAAATAGCAGTTTGTTATTATTTACGGTTCTGTTAATGGTATTTTATTTGGGCCCTTAAGGGTCGCAACATTTTATTAAATTGTATTCGCAAATTGTTAAGTGATGCCGGCAACCAAAAGACTTGTGAAATTAAGCGCCGTGTGTAATAGTGTTGTCTCGCTTGTTCTCATGGCAACATGCTATTATAAAGTACCTGCGCAGTTAAAATGAGTTGATATGTTACTGCGTAGTAAAAAAAGTTGGAAGTGCACAAATAGAATATTCCAACATCGACACCAATTAAAACAAAAAAGAAAATGGCTAATTCCAATGAAGAAAAGATCATTTCCATAGCGACGAGGAGAATACCATAGTAAAAAAAAGGATTCGAGTACAATGTTAGAATTTATGGATCAAGTAAAAGCTATGGTACAGCAATCAATGAGTGAAATGACTAGCCAGATGAAACAGCTACAAAATTAAATTGCTGAATTGAAGAATGACAAGGATGGCGCTTATGCATCAAGTGCTACAAGAGTTGGCGGTATCGTAAATGAAAGGCTGCTTCACAAAGACGTAACAAAGCATCAAGGTGTCGCAGAGGGTGGCGCAGATGATCCGAGTGCTTCCGAGGGAGGCAAGGGTGTCGATGGTGAATGCAGCGATATAGATGCTACGACTTTTGGTGCCGCACAGAGCGGCAAATCTGGATTGTCTGATATAGGTGTTCGACAGGGCTCACGGGAGAAATACGCATTTGCTCCACAGCGCCCGATGCTACCTGGGGCCGCCGAGGGCGGTCCAACAGCGTCTGCAGCTTCATATGGAGGCTCATGGTATGGCGCATCTGCTCCACAGCGCCAGATGCTACCTGGGGCCGCCGAGGGCGGTCCAACAGCGTCATATGGAGGCTTTGGAACAGACGGACGCATACATGACACAAAGGGTCCGGCACAATATGGATGCGGCGTTTCTGGAATGGCTCAAGATGAACACCATAATAACATAAATGTACAGGGTGAGTCTGTTTTTGGTGCCGCTAGATGGCGTTACGCGACCACCAGCTGATCGTTACAGCGACACTGCTAACGGACGCCAAAATTCAAAAGGGAGGCGCGCGATTTGAAAAACACCAAACTAAGTGGAAGGCTTCCACTTCCGGAGAAAGAGGGGAGTGTGAGGAGCCATTTTCACTTATAGCGCCTCACAAAAAGCGATTGCATTTATAGCCGCAGCCGGACCTGAGCTGCGGCGGATTCGCATGCTGTCTCGCTCTGACACAGGATGTCAGCGCTAAGGTACGTGTTTGGCACATGGGAGCCGCAAAACACGTACCGCAAAAGTCGTGGCAAAGTGCCGTTGGTGAGCGAGCGGTGCATCCACGAAATATAGTGATCACCGTCACACCAACGACAGGCGTGATCAGCAACGAGGAACCGTTGTTGCTAGGCAAATCTCACTGGAACGATCACGCCACCTTTGCCCTTGGCGCGACATTGACAGCGTTGACAGGCCCCGGTCCAGCGAGACAGCAGAAGAGTATAAAAGGAGCCGCCTTGGACAGAGCGGCAAGTTAGTTGAGTGCAAGTTAGTTGAGTACAAGAGTGCAAAGTCAGCAAAGCGAAACGTCAGTACGGAGTCAACACGAAATAAGTGAAAATCAGTGCGAAACATAAAGAAATCCTACGCGAAAGGATAATTTAAGAGTTTAAAGGATTCATATCGCGATAAGGACAAGGCAGATCGTGTCCTTAGCGATTAACAAAACAATTTACTGAGAAATCGATACGCGAAATTTATCAAGTTCTTGTGGCGCGTTGCATTTGCGAAGCAACCTCAAGTTAAAACCAAGTGTCAGACAAGTGAGCCTGGCGAAGGACAGGTGAAGCTAAAGCCAGAGCCGGAGAGTAGGCGGCATTATTGGCGAAATCCTTGTGGTAACAAGGAGGCCATAGTAGAGCCTGGCGAATTCGGCGTTGCTAGCTAAAACCTCGTTTAGTAGGCGTAACATTGACTCTGAATATTTGGTGCAACGAGAGCGCCAGCATTGCAAATAAAACTACGACACAAGAGCCGTGCGATTCCCTAAACTCAAATAAGAAATATCATTAAGTGCAAAGCAATTGTAAAACCCAAACGTGAAAACTAGCAGAGAGTGCAGTTTTAAAATATATGTATTAAAAATAAAACCAAATTGTGTTCTTACTGCCGCAGCCGCCACAAATATAAATTTGTTGGCACGTACCCTCAGCACCGCGAGAGTTAGCCCAGCTAAAATCCGCGTAACTTTTAGGTTCGTTACAATACAATCAACTTCAATATATTTTTTTGCCTTTCGGTCATAACGGGGCGCTTTTGCTTTGGGTAAATCAAGAGAAGATGATCTTGCAAATGGTTCAACGCCAACGTATGTTGAAACTAACCGCACACACTAAGTATCATTCCACAAGACGTTGCTTATATCAATGCCAAAAGCAGATTTCTGGAACTCTACTGAAAAGCCTCGTTCTTGGTGTTTTATCTCATTATCTAAAGGAAGCTTACAATTTGGTATTCTGTTTGCTCGGACCGTGCCTAAACTGTAAATTCCTCTTGCACGCAGATAAACTAAGACTGCGTACACACGGTGCCTTTTTAACGCTGCAACTTTGGGCTTGTTGGCAAGGGAGGTGAGGCAGTGTTGGTAAAAAGTTGCACTATGACGAAGACGTGCAATTTTCAATAATCACTTGGCTTCAGGGTTGTTTATTTCGATAATTATTTACAATTACGGTTATATGTTGCTTTTGTTCAAAGTTACAAAGCGTAAAAGAAAGTATGTGGACTCAAGCGAACACGGAACTGTTTATTTTATTTGACGCTCTGTGCAATTTGAGCTATAAACCGATAATCAAAATATATCAGTGCGGCACAATCGAAAATTTTATCGAAAAGAAGCAGCAACTAAAAAGCATCGTGTGTGTGTGAGTTGCAACTCGAAGCAACTTTCAAAGGAAAATCAACAAGAACCCATGCGTTAAAAAAGCACCGTGTGTACGCAGTCTAATAATGGAATTGACGTATAAAAATTTTCGAAATAGACAATGTGGCGTAAAAAGTTGTTAACTGTTTGTGTTAAACGCACAACAACGTTTGCTGTTGCACCAAGATCCGGTGTGCCAGAAAGAATTATGTTATCACCATCACCATTATATATTTCAAACTTGTAAGCAAAACCAAATCGCACAGTACGAATAATTTTATTCCCCACTTATGAGGTTTATTGGGCATGTACTGTCTAAGGTGATGTTGCATTTTAGTACTGCACATCTACTCGTCAACGCACAAACGAGCTGTTTTTGGCACGGAGTCGAATCTTTTGTTGAGTTCGTTGGCCATATTTCGTATACGAAATAGCGAATCGTAGCCGGGTTGACCCTTCTTCGCGCGCTCATGTAAAAACGATAAATTAGTATGGGGGATATATTTACACTGCAATCGCCAACAGTGCCTTCAGGCACTGTTCACTTTTTGCTTGTAAAACCCAATTCTTACGTAGGCGTGGAGAAATTTTAATTTAAAAAAAAATGCCTTTTCTTATTAAAAAAAAATTATTTAGTTCAATTCGTTTTAAGAAACTTTTAAAAATTGTATTTGAAAATCATAATATATTTCAAAAAAATATTCACACTAAATATGAAAGTTCTCGCACAAAAACCAGCACAGCGACTAAACAAAGAGTTGAAACAAGTGATAGCCTTCTACAAAGAGATCATATGTTTGGTTATTTATTCTTCTGCGTTTACAGTTTAACAAAAACAACGGTATATTGGCATAACGGTGATTTTCTTCAAAGCATGCCTTGAGGCACGCTTGTACATTCAAGCAAAAGTCTAATATTGACAAACTCAAGTTCTTTAATTGATCAAGAGAAACGAAGTACGGCGACATATAATTTTTGGAATCAAACAATGATGGCCGGCTATAATTCTTTGCTACTTCCCTATGCACCAGCTGATTTTCAAATAGCTGGCAGAATAAATTGGCAAGGCAGAGAGCAAAATTATTTGTATACTCAAACGAGTAAAAGTCAGCAAAATATACTCTATACATTTGTATGTTATATTTCAAATCAAAAATTATTTTAGTTAACTTAAGGTTTCTAACGCTTAACTTTAAAATGAAAACATTTTGAATCAAAAAGTTTCAAGTGTGAAAACTAAATTGTAAGCACTTAAAATAAAATAAAACAAAAAATTTTAAACTGAAAATTCTTATTTAAAGATTTTAAAACAATTTCACATTTAGAATTTAAAACAAGTGGAAACGTTGCAGTCGGATGCAACGAACTAATTGCAAAGGGGTACGGATGCGGCAGGGGTATACGCTGCCTTAAAGATTCTCCTATGCATATGGGGATGCCACCAGCTGTCTTCGTTTAAATTTGGTGACTCTAGCTCAAATTATAAAAAGTGGTGGAAGGGGGCTGCGGGTGGTATGGGTAGGTGTGGCATCAAAATTTTTGCTGCAGATTTTGTGGGCTCTCAATTGCTATCTTTTTACCAAACTTGGTGATTTTAGCTCAATGTTTGTTAAAAGTGGGAAAGGGTGGCTGGGGGTGGTAAGGGTGGGCGTGGCATCCATATTTTTGCTACAGATCTGTGTGGTATGTCAATTGCTATCTTCCTTCCACATTCAGGGGCTCTAGCTTAAAAATTTTAAAAGGTGTGGAAAGAGCAGTTTTGGTAGGCTTGGAATCCAAACTTTTAATGCAGTTTTTGGGAGTCATCATCACCTATCTTGGCACTAAATTTGGCGGCTATAGCTCAAAATCTGTGGAAAATATAGCTTTTTGACTTCGAAATGCGGGGTTTCTGAGGGCGGAATGGGTGGGCCTGGCTCCAAAATTTTGATGCAGTTTTTGGGGGTTGCTAGAAGCTATCTTTTTTCCTAGTTTGGTAGTTCTAGTTGTAAGGATGTGCGAAATAAGTGAGCTTAACGGTTGTTACTGATTGATAAAAATTTGAATTTAACCGCCAAATGCCAAACATACCCATGCCCTGGACCTGAAGACAGGCATTCCCTTTTATTTTATAAACGATAAGTATTAATCTTTGTTACCGATATTCGCAATGTAATCCATATTCACATTGTTACCGATCTATTTATGCTAGGCAGTCGCTAAGAATATGCCATGGAGTAAGACTGACCGGCACGGCATAAAATACCAATTTAATAAACCAACTATACTTAATATTATTGATATTCAAAATAGCAGTTTGTTATTATTTACGGTTCTGTTAATGGTATTTTATTTGGGCCCTTAAGGGTCGCAACATTTTATTAAATTGTATTCGCAAATTGTTAAGTGATGCCGGCAACCAAAAGACTTGTGAAATTAAGCGCCGTGTGTTATAGTGTTGTCTCGCTTGTTCTCATGGCAACATGCTATTATAAAGTACCTGCGCAGTTAAAATGAGTTGATATGTTACTGCGTAGTAAAAAAAGTTGGCAGTGCACAAATATAATATTCCAACATCGACACCAATTAAAACAAAAAAGAAAATGGCTAATTCCAATGAAGAAAAAGATCATTTCCATAGCGACGAGGAGAATACCATAGTAAAAAAAAGGGATTCGAGTACAATGTTGGAATTTATGGATCTTATGCATCAAGTGCTACAAGAGTTGGCGGTATCGTAAATGAAAGGCTGCTTCATAAAGACGTAACAAAGCATCAAGGTGTCGCAGAGGGTGGCGCAGATGATCCGAGTGCTTCCGAGGGAGGCAAGGGTGTCGATGGTGAATGCAGCTATATAGATGCTACGACTTTTGGTGCCGCACAGAGCGGCAAATCTGGATTGTCTGATATAGGTGTTCGACAGGGCTCACGGGAGAAATACGCATTTGCTCCACAGCGCCCGATGCTACCTGGGGACGCCGAGGGCGGTCCAACAGCGTCTGCAGCTTCATATGGAGGCTCATGGTATGGCGCATCTGCTCCACAGCGCCAGATGCTACCTGGGGCCGCCGAGGGCGGTCCAACAGCGTCATATGGAGGCTTTGGAACAGACGGACGCATACATGACACAAAGGGTCCGGCACAATATGGATGCGGCGTTTCTGGAATGGCTCAAGATGAACACCATAATAATATAAATGTACAGGGTGAGTCTGTTTTTGGTGCCGCTAGATGGCGTTACGCGACCACCAGCTGATCGTTACAGCGACACTGCTAACGGACGCCAAAATTCAAAAGGGAGGCCCGCGATTTGAAAAACACCAAACTAAGTGGAAGGCTTCCACTTCCGGAGAAAGAGGGGAGTGTGAGGAGCCATATTCACTTATAGCGCCTCACAAAAAGCGATTGCATTAATAGCCGCAGCCGGACATGAGCTGCGGCGAATTCGCATGCTGTCTCGCTCTGACACAGGATGTCAGCGCTAAGGTACGTGTTTGGCACATGGGAGCCGCAAAACACGTACCGCAAAAGTCGTGGCAAAGTGCCGTTGGTGTGCGAGCGGTGCATCCACGAAATATAGTGATCACCGTCACACCAACGACAGGCGTGATCAGCAACGAGGAACCGTTGTTGCTAGGCAAATCTCACTGGAACGATCACGCCACCTTTGCCCTTGGCGCGACATTGACAGCGTTGACAGGCCCCGGTCCAGCGAGACAGCAGAAGAGTATAAAAGGAGCCGCCTTGGACAGAGCGGCAAGTTAGTTGAGTGCAAGTTATTGAGTACAAGAGTGCAAAGTCAGCAAAGCGAAACGTCAGTACGGAGTCAACACGAAATAAGTGAAAATCAGTGCGAAACATAAAGAAATCCTACGCGAAAGGATAATTAAGAGTTTAAAGGATTCATATCGCGATAAGGACAAGGCAGATCGTGTCCTTAGCGATTAACAAAACAATTTACTGAGAAATCGATACGCGAAATTTATCAAGTTCTTGTGGCGCGTTGCATTTGCGAAGCAACCTCAAGTTAAAACCAAGTGTCAGACAAGTGAGCCTGGCGAAGGACAGGTGAAGCTAAAGCCAGAGCCGGAGAGTAGGCGGCATTATTGGCGAAATCCTTGTGGTAACAAGGAGGCCATAGTAGAGCCTGGCGAATTCGGCGTTGCTAGCTAAAACGTCGTTTAGTAGGCGTAACATTGACTCTGAATATTTGGTGCAACGAGAGCGCCAGCATTGCAAATAAAACTACGACACAAGAGCCGTGCGATTCCCTAAACTCAAATAAGAAATATCATTAAGTGCAAAGCAATTGTAAAACCCAAACGTGAAAACTAGCAGAGAGTGCAGTTTTAAAATATATGTATTAAAAATAAAACCAAATTGTGTTCTTACTGCCGCAGCCGCCACAAATATAAATTTGTTGGCACGTACCCTCAGCACCGCGAGAGTTAGCCCAGCTAAAATCCGCGTAACTTTTAGGTTCGTTACAATACAATCAACTTCAATATATTTTTTGGCCTTTCGGTCATAACGGGGCGCTTTTGCTTTGGGTAAATCAAGAGAAGATGATCTTGCAAATGGTTCAACGCCAACGTATGTTGAAACTAACCGCACACACTAAGTATCATTCCACAAGACGTTGCTTATATCAATGCCAAAAGCAGATTTCTGGAACTCTACTGAAAAGCCTCGTTCTTGGTGTTTTATCTCATTATCTAAAGGAAGCTTACAATTTGGTATTCTGTTTGCTCGGACCGTGCCTAAACTGTAAATTCCTCTTGCACGCAGATAAACTAAGACTGCGTACACACGGTGCCTTTTTAACGCTGCAACTTTGGGCTTGTTGGCAAGGGAGGTGTGGCAGTGTTGGTAATAATCACTTGGCTTTAGGGTTGTTTATTTCGATAATTATTTACAATTACGGTTATATGTTGCTTTTGTTCAAAGTTACAAAGCGTAAAAGAAAGTATGTGGACTCAAGCGAACACGGAACTGTTTATTTTATTTGACGCTCTGTGCAATTTGAGCTATAAACCAATAATCAAAATATATCAGTGCGGCACAATCGAAAATTTTATCGAAAAGAAGCAGCAACTAAAAAGCATCGTGTGTGTGTGAGTTGCAACTCGAAGCAACTTTCAAAGGAAAATCAACAAGAACCCATGCGTTAAAAAAGCACCGTGTGTACGCAGTCTAATAATGGAATTGACGTATAAAAATTTTCGAAATAGACAATGTGGCGTAAAAAGTTGTTAACTGTTTGTGTTAAACGCACAACAACGTTTGCTGTTGCACCAAGATCCGGTGTGCCAGAAAGAATTATGTTATCACCATCACCATTATATATTTCAAACTTGTAAGCAAAACCAAATCGCACAGTACGAATAATTTTATTCCCCACTTATGAGGTTTATTGGGCATGTACTGTCTAAGGTGATGTTGCATTTTAGTACTGCACATCTACTCGTCAACGCACAAACGAGCTGTTTTTGGCACGGAGTCGAATCTTTTGTTGAGTTCGTTGGCCATATTTCGTATACGAAATAGCGAATCGTAGCCGGGTTGACCCTTCTTCGCGCGCTCATGTAAAAACGATAAATTAGTATGGGGGATATATTTACACTGCAATCGCCAACAGTGCCTTCAGGCACTGTTCACTTTTTTGCTTGTAAAACCCAATTCTTACGTAGGCGTGGAGAAATTTTAATTTAAAAAAAATGCCTTTTCTTATTAAAAAAAAATTATTTAGTTCAATTCGTTTTAAGAAACTTTTAAAAATTGTATTTGAAAATCATAATTTATTTCAAAAAAATATTCACACTAAATATGAAAGTTCTCGCACAAAAACCAGCACAGCGACTAAACAAAGAGTTGAAACAAGTGATAGCCTTCTACAAAGAGATCATATGTTTGGTTATTTATTCTTCTGCGTTTACAGTTTAACAAAAACAACGGTATATTGGCATAACGGTGATTTTCTTCAAAGCATGCCTTGAGGCACGCTTGTACATTCAAGCAAAAGTCTAATATTGACAAACTCAAGTTCTTTAATTGATCAAGAGAAACGAAGTACGGCGACATATAATTTTGGAATCAAACAATGATGGCCGGCTATAATTCTTTGCTACTTCCCTATGCACCAGCTGATTTTCAAATAGCTGGCAGAATAAATTGGCAAGGCAGAGAGCAAAATTATTTGTATACTCAAACGAGTAAATATCAGCAAAATATACTCTATGCATTTGTATGTTATATTTCAAATCAAAAATTATTTTAGTTAACTTAAGGTTTCTAACGCTTAACTTTAAAATGAAAACATTTTGAATCAAAAAGTTTCAAGTGTGAAAACTAAATTGTAAGCACTTGAAATAAAATAAAACAAAAAATTTTAAACTGAAAATTCTTATTTAAAGATTTTAAAACAATTTCACATTTAGAATTTAAAACAAGTGGAAACGTTGCAGTCGGATGCAACGAACTAATTGCAAAGGGCAGGGGTATACGCTGCCTTAAAGATTCTCCTATGCATATGGGGATGCCACCAGCTGTCTTCGTTTAAATTTGGTGACTCTAGCTCAAAGTTTATAAAAAGTGGTGAAAGGGGGCTGCGGGTGGTATGGGTAGGTGTGGCATCAAAATTTTTGCTGCAGATTTTTGTGGGCTCTCAATTGCTATCTTTTTACCAAACTTGGTGATTTTAGCTCAATGTTTGTTAAAAGTGGGAAAGGGTGGCTGGGGGTGGTAAGGGTGGGCGTGGCATCCATATTTTTGCTACAGATCTGTGTGGTATGTCAATTGCTATCTTCCTTCCACATTCAGGGGCTCTAGCTTAAAAATTGAAAAAGGTGTGGAAAGAGCAGTTTTGGTAGGCTTGAAATCCAAACTTTTAATGCAGTTTTTTGGGAGTCATCATCACCTATCTTGGCACTAAATTTGGCGGCTATAGCTCAAAATCTGTGGAAAAAATAGCTTTTTGACTTCGAAATGTGGGGTTTCTGAGGGCGGAATGGGTGGGCCTGCCTCCAAAATTTTTGATGCAGTTTTTTGGGGGTTGCTAGAAGCTATCTTTTTTCCTAGTTTGGTAGTTCTAGTTGTAAGGATGTGCGAAATAAGTGAGCTTAACGGTTGTTACTGATTGATAAAAATTTGAATTTAACCGCCAAATGCCAAACATACCCATGCCCTGGACCTGGAGACAGGCATTCCCTTTTATTTTATAAACGATAAGTATTAATCTTTGTTACCGATATTCGCAATGTAATCGATATTCACATTGTTACCGATCTATTTTATGCTAGGCAGTCGCTAAGAATATGCCATGGAGTAAGACTGACCGGCACGGCATAAAATACCAATTTAATAAACCAACTATACTTAATATTATTGATATTCAAATAGCAGTTTGTTATTATTTACGGTTCTGTTAATGGTATTTTATTTGGGCCCTTAAGGGTCGCAACATTTTATTAAATTGTATTCGCAAATTGTTAAGTGATGGCGGCAACCAAAAGACTTGTGAAATTAAGCGCCGTGTGTAATAGTGTTGTCTCGCTTGTTCTCATGGCAACATGCTATTATAAAGTACCTGCGCAGTTAAAATGAGTTGATATGTTACTGCGTAGTAAAAAAAGTTGGAAGTGCACAAACAGAATATTCCAACATCGACACCAATTAAAACAAAAAAGAAAATGGCTAATTCCAATGAAGAAAAAGATCATTTCCATAGCGACGAGGAGAATACCATAGTAAAAAAAAGGGATTCGAGTAAAATGTTGGAATTTATGGATCTTATGCATCAAGTGCTACAAGAGTTGGCGGTATCGTAAATGAAAGGCTGCTTCACAAAGACGTAACAAAGCATCAAGGTGTCGCAGAGGGTGGCGCAGATGATCCGAGTGCTTCCGAGGGAGGCAAGGGTGTCGATGGTGAATGCAGCGATATAGATGCTACGACTTTTGGTGCCGCACAGAGCGGCAAATCTGGATTGTCTGATATAGGTGTTCGACAGGGCTCACGGGAGAAATACGCATTTGCTCCACAGCGCCCGATGCTACCTGGGGCCGCCGAGGGCGGTCCAACAGCGTCTGCAGCTTCATATGGAGGCTCATGGTATGGCGCATCTGCTCCACAGCGCCAGATGCTACCTGGGGCCGCCGAGGGCGGTCCAACAGCGTCATATGGAGGCTTTGGAACAGACGGACGCATACATGACACAAAGGGTCCGGCACAATATGGATGCGGCGTTTCTGGAATGGCTCAAGATGAACACCATAATAACATAAATGTACAGGGTGAGTCTGTTTTTGGTGCCGCTAGATGGCGTTACGCGACCACCAGCTGATCGTTACAGCGACACTGCTAACGGACGCCAAAATTCAAAAGGGAGGCGCGCGATTTGAAAAACACCAAACTAAGTGGAAGGCTTCCACTTCCGGAGAAAGAGGGGAGTGTGAGGAGCCATATTCACTTATAGCGCCTCACAAAAAGCGATTGCATTAATAGCCGCAGCCGGACCTGAGCTGCGGCGAATTCGCATGCTGTCTCGCTCTGACACAGGATGTCAGCGCTAAGGTACGTGTTTGGCACATGGGAGCCGCAAAACACGTACCGCAAAAGTCGTGGCAAAGTGCAGTTGGTGTGCGAGCGGTGCATCCACGAAATATAGTGATCACCGTCACACCAACGACAGGCGTGATCAGCAACGAGGAACCGTTGTTGCTAGGCAAATCTCACTGGAACGATCACGCCACCTTTGCCCTTGGCGCGACATTGACAGCGTTGACAGGCCCCGGTCCAGCGAGACAGCAGAAGAGTATAAAAGGAGCCGCCTTGGACAGAGCGGCAAGTTAGTTGAGTGCAAGTTAATTGAGTACAAGAGTGCAAAGTCAGCAAAGCGAAACGTCAGTACGGAGTCAACACGAAATAAGTGAAAATCAGTGCGAAACATAAAGAAATCCTACGCGAAAGGATAATTTAAGAGTTTAAAGGATTCATATCGCGATAAGGACAAGGCAGATCGTGTCCTTAGCGATTAACAAAACAATTTACTGAGAAATCGATACGCGAAATTTATCAAGTTCTTGTGGCGCGTTGCATTTGCGAAGCAACCTCAAGTTAAAACCAAGTGTCAGACAAGTGAGCCTGGCGAAGGACAGGTGAAGCTAAAGCCAGAGCCGGAGAGTAGGCGGCATTATTGGCGAAATCCTTGTGGTAACAAGGAGGCCATAGTAGAGCCTGGCGAATTCGGCGTTGCTAGCTAAAACGTCGTTTAGTAGGCGTAACATTGACTCTGAATATTTGGTGCAACGAGAGCGCCAGCATTGCAAATAAAACTACGACGCAAGAGCCGTGCGATTCCCTAAACTCAAATAAGAAATATCATTAAGTGCAAAGCAATTGTAAAACCCAAACGTGAAAACTAGCAGAGAGTGCAGTTTTAAAATATATGTATTAAAAATAAAACCAAATTGTGTTCTTACTGCCGCAGCCGCCACAAATATAAATTTGTTGGCACGTACCCTCAGCACCGCGAGAGTTAGCCCAGCTAAAATCCGCGTAACTTTTAGGTTCGTTACAATACAATCAACTTCAATATATTTTTTGGCCTTTCGGTCATAACGGGGCGCTTTTGCTTTGGGTAAATCAATAGAAGATGATCTTGCAAATGGTTCAACGCCAACGTATGTTGAAACTAACCGCACACACTAAGTATCATTCCACAAGACGTTGCTTATATCAATGCCAAAAGCAGATTTCTGGAACTCTACTGAAAAGCCTCGTTCTTGGTGTTTTATCTCATTATCTAAAGGAAGCTTACAATTTGGTATTCTGTTTGCTCGGACCGTGCCTAAACTGTAAATTCCTCTTGCACGCAGATAAACTAAGACTGCGTACACACGGTGCCTTTTTAACGCTGCAACTTTGGGCTTGTTGGCAAGGTAGGTGAGGCAGTGTTGGTAAAAAGTTGCACTATGACGAAGACGTGCAATTTTCAATAATCACTTGGCTTCAGGGTTGTTTATTTCGATAATTATTTACAATTACGGTTATATGTTGCTTTTGTTCAAAGTTACAAAGCGTAAAAGAAAGTATGTGGACTCAAGCGAACACGGAACTGTTTATTTTATTTGACGCTCTGTGCAATTTGAGCTATAAACCGATAATCAAAATATATCAGTGCGGCACAATCGAAAATTTTATCGAAAAGAAGCAGCAACTAAAAAGCATCGTGTGTGTGTGAGTTGCAACTCGAAGCAACTTTCAAAAGAAAATCAACAAGAACCCATGCGTTAAAAAAGCACCGTGTGTACGCAGTCTAATAATGGAATTGACGTATAAAAATTTTCGAAATAGACAATGTGGCGTAAAAAGTTGTTAACTGTTTGTGTTAAACGCACAACAACGTTTGCTGTTGCACCAAGATCCGGTGTGCCAGAAAGAATTATGTTATCACCATCACCATTATATATTTCAAACTTGTAAGCAAAACCAAATCGCATAGCACGAATAATTTTATTCCCCACTTATGAGGTTTATTGGGCATGTACTGTCTAAGGTGATGTTGCATTTTAGTACTGCACATCTACTCGTCAACGCACAAACGAGCAGTTTTTGGCACGGAGTCGAATCTTTTGTTGAGTTCGTTGGCCATATTTCGTATACGAAATAGCGAATCGTAGCCGGGTTGACCCTTCTTCGCGCGCTCATGTAAAAACGATAAATTAGTATGGGGGATATATTTACACTGCAATCGCCAACAGTGCCTTCAGGCACTGTTCACTTTTTTGCTTGTAAAACCCAATTCTTACGTAGGCGTGGAGAAATTTTAATTTAAAAAAAAATGCCTTTTCTTATTAAAAAAAAAAATTATTTAGTTCAATTCGTTTTAAGAAACTTTTAAAAATTGTATTTGAAAATCATAATATATTTCAAAAAAATATTCACACTAAATATGAAAGTTCTCGCACAAAAACCAGCACAGCGACTAAACAAAGAGTTGAAACAAGTGATAGCCTTCTACAAAGAGATCATTTGTTTTGTTATTTATTCTTCTGCGTTTACAGTTTAACAAAAACAACGGTATATTGGCATAACGGTGATTTTCTTCAAAGCATGCCTTGAGGCACGCTTGTACATTCAAGCAAAAGTCTAATATTGACAAACTCAAGTTCTTTAATTGATCAAGAGAAACGAAGTACGGCGACATATAATTTTTGGAATCAAACAATGATGGCCGGCTATAATTCTTTGCTACTTCCCTATGCACCAGCTGATTTTCAAATAGCTGGCAGAATAAATTGGCAAGGCAGAGAGCAAAATTATTTGTATACTCAAACGAGTAAATATCAGCAAAATATACTCTATGCATTTGTATGTTATATTTCAAATCAAAAATTATTTTAGTTAACTTAAGGTTTCTAACGCTTAACTTTAAAATGAAAACATTTTGAATCAAAAAGTTTCAAGTGTGAAAACTAAATTGTAAGCACTTGAAATAAAATAAAACAAAAAATTTTAAACTGAAAATTCTTATTTAAAGATTTTAAAACAATTTCACATTTAGAATTTAAAACAAGTGGAAACGTTGCAGTCGGATGCAACGAACTAATTGCAAAGGGTCGATGCGGGGGTATACGCTGCCTTAAAGATTCTCCTATGCAGATGGGGATGCCACCAGCTGTCTTCGTTTAAATTTGGTGACTCTAGCTCAAAGTTTATAAAAGTGGTGAAAGGGGGCTGCGGGTGGTATGGGTAGGTGTGGCATCAAAATTTTTGCTGCAGATTTTTGTGGGCTCTCAATTGCTATCTTTTTACCAAACTTGGTGATTTTAGCTCAATGTTTGTTAAAAGTGGGAAAGGGTGGCTGGGGGTGGTAAGGGTGGAGGGTGGCATCCATATTTTTGCTACAGATCTGTGTGGTATGTCAATTGCTATCTTCCTTCCACATTCAGGGGCTCTAGCTTAAAAATTTTAAAAGGTGTGGAAAGAGCAGTTTTGGTAGGCTTGGAATCCAAACTTTTAATGCAGTTTTTTGGGAGTCATCATCACCTATCTTGGCACTAAATTTGGCGGCTATAGCTCAAAATCTGTGGAAAATATAGCTTTTTGACTTCGAAATGCGGGGTTTCTGAGGGCGGAATGGGTGGGCCTGCCTCCAAAATTTTTGATGCAGTTTTTTGGGGGTTGCTAGAAGCTATCTTTTTTCCAAGTTTGGTAGTTCTAGTTGTAAGAATGTGCGAAATAAGTGAGCTTAACGGTTGTTACTGATTGATAAACATTTGAATTTAACCGCCAAATGCCAAACATACCCATGCCCTGGACCTGAAGACAGGCATTCCCTTTTATTTTATAAACGATAAGTATTAATCTTTGTTTCCGATATTCGCAATGTAATCGATATTCACATTGTTACCGATCTATTTTATGCTAGGCAGTCGCTAAGAATATGCCATGGAGTAAGACTGACCGGCACGGCATAAAATACCAATTTAATAAACCAACTATACTTAATATTATTGATATTCAAAATAGCAGTTTGTTATTATTTACGGTTCTGTTAATGGTATTTTATTTGGGCCCTTAAGGGTCGCAACATTTTATTAAATTATATTCGCAAATTGTTAAGTGATGCCGGCAACCAAAAGACTTGTGAAATTAAGCGCCGTGTGTAATAGTGTTGTCTCGCTTGTTCTCATGGCAACATGCTATTATAAAGTACCTGCGCAGTTAAAATGAGTTGATATGTTACTGCGTAGTAAAAAAAGTTGGAAGTGCACAAATAGAATATTCCAACATCGACACCAATTAAAACAAAAAAGAAAATGGCTAATTCCAATGAAGAAAAGATCATTTCCATAGCGACGAGGAGAATACCATAGTAAAAAAAAGGGATTCGAGTACAATGTTAGAATTTATGGATCAAGTAAAAGCTATGGTACAGCAATCAATGAGTGAAATGACTAGCCAGATGAAACAGCTACAAAATTAAATTGCTGAATTGAAGAATGACAAGGATGGCGCTTATGCATCAAGTGCTACAAGAGTTGGCGGTATCGTAAATGAAAGGCTGCTTCACAAAGACGTAACAAAGCATCAAGGTGTCGCAGAGGGTGGCGCAGATGATCCGAGTGCTTCCGAGGGAGGCAAGGGTGTCGATGGTGAATGCAGCGATATAGATGCTACGACTTTTGGTGCCGCACAGAGCGGCAAATCTGGATTGTCTGATATAGGTGTTCGACAGGGCTCACGGGAGAAATACGCATTTGCTCCACAGCGCCCGATGCTACCTGGGGCCGCCGAGGGCGGTCCAACAGCGTCTGCAGCTTCATATGGAGGCTCATGGTATGGCGCATCTGCTCCACAGCGCCAGATGCTACCTGGGGCCGCCGAGGGCGGTCCAACAGCGTCATATGGAGGCTTTGGAACAGACGGACGCATACATGACACAAAGGGTCCGGCACAATATGGATGCGGCGTTTCTGGAATGGCTCAAGATGAACACCATAATAATATAAATGTACAGGGTGAGTCTGTTTTTGGTGCCACGTGGCATTGGGGTCGTGAGGCATTTGGTATGGCAAACAGTAATTTTTCAAATAATGGCCTAACACGCAATTTTAGCAGTAAAATGACTGATCTTCCCACCTTTAATGGCCGGGCAGAAGACTGGCCGGTATTTAGCAGCATGTTTTTGCAGACTACTGCAGCTATGCGGCTTAATAATTTGGATAATTTGATAAGACTACAAAACTGTTTAAAGGGAGAGGCTAGAGAGCAGGTCGAAGGCATGTTAATTGATCCGGCTAATGTCGGGTATATTATGAATCGATTGCAGTTTGTATATGGTCGACCTGAGCTGCTTATAATAAGTCAATTGGAAAAGGTATCCGAAATACCGTACATAAATGAAAATCGTCTGGATAAAATTGTATCGTTTGCATCCAAGGTGGAAAATTTGGTAATTTTTTTGGAGTCGGCTAAAGCGGTACAGCATTTAAGTAATCCAGTGTTGCTGAGCGACTTAGTAAACAAGCTTCCGATGAGGACACGGATTTGCTTGCTCTGTCCGTCCGTATGCTAATCTAAAGCACTTCTGTCATTGGCTAAATGATTTGGCTGTGGGAATTGTACAGTCAGTTGATGCCTCGGCAACAGGTAAACAATATGACAAGAGGGAGCGACCATCCAATCAGAAGACGGTCATGCAAGCAACAAGCAATGTTGACAGTGCAAGTGTGGAGGCTGCATGTCGGGTCTGTAAAGGTAACCACATGACAGACAAGTGTGAGCGGCTGGAGAAAGCCAATTCTCAAGAAAGGTGGGACGTAATAAAGAAATCAGGCTTGTGCTTTGGCTGTTTGGGTACAGGACATAGCTGGAGGAATTGCAAAAAGAGACAAATATGTGGAGTAAACGGATGTAAATCTCGCCACCATCGACTGCTTCACAAGGAAAATGCCAACAATAATTTGGACTCCGAAACTGGCGAGAGGTCAACTACAGTTACTGTAAATACTGTTAAAGCAATTACTTCAAAATATTTGTTCAAGGTTGTACCGGTGGAGATTTGCAGACCTAAAGGAATTACGGTTAACACGTTTGCCTTTTTGGATGATGGATCATCCGCATTGTTGATGAAAGAAGAGTTGGCAAAAAATATAGGCATCGAAGAAGTTAAGGAAAACTAGACATTGAATTGGATTGGCAATACAACTAAAGAAGTCAAATCGATGAGATATTGCATATAGATAAGAGGCATAAATGGTAATAAAAAATTGAAAAGACTGTCAGGAAATACAGTTCCTAATATAAACCTGCCACAACAGTCTCTAAATGCAGAGCTAGTATGCTCAAAATATAAGCAAGTAACTCGTCTTCCAATTAATGATTATCACAACGCGGTCCCTATGATATTGATTGGAATAGACAATTGTCATCTAACAAAAACAACAAAGAACTTTAGCATGGGTGATGATATGATTGCTGCGAAGACTCCATTGGGATGGCTCATCTATGGCTGTGCAGCGAGTAACCTGCAAAAAGAATCTGTGCAGTTGACAGCGGTATTTCACACACACAAAGAATAAACGATGAAATTCATAAAATAATGGCTGAATACTTTTCCACTGAGGATTTTGGAGTAAAGGTCCCTATTAGGCCCTTAGAATCAAAAGAAATTATGAGAGCTAGAAAGCTGTTGTCGGAAACAACGGTGAACTTAGGTGGCGTCGACGAAACCGGATTGTTGTGGACAGAGGATGACGTGCAATTGCCCGATAGCTACGAAATGGCATTAAAGAGATTGAACGCAGTCGAACGTAAGCTAAGAGACCCATAGGAACATAAGAAGTATGAGGATGCCATAATAAACTTTGTGAAAAAAGGATATGCGGTGCAAATGTCAAAGTCTCAAGTTGAATTAACAGGACCTCGCACTTGGTATTTGCCGCATTTTGGGGTTTACAATGCTAATAAGCCAAAAAAGATTAGACTTGTTTTTAATGCGGCTGCTTCTGTGGAGGGAGTATCTTTGAACTCTAAATTATTAAAAGGTCCTGATGAAAACCCGTCACTAACTAAGATTTTGTTTCAGTTTCGACAAGGTACTACAGCAGTGTGTGCTGACATAAAGGAAATGTTTCTTCAGGTCAAAGTCAAGAAATTCGATCAGGACTCTTTACGTTTTCTTTGGCGTAAGGATGGAGGAATTGAGGTATTCAGGATGCAGGTTATGATATTTGGTGCAACCTGTTCCCCTTGTAGCTCCCAGTATGAGAAGAACATAAACGCTCGGAATGCCACTGATTGCCGAGACAAAGTTATAAAAGCCATTGTGACGAAGCACTACGTCGATGACTTTGTTGCAAGCTTTGTATCAGATCGGGAGGCGTACACCATAAGCGAGGCCGCCAAGGAGGTTCATAAGCGCGCGAATTTCGAACTGCGAGGCTTTGTACCTAATTCTGCAGGAGTTCAGCGTAAACTAAATGAGACGACCAATGGAAGGGATGCCGAAGCAACTGTTCAACTGGATAGCAAGTCTGTAGACAAAATACTGGGCATGTTTTGGGCAAGTCAAGAAGATAAATTTATTTTCGACCTGCAAATGAATCGCGTGGACAAGGATATAGTCAAGGGAACAAAGCGCCCCACTAAAAGGCAGCTGCTTAGTATGGTTATGTCTGTGTATGACCCATTTGGCATGCTTGCAGACCTCATGATATATGGCAAAATACTTGTACAGGATGTGCGGCGTGCAGACGTGAATTGGAATGACTTGATACCGGATAATTTATATGAGCATTTTCGTCATTGGATAAAGCAACTGAAGGAGGTAAAGCAGTTTAAAGTACCACGCTGTTACTCTGACCAATTTATGTCACCTGATGCCCAAATCGAACTACACGTTTTTGTTGACGCAAGTGAGCAAGCCTTTGCTGCTGTTGCGTACAGGCTGATCAGTTCCTGCGGACAAATTGAAGTATCCTTCGTGGCGGGAAAGACCAGATGTGCTCCCCTCAAGATGCTGTCAATACCAAGACTTGAGTTGCAGGCTGCAGTTTCGGGCACACGACTGAGAAACTCAATTTTGGAAAGCCATGAGGTTCAAGTGAAGCGAACGATTATGTGGTCGGATTCGCAAACAGTCATAGATTGGATACGATCGGGTCATCGTTTATACATACAATTTGTGGCACATCGTATAAGCGAGATTTTGGAAACAACAGAGGAGAATGACTGGCGCTGGATACCTACGCAACTTAATCCTGCAGACAAGGGCACCAAGACAATAAAGAATATGATGTATAAGCCACAAACTGTTTGGACAAAAGGGCCGGAATTTCTGCATAAATCCGAAAGGCACTGGCCGTCTCAAGAATAACAAAATTTAAAGGAGGATACATCTGAAATGCGCAAGGTAATGATGACTATGGTGCCGGAGCCAATAATCAACATTGAGCGATTTTCAAATTATCTCTGCTTGAAACGTACGATGGGATACGTGCTGAGTTTTGTAAACCAATTGCGGAATCCAGAAGGATTGGGTGTCACAAAAGAACTGTCGGTAAAGGAAGTTCATCGGGCTGAGTTGGCACTCTGTAAAATAGCGCAGTCCCAAGCATTCACTGACGAGATACATGAGCTAAAGAAAACCGGCTGGGTACAGAATAGTAGCGCAATATATTCATTGTCGCCAAAACTGGATGAACACGGCGTAATCGTGGTTAGTGGCAGACTGGACTGTGCAACCTTTATGCCGCAGAGGGCTCGGCATCCTATTATAATGCCGAAGAAACGTATGTTGACGAATTTGATTGTACACTTCTATCATAAAATGTATCACCACCAAAATGATGAATTGATAGTCAACGAGATACGACACAAGTTTTGGATAGTTGATTTGCGCTGTGCTGTAAAACGCGCTAAATCATCGTGTCAATATTGCAAGAACAAGAGTGCAAAGCCCGCACCGACTATCATGGGCCAGTTGCCATACGATAGAGTGACTGCTTATAATCGCCCGTTTACATTTACAGGACTTGATTCTTTTGGACCCGTAAGCGTCACCATTGGACGCCGACACGAAAAGCGGTGGGTGGCTCTCTTCACGTGTTTAACAGTGAGGGCAATCCATCTGGAGTTGGCTGAGGACCTGTCAACTGACGCATGTATAATTGCTTTAAGAAACTTTGTCAACAGAAGAGGCATACCAAGCGTAATCAGGTCGGATATGGGCACTAACTTCGTGGGAGTGAATAATGAGATCAGAAAAGTAAAAGATCTGTTTGACTGGGACTATATACAGGCCGAGCTATCAACTAAGTATATCAAATGGGAATTTAACTGTCCAGCTAATCCCAGTTCAGGCGGATGTTGGGAACGTATGGTACGGTCAACGAAGCGCGTGCTGGCTGTCACATTGAAGGAGCACGCACCCAAGGTGGGGACATTGCGGAGCTTGCTGATAGAAGCAGAGAACATTATCAACAGCAGGCCCTTGACTCACATTCCTGTCGACATTGATGAACCTGAACCGCTAACTCGGAATCACTCATTATTGGGAACCATGAATTCCACGCAGTCACCTGGAGAAACTGCGAATATCTGCCTGCGAAAACAATATCGTATAGCTCAGCAACTGAAAGACAACTTTTGGCGGCGTTGGATTCGTGAATACTTACCGACGCTAACTAGGCGAACTAAATGGTTCGCACCTACTAAACCAATCAAATCTGGAGACGTTGTCCTGATTTGCGACGAAAATCAGCCCAGAGGAAACTGAAAGAAAGGAGTTGTAGTCAACCCGATAATGGCTATAGATGGCCATGTGCGAATAGCCGAGGTTAAAACGCCTACTGGAATTTTAAAGCGACCTGTTTCCAAGCTGGCCATACTAGATGTAGATGGTAAAATGTCGTAAACATTTTACGGTGGGTGGGATGTTACTGATTGGTAAAAATTTGAAGTTAACCGCCAAATGCCAAACATACCCATGCCCTGGACCTGAAGACAGGCATTCCCTTTTATTTTATAAACGATAAGTATTAATCTTTGTTACCGATATTCGCAATGTAATCGATATTCACATTGTTACCGATCTATTTTATGCTAGGCAGTCGCTAAGAATATGCCATGGAGTAAGACTGACCGGCACGGCATAAAATACCAATTTAATAAACCAACTATACTTAATATTATTGATATTCAAAATAGCAGTTTGTTATTATTTACGGTTCTGTTAATGGTATTTTATTTGGGCCCTTAAAGGTCGCAACAACGGTTTTTGAGATATCGAATTAATCGATTTGCCAGCTCCCCAGTAATCATAGAGCCCTAATCTGGACACTTCAATTTACTATACCATCGATAAAGATAGTTGGAATGTTTCAAGTATCTCGCTTGAAGGGTGTGGAAAAAAGTTGCGTTCATGCAGACGGACAGACACCATTACGGGCACTGCATAAACCTAATATTTTCTTTACTTCGATATCGAGTATAATTAGTAAAGCCAAATAAGCAAAAATTATTGCCTTAAGTTGTGCGCAAAATTAAAACATGGGCTTACGAATGTCCCAGTTTGTACAGACATTCACTTGATGACAAGCCGTTTTACTCAAATTGGCACTTTTTAAGCCGTTATTCAGAAAAAAAAGTTCAAAGTATCAGTGCTCTGCAATGTTTTAACATTCCATTTGGTCGGTTTTCAGCCAACTGGGAATGCAACCATCAAACGGGAAATATTTGCATAAGATACCCATTGCACAGATGGGATCAAAAAGAAAAAAAATGCATTATCTTCGAATTCCAATTACATTCTCGCATCTTGCTTGTAGTGGAATCCGAGAATTATTCACACATTACACACGTGGTCAATACAGCAATTACCACTTCGACCTTTCCAGATGAGTCAAAAAAAGCTAAATCAGTATCCATACCCAAGTCGAATAATGACTTTAAACCGATCTCGGTACTGCTGTTTCTCTCCAAAACTTTTGAAAACTTAATAATGACACAAATAACGCACTTTTTTGAGAAGAATATTATAAAAGAACACGTGTGATTGCACTAATGTGTGAGTGTGACCGACGCTCAGACCAGCATTAGGGTCTTTATTCCAAACCCAACAATAACAGCAGCAGCACAGTATGCCGAAATGAACCAAATGTTCATTATAATGAGAACCAACTCATAAAGCATGATACAAAGAATATAGTACTAGTAGATCAATGAACAGGGTTCTTTCGCATAAACATCACAACTATCGATAAAGTTCTGTAATTACTAATAAGCAATAAGCGATGCTAATTCCAACACACCTCCCCAAAAGTACTAAGCTCAACATTTTATGTTTTACATATAAACTTTATATATATTATAAAGACATATATGATCGAAGTAATAAGTCGATATTTCTTTGCGAGTGAATTATGATCAACAAGTATGAAGCTTATATAGAGTCGTCATGAGGCCAAATTCTGACTGCCAGTTGGAATAGGCAATCGTGGCGACACCTCTCTCACAGAGCGCTGTTGTAGACTTTGTTCTCTGCCAGCGCATTTCGTGCCCGATTATCAAGCCACTCGGCTTGCCGACTGTGCTACGCAGGCCATACTTATATAGGTAGTCCAGCTCTTTTGCTCGCTCTCTTTGTCTATTGCCTTACGATTCAGTCTTGTTGCGAATGTTGTGAGCGACGCACATACGCGCACGATTTTTTTTTGCGTTTTATTTTCGTAAGGCAACGAGAGAGCGGAGTGAGACTACCTATATAAGTATGCCTTGGTGCTACGCTTTTTTTCCCTCAAAGCACAGCCAGCCAGCCATGCTCTGTGTTTATGCCCATAGCCAGCGATTTTGCAGCGCGCTGTTGCTTCTTCGCTTGCTGTGCGTCCTTCTTTTGCTTGTATAAGCATACGAGCGTGTATACGTCACACGATCATATGTTATGTTTATTTCTTATCACTTTTTGCGACGGTGCCTTAGTGAAGCTATGCACTATGCCCATATACATATATATTTATATATGTTTGCAGTTTTGCTGGGATTTCTACTGATTTTTGTTATTTTGTTTGGGCTGGCTAGTGTTAGTGTGCTAGTGATTTTGTATTTCTACATGACATATTTTAATGTATGCGTAGCATTTGCCATGGCATTCATTGACCTTTCTCTTCCATTATCAATTAAATTTGGTGTACAATTAAATTTGCCTACAAAAACCTACAAAGCAATACTTCCAAAGCAGCCAAATAACATATTTTGTGCTGATCGACCATTTGCAGTATCAGGCGAACAGCAAAATAAACAAGCGTCTTAAAAAATTTGCTTGCCGATCAGCAGCAAAATTGTAGTGCGCTTGCCTCCGATTTTTTTTTTTTGCCTAGAATTATGCGATTCAAATTATGTACGAAACATGCTAAGCTTTTGGCTAGCGCCACCTATAGGGAAAGCGGCTCGATTAATTGCTTGCTCACTATTAAAAAATTGAAACTCTTGCATTTTTTGTTGTTTTTTTTTTTTGCCGAAATAGTTCGGCAAGATCGGACGACATCTCGGGTGCTAAGCATTGTTTCAAGAATAGAAAGTTTTTTTTGTGATCTTGTGGCGGCCAGACGGCGCGTCGGAAGAAATAAATTCGGGAGCCGTACAGTCTGCAAATCGAAAATTTTTAATTTGCAATCGCGAATTTTATAAAATCAAAAACCATAATCGGCTCACAGTAGGTAACAAAAAGAAGACACACTATTGAGTCGCCACTAACTAAATCACCTGGTTGCCTAAAGAGGAGAAGGCAATTATGCAATCCGAAACTCTGAGACCACGAAACCACGCGGAGTGGCTCAACATAACCCTTCCTTCGTTTTCAAATGAGCGAACGACCCGTCCACAGCAGCCCCAGCGGTGACCAAGTGCCGATTTCTATTTCTTTTATAAAATCGGACTAAAGTAACAATTTAAAACTACGCTATGTTAAATTACGAAACCAAAGAAGTGATTTAACTATGGCTAGAAACTCGATTTTTTTTTTATTATAATAAAATTTATAAAAACGTGCCCATAAAAAGACAAATGAAACCGAAAGACGAGTTATATAATATCACAGTGATATACACAGCACAAAGACATACACTGAAACAAACATTTACTAAAACCGAATTGCACGTGGTGACTTAAGACACGCCTTGTTTAAAACTTTATTATTACTTAAATAATATAGCAGACGTAAAAATGAAAGACAAAGTTAAAACACTCTTGTTCCAGATGGAAAGTCAAAATGATACAAATAAGTCTAATAAATTAAATTAATAAGAACACAAAAAAAAACACAAATAATGTGTCAAGTTATCTTGTATTCTAAATTCAGTCCAGTTCAAGCTTAAACAAAAGGTTACAACTAAACCAAATAAAAGTTGAAATAAACGAAATAATACAGAACATTACTATCAAAACATCATACCCTATTCCCCAAACCCCCCACAGCTTAAAAAGAATAAAATACTCTTGATGCAGCTCTCATCACGGCAAAAGATCTTTTGGACGTCGAGGAGAAAATGTAAGTGCATCTCTCAAGACCTTTATTAATCACCCCTTTTATTATTTATTCATATAGCAAGTGATCAGGTGATAAGGTGAGAGTGAGAACTTAAATTAATATTGTAGTAAAAGAAGAAGAAAAAAAAAAAAAAATGTGCTAAGCTGCTCTTTTAACACTATAAATAAGAGAAGCAAAATTCAATAAGAGCTTTCAAGCTTGCGGTCGCGCCAAATAAAGTTGAGCTTGAGCTTTGCAGGATAAGCCTGGAAGTATGCCACTGAGAATAATCACTTAAACATCCTGCAATACTATAAAACATAAATATGAAATTAACTTATTGTTGCAGCCTAAACTGAACATATATATAATTAAAAAACCAAATAAAAAAAATTAACTAACATAAAGAAAGAAAATAACAATAAATAAAAATAAAAGAAATAAAATATAATCAAATAGTTTATTAAATTAAATATTGAATTATTATCTTTTACTATGAATTAAAATAAATAAAAAAAAACAAATAATTAAATAAATAATATTAAGAGAATTGCTGAACTGAACTGAGTTGAATTTCGAATAAAAGATTTTTGGAACAAATAAATAAATTTTTGATAAATGTAAAATTAGATGATAAAGTAAATGAATAAATATTATATTACTAGGAACTAAGAACTAAATCGTCATGCTTATTATAAATAAATTTATTGCTTATAAAGTTTAGTAAAATGAATCTTTAAGTTCTTCTTTGTAATGGGAATCATGTCGCGGCATAAGAGAAGAAGAATAATTAAGGTGGTCGTTTGATTAGGGATCATCAACTTCATTGTATTGCCGGATTATGATGATCATGGAAGGGTGGGCAAAAGCTGTGACAGCAACATCGGTCCAGCACAGCCAAACGACAACCCTACAGTGTCGCCAATTATGAGAAATACCACATACCCTGTCCCTCTTTTCACCATTCTTTTTCTTCTTAATTTAGCCGATATTACCATGGTCCGCACGCGATTACATGAAATTAATAGTAGAACCGCGAGAATGTAGTGCAAGGAAAAAAAAAATTTGAACCTGCCCCATCTACCAACCATACAGCCGGAGCCAGCGCGTGCACCCCCTCCTCGAGTACACAATAACAGCCACTCGTAGAACAACGTAACATGCTACATAATATTAATTTTATTGGCGCCCAACGTGGGGCCCGAACGTTCGTTTAACGACGTTAGGTTAACCCCCAACCTTAGGTAGAAAAAGTGACTAACATTTGACACTGACCTTACCGTGGTAATTCGATGCTATTGTTTTTCTTACCCCTGCTCTAACTCTTTCCTTTCCTTAGATTTTGGTCAAATGCTTTACATGAAGATATCTCAGTGATATCTTGATGTAGCTTAATATTCCGAATAGCATCTGTGACTAGACTAAGCCTTACTAGACGTGTTATGACTTTAAGTGTTTATAGCTCCGTTGGCATAGTCTTGTTTATAAGTCGATCCTTGTTTTAATTAGATTGTTATATATATTGAAAGTTGATTATTGAATTCGCGGAGTATTGAGCTGCAGTCATGCCTTTTAATTATTTAGAGTTACTTATAATTAAAACCCGATTGGTTCACCTGTTTTAAGCAGTTACCAGCCTCCCTTTTTCTTCAAAAACTTAAGTAATTTTGCCTGGACAAGGATAACTTGTAGATAAAACCTATATCCGCCGCGAATTAACAAACAGTTTAGAATTTTTTTTATTATCCCAACCTCTGGTTTAAGTAATTCGGTGGAGTGTTATAGGTAGGACATTGGATTTGTGGATTATTTAGCTGCAGCCATCCCCTATAATTATTTTCATATGAGCTTATCATAAGCCAATCCGGTACTTCTGTTAGTAACAGGTACTAGCGTTCGTTCTACCGAAGCCTTAATTAATAATTGTTGGACAAGGACAAAGCAATATTTTTTTTGTAATCCGCCACAATATAAAAGTAGGGCTCAAGATGACCTTCCTTTTTCCTTCTGTTTAATTTTATTAGGTATTTCTCATATTGCTTTTGGTTAACAGAGTAATTCCGACTCTTTGTTGTTCGTATGATTCCCAGACAATTATCGTTATTTTGATTACTTAAAATTTTCTTGTCTTTATCTTTCATTTTGCATTTTTTTTTTGAACCAAAACGCTTTTATGAGATATCGTAGTTCTCGACTATGCATAAAAAAATACATTTTCTTGTCTTTTTCGATATGGTTTTGTCCCATAGCGTCGAAAATTTAACTAGATCTAGCGACACTGGGAAACACTGTTGTATTTGCTCAGAAGTAATCGTGTATCAAGGCCAATTATTGGCAACCTCGTGTAGACACAATTTTCATCGAGCTTGCTTCCACACCAAGGTCGGTAAAAGAAAAGTCTGCCCCATATGTCAAGAAAGTCTGACACAACTGAGTTCAGCGTCAACTGAAAATCTTAGTCCTACCGGACCATCCACTTCAAATCCGAGGTGGCCCAGCACGTTTCAGTCCCTACAGACTAGATCGCAAGCGAGACGAGTTACAAATTTTGAAGACTACGAAATGACCAACCCCGAGGAAGCTAATCTACAGCAAGACATTCCGAATATGGCAGAGTTGACCCAATCAATCACCGAAGCCTTAAGAGTGACCATGTTGGAACAGTCTCGACTTATTGCTAGTACTTTAGCTGAGCAAACCAATAAAATAGTACAAGCTTTAGCAGTCTACATTGCAACCGCAATCTTCGGTTGAAGTAGAGCCACAAGCTATGGATCAATTTCTTGGCTGCCAACGGCAATGCAGCCAAACTCTGGATCAATTCATAGTCAATCGGCAAGGACTCCCGAACAGACCCTTCGGCAAACCATATGCATGGTGATAGTAGATTGCACCAGCGCCCAGTAGGGGTGAAGTAGGTTCAAGCATCCGACCAGATCGGGTTAGTCAAATAATGGCAAATTGGAAAATTAGGTTCACTGGCAAGGCTACCATGTCCATCGACGACTTTATATATCGGGAAGAAGCCTTGACCAAACAAACCTTGGATGGAAATTTTGATTTGACAGCCAGATATGCAAGTAATTTGTTCAACGAATGGTACTGGCGATATCACAAAAGCGTTTCAGAGGTTTACTGGCCGGAACTGTGCGTAGCTCTGCGTGGTCAATTTAAGGACGACCGTACGGACCGAAACATTCGAACCGAAATAGAACGCCGTAAACAGCTTCCAAACGAATCGTTTGACGATTTTTATGGCGTTATAGCTTCGCTAGCAGACAAACTGTCCGAGCCCATGTCCGAAAAATCCTTGGTAGAAACCTTGAGAGCTAATTTATTGAATGAGGTGCAACATAATATTGTATGAGCCGGCTAGCTCCGTGAAGGCTCTACGACATTTAGTGCGTGTTCGAGAGATTTTCTTACAATCTTTACCTAAACCCAAACAGTCCGTACCTTCTTCTAGACTTATGACTCGCCATGTCAATGCCATTTCAGAACTGAATGTGAGGAGTTGTCTCACGTGAAAGACGAGCCTGATATGGAGTTTGATGTAGCAGCGGTAGATATATCATGTTGGAATTGTGCTGAAAAAGGTCACCGTATCAAGAGTGCATGGCAGAGCGGAAAGCGGTTGTGGGAAAGCAGACACCTACAAGCCTAGTTGCAGAAACTGTAGCCCAAACGCGTCAAAAAACTCGAGCCTGCGCGCACCGCAGAAAAGTGCACGCAGACAACTGGTCAGCAAAGCTACCAACACCGAATAAAGAATTATCAACTGAAACTTTATTCCAACCAGACAGATCCCCTTACCCTGACATATCTTTCAACACTAGTGTTGAACAACCAAACTTCCGAAAAATCCGTTCAAAACGTCGCCAAACAGATTTAAATGCAAGCGTCGTGTAGAACAAAATTCTATCTTAGCCTCGATAGTAGCAATTCCAAACGACTTGCGCCCGCATGCTCAGGTATTGCTTTTTGGAAGAACCATAGTTGGTTTAATGGAAACTAGAGCTTCCATTAGCTGTATCGGTGGAAAACTTGCTGGTGAACTTCTGCTTGAAAATTTGAGTTATAAGCCAATGTTATCGTAAGTAAAAACAGCTGACGGGAAGAAGCAACCAATTATAGGTAAACTGGTAACAGAAGTTACTTACCGAGGTGAAAATAAAACAAGTGGAAACGTTGCAGTCGGACGCAACCGACTGCGGCATACTCGATACCAGTACAGATGTAGATAAGAATATTTTTTTAAAATTTGTAACTTCAAAACTTATCTAGAATTGTGTATAACATAATTATATATAAAACTAACCTTACTTTGCCGCTCGAATTTGCTCCCGATTAATAATTTCAATCGGTATCCAGGGAACACCACGTGGAAGCCATCACGACTGTAATGGGGCTCTTATATAATTTTAAGAGCCTTCGAGTCGACTTGAAATAATTTATCAAAAATCACTTCCATGTTCCCCACTTAAAATTACCTTAAATTTTTTTTTTTGATTTTTGCAACAAATAAAAATCAAAATAAATAAATACGTAATGCTTAAAACAAAATAAATAAATAATAATAAATAATAATATAAATATATATGAATAAATAAAATATCAAATATAAATATTAACACAAACAAAAACAATTACTCTTCAATCAATTAGCTCTCAAGGTTTACCGAAATCCCGCTATGATGGCTATATATTGTTTCATAAGTTCGCGCGCTGACCCTCCCATTAGAAATATTTGAAAATGCCCAGTCAATATGGGAATCGGACTTGGTGGTTGGTAAATTTAAATCGAGAAGTGAATTATAATTTATTGAGCGTAAAAATCTATAAATCCTACTGCTACTACCTGAATGAGCTCGCAGGCATAAGTTAAAGTCCCCCAAAACTAAGGTATTACTATTTAAAAAAGTGAATTGATTGAATAAATTCTCAACTTCTGTTTAAAATTTGCGCAAAGGATAAGACGGACTTTTGTATACTACTAGGACCCCCAAGGACTTGTATTTAAGCGTACTCAAAGACATGTGACCCTGAAAAATTCTGACCTGTCGAACAAAGACTTACATGTGGGTGTAATTCATTTATAATAAAAATAATAATTCCTCTTTTTGGTCGATTTCTTGGATTAGGTGTGCAATCTAGTCGCACGACTGTTGAAAAGTCATTTAGTTCATATGTTTCGTGTGAGTATGTGGATGCCTCAACAAAACATAGAATAGAAGATTGTTACATTAGTTGATCGGACGAAATATCACTAAAATGGCAATGCAGACGTTCCGTATTATGGAAAATTAAATTAAATTCAGAAGAGATAAGTAGAATATCGAAATGCGTCTCAAGAAGTTTTTCGGAGCGTAAAGTTTGAAGTTCCTGATTTACAGCCGAGGCTGCATCAGGTTTTGGTGGATAAAATTCACCGATTATGTACAAACCAGACGCATTGGTTGCTCTACTACATGCCACATATAATGCTTCTCGGCGCATTTTGTTACAAGTGTGGACAACCACTTTGTTATATGTTGCACCCTGACTCTGCAGGTACTACAGGAAATTGTTCGCGGTCAATAGTTATTTGCTCGTTGGAATGGTATTGAAAACTTTTAATAGTCTTCTGTACTGGTGTCCAAGAAGTTTCTTGACGATGTGTGCACTTAGCTCGAGCATTAGCTCCTACACTTTCTTCTAAAAATTTTATCCACAGAATTGATGGTGTGGCTGATATGAATCCTACTTCCATTAAAGTTCCTGTTGCTCTGTTAACTAATCCATCAGCAGTGTCTACATTAACCGTCACCATATACTTTGCTGTGGTTTTCAAAATGAGAGAATAGGGTAACCCCTGCGTTTGGGAAGTTTTAAAATCCTGAACAGACTCAAGAATTCGACTCTTCGCGGAGGCATTAAAATGTGCGGCTTTTACAAAATCTCTAGCGTTGGAAATATGTTGGTCAGTTGTTATTGAGTTAAGCTTTGCTGTATTGAAACTATTAACATCGGCGTTGGTTTCAAAAGATGAATGACATCATCTGGAACTTGGTCAATTCTACAAATCCTGTTCTTAAATAAATCTACGTCCTCTGTCGACATTTGACCAGATGCCATGTTGTTGAGAGCTATTGCGAAAAGTTGATCATTTCGCTGCCGCATTATCTCTGTAAGTTCAAAAAACTTAAAGCATCCCCAAAGAGAAGACCCAAATAAGGCACTATAAGGGTTATGCGACTCGGAAGTGGATTGAAATATCCATCTATCTCCTATCGGACGTAGTTGTCTAAGATCGCCGAAAACGATCACTGAAATTCCTCCAAATGCAGATTCACGGTTGTTGAAAATTTGCTTAAGACGGGAGTCTATAAACGAAAACATCTTTGATCCTACCATTGAGATCTCATCTATGATTAAAACTTTAAGATCAATTAGAATTGATCGTCGACTATTAGAAAATCTGCACCCAATTCTTTAAAAGCGGACCCAGACTGGTTAATGGGAAGAGAAAACATAGTATGAAGTGTGGAACCATTGATTCCAAAAGCTGCTTTACCAGTTGGAGCACACAATATGACTTTTGCCGAAGTTGGATCACATCCAGGTTTACTATTATAAAATGAAGTTAAAGACTGGTAAAGTGCTGATATAAGACGACTCTTCCCAACGCCAGCGCCCCCACCAACAAACTCATGGAAAACGTTCTTCATATTAGCGTTATGAAGAACATGAGAAAAAAAAGTTTTTTGCTTTAAATTTAATGATTTTACGAGATCTGCTAAATTTTCTGGGGAAATGAGTGGAGGAAGCTTAATAAGCCGGACGTTATCTGTTTCTTCAGAGGGTTTATCATTTGCATTCAAATTTAGGACATTCAATTGAGAACTTATTTCTGGGAAAGCTAGAACTCTAAATTCTTCATCAAGAACCACTTGATTTTCTAAATTTTCTTCTATATCGTCACCCTCTACAGCATCCCTAAGCGCGTCTTCTAGCATAGTTGGTCTTTCTCTAAATACGTCGTAGTTGTCACGTTCGTCGAAGGCTGAAATTCCTATATCTAATTATGCGTGACTTGGACCTTCGCTTAATAAAACTACTTCCATTTAAAAGCGGAAAAAATTCGGAACCCACGATCTCATTTTCTTCGTCATCGTCGCTATAAACATTTTGGCGGGACACTTTTAAAGTTTTGCTATAATTATAGTTTGCGGCAAAATCAGCTAAAGAAATATTTTCAAGATCATTAGGCCGCTGTACATAGTGATCTAACAGACAAACTGTAAAAATGTCTGTGGAATTTTGGGCTAAATTTTGAAGTTGTTGCTTGGGCCGAAGCATTCTAGCTCTATTTTCGGGAAGTACTGTGTTGATATAAACATCACCATTACTGGTCTCGGACATACGCAACCCCATACAACAGTACACGGCTTCCTGAGCGGAAATCTCAGTGCCAGAAATGAATTTATGCCCAATGTGTTGCAACTTTTGCTTAATTGTGTAATTGTTGCGCTGTTTAATTTCATCCACGGCATCGCGCATTAATTTAGAAATCCCTCTCTGTGATTTATTAATATAATTAATAACATAACTGCAACATGCATAAGGATCTAATATAAATTGAATGTCAATATTAGCTCTTTGCATCGCAAGAATATGTTTGTTGTAGGCGTTTACTTTTATTGCGTTAAAAGAACGCTCAAGGAATATTTGTGGTTTCTTGAAACCAGACCTAATTGCCATTATATATTGCTCGTAAGTGAGGTTGATTTGATCGTGAGCTAAGAAATCATCAAAGGTGTCAAATGTCGGCAATGTTTCACGATCAAAAGGAAAATTTAACAAATTTTGAATAGATTGAAGATTTTTGCGATGTGAAGTACAGAGATCACTTTCGGACAAAGGAAAAAGAATTTGTGTTTGGGGCATTGGAGGATATGGAATACCAAAGCGGCATGTGCGGGACCCCCTTATTTCCCGCATGCATGAACGCCCATGATTATGCTTTTGGTATTCAATATACTGGCTAAGATCAACATTTGTCACATCTGTAGTGACAAATTGGTTGATAAAGTTTATTACCGGTGGAATAGACCTGTCTCCACTTTCATCGTCTTTAAAGTTAATTTTTGAGGAACCTTTAAGCCAAAACATACCGTGGATGTGAGGGGAACCTCTTTGTTGGAATTCAACTCGCCAATAATATTTGATAACTGGATGACATCCAAAAATCCCGCCTTCTTGTTTCATAAGTTTTAAAATCTGTCTATAACGAAAGTCGAAATACCGAGCACATGTCACCGGATCGGCTCTGATCAGCCTTGCTTTTTCAGCAAATTGCAAAGCCGTTGCACTATCTTCGGTTATGTGCTCCTTATCAAAATTTCGCTTCAACAGAACTAACAGTTCACCCCACCTAGTTTCAGCAGCCGACAGAGTGATAAAAAAGGTTGGCAAATCGAATTGTCTTATCATTGCCATTACCTTTTTTTTCTCACTTTCCCAATGAGCTGGAGATGAGCGAATACCCTTTAAAACCCGATAGCCTTCATCATGAAGAATTATATTATTTACTAAATCAGCATTAAGTGCAAGGGCTGCAGTTGTGCAAAGAGGAGCAGTGTGTTTTCGCAGGCAAATTGAAGTATTACTTCTAATATGGATCATTTCCAACTTTTTATAATTATAAATATTTTATCGGTTCTACAACCTCGTCTATTGTAATTTCTAAGCTCAGATCTAACAATAGTAGTGAAACTTTCTAAACACATTCTTTTTTGCCAGAAAATATAGTCGGAAAAGACAATTCTTCTGCATCCTCACCTCCAATCATATCTAGGGGTCGTTGGCCTTCGCCGGGGGCCATTTGAATTCTTTGCATATTGACCTGATCTGCTTGAATTTCGTCTAACAGTGTTTCTTGCCCACCTGGATTAAGCTGATTTTCTTCTATCTCTTGTTGGGCCTCCTGATTCTCAGTATTTAAAGCGATTTGATCGAACAAAACTCTGTCCTCATTAGTTGCAAAGAATGGCATATTGTTAGGTGCGGTTGAAAGTGAGGACATTATTTGTTCATTAATAGAAATATTATGATTCTGATAAAGCTCAGTTGAAACTAAAAAGCGCATGGCATCAATAATTTTAGAAGGTCTAATTGTTTCAGCCATGAAATCATGGTTATATTCCAATCTACGTTTGAGGTGGAGCTGAACAACCTCAGCTTCATGAAAAGCTCTTGGGAGAGAGGTGACAACATTAGCGGTGGCAATGGGAACATTTACAATAGCTCCTTTTATTGAATTTTGACGCTCATGCCCTAACGACTTAATTATCATAAATGGGAGACGTGGAGAAATTAGTCTTTCTTCTAAGGGAGTCAAGTCCTTCAAGCATTGGGGAAGGATTTGGAAATCTAGGCCATTAGTAATGGAATTTTTTGGCAGCCTACCTGATTTTAAAGTGCGACTGCATGACTTGCAAAACTTGTAGATACTATCTTCAGAAGGAAATTCTCTGGATAAAAACAAAATCTGTTCACTATATGAATTGTTTTCTTCAATATATTGAGATCTAATCTTGTCCACTTGATGCGGAAACCAAAGCCCCTTGCAGCAAAGGCAAAATTGGTCAGGGCCTTGTTTAAATATTTTATTAAATGCACTTATTTTGGAATCTAATTGATTATAGGCTGATCGGGGGTTATTCACTTGCTCTAGCCCACTAGGCTCTTGCGAGACTGCTTCCCTTGCTAATCTTCTAGCATTTTGCCTATTAGCTGAATTTCTGCTCTGCTCAGCTAGCCTACGCAAACGATTGCTACGTATCCGAGCTCTCTGAGCTCTATTTTGCTTTCGCATCAAAATACTAAGCTCAAGCTCCTGTCGGCGTAAGGATCTAGCCAGCCTTCTACGAATCTGTTCATAAACTCTGTTATGTTTGTTTTGTCTACGCGTTCTCCTACGGGAACTGTCCACCACTTGCTCCCCCTGACGTACTTGTAAATTGGTCCGTCTTCGTGCTCGTTGAATTGTATTTTGCCTCTATTCGCTTGTCCTTATATTGTCGTTTTGTCTCCTAGCTGCCCGACGCGATCTGTCTACCGTTTGTTCGGCTTGCCGAATTTGCATGTTTGTTCGTGTGCGTGCTCGTTGAGTTGTGTTATGCCTTTGCTCGATTCTCCTGATATTTTCATTTCGTCTCCTAACTGCTCGGCGCGAAGTGTCCACCGTTTGTTCGGCTTGCCGAATTTGCATGTTTGTTCTTGTGCGTGCTCGTTAAGTTGTGTTATGCGTTTGCTTGATTCTCCTGATATTTTCATTTCGTCTCTTAACTGCCCGGCGCGAAGTGTCCACCGTTTGTTCGGCTTGCCGAATTTGCATGTTCGTTCGTGTGCGTGCTCGTTGAGTTGTGTTGTGCGGTTGCTCGCTTCTCCCAATATTCTCATTTTCCCTTCTAACTGCCCGACGCGAACTGTCCACCGTTTGTTCGGCTTGCCGAACTTGTCTATTCGTACGTCTTTGTGCTCGTTGCGCTGTGTTTTGCGCTTGTTCGGAACTCCTAATATTCTCATTTTCCCTCCTAACTGCCCTACGCGAACTGTCCACCGTTTGTTCGGCTTGCCGAACTTGTCTATTCGTACGGCTTTGTGCTCGTTGCGCTGTGTTTTGCGCTCGTTCGGTACTCCTAATATTCTCATTTTCCCTCCTAACTGCCCGACGCGAACTGTCCACCGTTTGTTCGGCTTGCCGAACTTGTCTATTCGAACGCCTTTGTGCTCGTTGCGCTGTGTTTTGCGCTCGTTCGGTACTCCTAATATTCTCATTTTCCCTCCTAACTGTCCGACGCGAACTGTCCACCGTTTGTACGGCTTGCCGAACTTGTCAATTCGTACGTCTTTGTGCTCGTTGAGTTGTGTTGTGCGTTTGCTCGCTTCTCCTAATATTCTCATTTTCCCTCCTAACTGCCCTACGCGAACTGTTCACCGTTTGTTCGGCTTGCCGAACTTGTCTATTCGTACGTCTTTGTGCTCGTTGCGCTGTGTTTTGCGCTCGTTCGGTACTCCTAATATTCTCATTTTCCCTCCTAACTGCCCGACGCGAACTGTCCACCGTTTGTTCGGCTTGCCGAACTTGTCTATTCGAACGCCTTTGTGCTCGTTGCGCTGTGTTTTGCGCTCGTTCGGAACTCCTAATATTCTCATTTTTCCTCCTAACTGCCCGACGCGAACTGTCCACCGTTTGTTCGGCTTGCCGAACTTGTCTATTCGTACGGCTTTGTGCTCGTTGCACTGTGTTTTGCGCTCGTTCGGTACTCCTAATATTCTCATTTTCCCTCCTAACTGCCCGACGCGAACTGTCCACCGTTTGTTCGGCTTGCTGAACTTGTCTATTCGTACGTCTTCGTGCGTGGTTTATCGTATTCTGTCTCTGTTCAATTCTTCTTATTTCTGTATCTTGCCTGCGAGCTAACCTTCGAAGAGTGTCAGTTGATTGCTCAGCAATTCTAAATTGTATGACATTTCGCCGAACCCTTTGGGATTCTGCGTTTAAACTTAATTGTCTTTCTGTATACTCACTACTGTCACGGCGAATTATATTTCTCATTGCCTGTGCACGCAATCCTTGGGATGCAGTGACCCTAGTTAAACGCGGCATTTTAAATTTGTCAATTGGACTATAAACTTTCAGCTAATAAAAAATATCTGCTAATAAAAGCAGTGTTATATTTAATTTTTGATATATTATATAAAACTGTATTCATCGAATATACCGATATTTATATTAAATAAATTGAACTTTGAATATAAAAATAAAAATATACATGTAAGTATATAAATATATGTGTCGTCTTAGTATAAAAGCACTGATTGTTATTATATAATTGTATAAAAATATATTTCAAATTATATCGCATAAAAATACCGATTAATATATGTGCTTCAAATGCAACACAAAACACGCTTGCCAATTGATTGCAAAATAATTTAATATATATTTTTTTTATATTTGAATTTTATAACGTTAATGAATGAAAAATTAAAATTAAATGGCGATATAAATTTATATTTTATCTTTTTATTAAAACTAAAGGGAATTCGAAACGACCGATTACATCGCGTTGTCAAATTTGGCAAAAAAACCAATTTGGCAAATAAAAAACAAATGACAATTCTTAGTAATTTTAAAAATTTTATACGAAACAATTTAATTAAACAGTCTTAAAAAAGACTTCTTAAGCAAATACCGGGTACAGCAGACCGCTGCGCGTAAAATGTATCCACGTTTTGACGCTACAAATGTACAAACATATGTACACATGTCACACACACTGGCACTGTTCACAGTATTCACTCGCGATTATTTAATTAAATGTTTCTTAGAGTTTATTTAAAGCAGTAATGTTATTTGAATTAATAGTATTGTTCTATTAAAGCAAAGAAACAATAAATTTAATGTAAATATTGGGGTTTTTGTTAAATTTGATGCGTTCGATAAAAGCGTTCGTTTCCAATTGAGAAAAAAGAGAGCAAAGAGAAATATGCGCAAAAAGTAACGGGACTAACGCAAGAACAATTAAACTAAGATTGAGCAGAAACTGGCTTATATTCTGCGTAGATGACGTCACATTTGATGCATGTATCGAATATTTGCCTTGTTAAAATGTAAATTCTAAATTTTGGCTTTTAATAATATATAATAATAATAATATAATAGGAGAAGCAGTTTTTACTTTATTAAATTAAAATAAAATTGATAAAAAATGCTTCACATGTGACGTTTCGAACAGATGTTTATGCGCAATGTGTTATCTGTCTTTCTTGTACCATGGGACTAACGCACTTAGAGTATAGCGTTTGCGTTGCATTCCTATGTATTGGCGTGGTTAGCAGCCAGACAAATCAAATTCTATTATACTGGCAACTCTTCTTCTAAACAGAGACTACTTACTGGCAACTCAAAATTTTGCATTATTTAGAGCCTTCTATTAAAACGCTTCCTTTAAATTGAGCAAGAACAAAGGAAATTTTTCCAAGAGTAGAAACACTTACGCATTTTGAGCATTTCATATGCATTGCATTTCCATGCGTAGGAGTTGCTTGTCTGGCAACGCTAAAAATATGGCAATTTGTGATCAAGAGTGAATACACAAAACACATGTTCACAAAAACGATATTGATCAAAAATGTGTACTGCCCAAGTACAAAGATTATTATATATCAAGCAAGCTGTGTAAATTAATGATTTCCTTATGTCATCGCGAAATTTGCGTACAAAAACAGTGTAAGAGACCATGCAGCGCCATCTAGTTGATAAACGGAGATAAGTGTTGACATATCGATTGATAGGCTGCAAATAATCAAACTAGATGGCGCTACACCTTATTTGATAGGAATTAAATCCTTAGCTAGGAAAAAATTATATATTTACATATATTCAGCTACTTCCAATTCAAAAGAGTGGGTGCTGGGTGGGTGCTGGGTGGGCGTGGCATCCAAATTGTTGCTGCAGATCTTTGTGGGATGTCAATTGCTATCTTCATACCAAATTTGGTGACTCTAGCTCGAAGCTTGTAAAATTGGGGAAAGAGGGGCTGGGGCGGAATGGGTGGGCGTGGCAGCCAAATTTTTGATGCAGATCTTTGTGGGATGTCAATTGCTATCTTCATACCAAATTTGGTGACTCTAGCTCGAAGTTTGTAAAAGGTGGGGAAAGGGGGGCTGGGGGCAGTATGGCTGGGCGTGGCATCCAAATTTTTGATGCAGATCTTTGTGGAATGTCAATTGCTATCTTCATACCAAATTTGGTGACTCTAGCTCGAGGTTTGTAAAAGGTGGGGAAAGGGGGGCTGGGGGCAGTATGGCTGGGCGTGGCATCCAAATTTTTGATGCAGATCTTTGTGGAATGTCAATTGCTATCTTCATACCAAATTTGGTGACTCTAGCTCGAGGTTTGTAAAAAGTGGGGAAAGAGAGGCTGGGGGCGGTATGGGTGGGCGTGGCATCCAAAGTTTTGCTGCAGATCTATGTGGAATGTCAATTGCTACCTTCATACAAAATTTGGTGACTCTAGCTCAAAGATTGTAAAAGGTGGGGAAAGGGGGTGAAAGGGGTGCACGTGGCTCCAAAACTTTGATGCAGTTTTTTGGGGGTCGTTGCAAGCTATCTTCCTGCCAAATTTGGTGGCTCTAGCTCCACAGCTCTGGAAGATACACGCATTCCCGTTTTTGACGAAGTGTTGAGGCATCTGGGGGTGGTTAGAGTGGTATTGGTGGGTGTAATTCATTTATAATAAAAATAATAATTCCTCTTTTTGGTCGATTTCTTGGATTAGGTGTGCAATCTAGTCGCACGACTGTTGAAAAGTCATTTAGTTCATATGTTTCGTGTGAGTATGTGGATGCCTCAACAAAACATAGAATAGAAGATTGTTACATTAGTTGATCGGACGAAATATCACTAAAATGGCAATGCAGACTTTCCGTATTATGGAAAATTAAATTAAATTCAGAAGAGATAAGTAGAATATCGAAATGCGTCTCAAGAAGTTTTTCGGAGCGTAAAGTTTGAAGTTCCTGATTTACAGCCGAGGCTGCATCAGGTTTTGGTGGATAAAATTCACCGATTATGTAAAAACCAGACTCATTGGTTGCTCTACTACATGCCACATATAATGCTTCTCGGCGCATTTTTCTACAAGTGTGGACAACCACTTTGTTATATGTTGCACCCTGACTCTTATAAATAGTAATAGCTTCTGCAGGTACTACAGGAAATTGTTCGCGGTCAATAGTTAGTTGCTCGTTGGAATGGTATTGAAAACTTTTAATAGTCTTCTGTACTGGTGTCCAAGAAGTTTCTTGACGATGTGTGCACTTAGCTCGAGCATTAGCTCCTACACTTTCTTCTAAAAATTTTATCCACAGAATTGATGGTGTGGCTGATATGAATCCTACTTCCATTAAAGTTCCTGTTGCTCTGTTAACTAATCCATCAGCAGTGTCTACATTAACCGTCACCATATACTTTGCTGTGGTTTTCAAAATGAGAGAATAAAATCCTGAACAGAATCAAGAATTCGACTCTTCGCGGAGGCATTTAAATGTGCGGCTTTTACAAAATCTCTAGCGTTGGAAATATGTTGGTCAGTTGTTATTGAGTTAAGCTTTGCTGTATTGAAACTATTAACATCGGCGTTGGTTTCAAAAAGATGAATGACATCATCTGGAACTTGGTCAATTCTACAAATCCTGTTCTTAAATAAATCTACGTCCTCTGTCGACATTTGACCAGATGCCATGTTGTTGAGAGCTATTGCGAAAAGTTGATCATTTCGCTGCCGCATTATCTCTGTAAGTTCAAAAAACTTAAAGCATCCCCAAAGAGAAGACCCAAATAAGGCACTATAAGGGTTATGCGACTCGGAAGTGGATTGAAATATCCATCTATCTCCTATCGGACGTAGTTGTCTAAGATCGCCGAAAACGATCACTGAAATTCCTCCAAATGCAGATTCACGGTTGTTGAAAATTTGCTTAAGACGGGAGTCTATAAACGAAAACATCTTTGATCCTACCATTGAGATCTCATCTATGATTAAAACTTTAAGATCAATTAGAATTGATCGTCGACTATTAGAAAATCTGCACCCAATTCTTTAAAAGCGGACCCAGACTGGTTAATGGGAAGAGAAAACATAGTATGAAGTGTGGAACCATTGATTCCAAAAGCTGCTTTACCAGTTGGAGCACACAATATGACTTTTGCCGAAGTTGGATCACATCCAGGTTTACTATTATAAAATGAAGTTAAGGACTGGTAAAGTGCTGATATAAGGCGACTCTTCCCAACGCCAGCGCCCCCACCAACAAACTCATGGAAAACGTTCTTCATATTAGCGTTATGAAGAACATGAGAAAAAAAAGTTTTTTGCTTTAAATTTAATGATTTTACGAGATCTGCTAAATCTTCTGGGGAAATGAGTGGAGGAAGCTTAATAAGCCGGACGTTATCTTTTTCTTCAGAGGTGTTATCATTGGCATTCAAATTTAGGACATTCAATTGAGAACTTATTTCTGGGAAAGCTAGAACTCTAAATTCTTCATCAAGAACCACTTGATTTTCTAAATTTTCTTCTATATCTTCACCCTCTACAGCTTCCCTAAGCGCGTCTTCTAGCATAGTTGGTCTTTCTCTAAATACGTCGTAGTTGTCACGTTCGTTGTTTATACGGCTCTCATTTTCCCAGTAGTACGCCTCACAATTCCTGTCAACTAAATCGCATTGCTCTTGCCTCCAATGTGAAAATAACATCACTAACTCTCTAAAGTGGTTTTGTCTATCCTTGTGAAGGCTAAAATTCCTATATCTAATTATGCGTGACTTGGACCTTTGCTTAATAAAACCACTTCCATTTAAAAGCGGAAAAAATTCGGAACCCACGATCTCATTTTCTTCGTCATCGTCGCTATCAACATTTTGGCGGGAAACTTTTAAAGTTTTGCTATAATTATAGTTTGCGGCAAAATCAGCTAAAGAAATATTTTCAAGATCATTAGGCCGCTGTACATAGTGATCTAACAGACCAACTGTAAAAATGTCTGTGGAATTTTGGGCTAAATTTTGAAGTTGTTGCTTGGGCCGAAGCATTCTAGCTCTATTTTCGGGAAGTACTGTGTTGATATAAACATCACCATTACTGGTCTCGGACATACGCAACCCCACACAACAGTGCACGGCTTCCTGAGCGGAAATCTCAGTGCCAGAAATGAATTTATGCCCAATGTGTTGCAACTTTTGCTTAATTGTGTAATTGTTGCGCTGTTTAATTTCATCCACGGCATCGCGCATTAATTTAGAAATCCCTCTCTGTGATTTATTAATATAATTAATAACATAACTGCAACATGCATAAGGATCTAATATAAATTGAATGTCAATATTAGCTCTTTGCATCGCAAGAATATGTTTGTTGTAGGCGTTTACTTTTATTGCGTTAAAAGAACGCTCAAGGAATATTTGTGGTTTCTTGAAACCAGACCTAATTGCCATTATATATTGCTCGTAAGTGAGGTTGATTTGATCGTGAGCTAAGAAATCATCAAAGGTGTCAAATGTCGGCAATGTTTCACGATCAAAAGGAAAATTTAACAAATTTTGAATAGATTGAAGATTTTTGCGATGTGAAGTACAGAGATCACTTTCGGACAAAGGAAAAAGAATTTGTGTTTGGGGCATCGGAGGATATGGAATACCAAAGCGGCATATGCGGGACCCCCTTATTTCCCGCATGCATGAACGCCCATGATTATGCTTTTGGTATTCAATATACTGGCTAAGATCAACATTTGTCACATCTGTAGTGACAAATTGGTTGATAAAGTTTATTACCGGTGGAATAGACCTGTCTCTACTTTAATCGTCTTTAAAGTTAATTTTTGGGGCACCTTTAAGCCAAAACATACCGTGGATGTGAGGGGAACCTCTTTGTTGGAATTCAACTCGCCAATAATATTTGATAACTGGATGACATCCAAAAATCCCGCCTTCTTGTTTCATAAGTTTTAAAATCTGTCTATAACGAAAGTCGAAATACCGAGCACATGTCACCGGATCGGCTCTGATCAGCCTTGCTTTTTCAGCAAATTGCAAAGCCGTTGCACTATCTTCGGTTATGTGCTCCTTATCAAAATTTCGCTTCAACAGAACTAACAGTTCACCCCACCTAGTTTCAGCAGCCGACAGAGTGATAAAAAAGGTTGGCAAATCGAATTGTCTTATCATTGCCATTACCTTTTTTTTCTCACTTTCCCAATGAGCTGGAGATGAGCGAATACCCTTTAAAACCCGATAGCCTTCATCATGAAGAATTATATTATTTACTAAATCAGCATTAAGTGCAAGGGCTGCAGTTGTGCAAAGAGGAGCAGTGTGTTTTCGCAGGCAAATTGAAGTATTACTTCTAATATGGATCATTTCCAACTTTTTATAATTATTAAATATTTTATCGGTTCTACAACCTCGTCTATCGTAATTTCTAAGCTCAGATCTAACAATAGTAGTGAAACTTTCTAAACACATTCTTTTTTTGCCAGAAAATATAGTCGGAAAAGACAATTCTTCTGCATCCTCACCTCCAATCATATCTAGGGGTCGTTGGCCTTCGCCGGGGGCCATTTGAATTCTTTGCATATTGACCTGATCTGCTTGAATTTCGTCTAACAGTGTTTCTTGCCCACCTGGATTAAGCTGATTTTCTTCTATCTCTTGTTGGGCCTCCTGATTCTCAGTATTTAAAGCGATTTGATCGAACAAAACTCTGTCCTCATTAGTTGCAAAGAATGGCATATTGTTAGGTGCGGTTGAAAGTGAGGACATTATTTGTTCATTAATAGAAATATTATGCTTCTGATAAAGCTCAGTTGAAACTAAAAAGCGCATGGCATCAATAATTTTAGAAGGTCTAATTGTTTCAGCCATGAAATCATGGTTATATTCCAATCTACGTTTGAGGTGGAGCTGAACAACCTCAGCTTCATGAAAAGCTCTTGGGAGAGAGGTGACAACATTAGCGGTGGGAATGGGAACATTTACAATAGCTCCTTTTATTGAATTTTGACGCTCATGCCCTAACGACTTAATTATCATAAATGGGAGACGTGGAGAAATTAGTCTTTCTTCTAAGGGAGTCAAGTCCTTCAAGCATTGGGGAAGGATTTGGAAATCTAGGCCATTAGTAATGGAATTTTTTGGCAGCCTACCTGATTTTAAAGTGCGACTGCATGACTTGCAAAACTTGTAGATACTATCTTCAGAAGGAAATTCTCTGGATAAAAACAAAATCTGTGCACTATATGAATTGTTTTCTTCAATATATTGAGATCTAATCTTGTCCACTTGATGCGGAAACCAAAGCCCCTTGCATCAAAGGCAAATTTGGTCAGGGCCTTGTTTAAATATTTATTAAATGCACTTATTTTGGAATCTAATTGATTATAGGCTGATCGGGGGTTATTCGCTTGCTCTAGCCCACTAGGCTCTTGCGAGACTGCTTCCCTTGCTAATCTTCTAGCATTTTGCCTATTAGCTGAATTTCTGCTCTGCTCAGCTAGCCTACGCAAACGATTGCTACGTATCCGAGCTCTCTGAGCTCTATTTTGCTCTCGCATCAAAATACTAAGCTCAAGCTCCTGTCGGCGTAAGGATCTAGCCAGCCTTCTACGAATCTGTTCATAAACTCTGTTATGTTCGTTTTGTCTACGCGTTCTCCTACGGGAACTGTCCACCACTTGCTCCCCCTGACGTACTTGTAAATTGGTCCGTCTTCGTGCTCGTTGAATTGTATTTTGCCTCTGTTCGCTTGTCCTTATATTGTCGTTTTGTCTCCTAGCTGCCCGACGCGATCTGTCTACCGTTTGTTCGGCTTGCCGAATTTGCATGTTTGTTCGTGTGCGTGCTCGTTGAGTTGTGTTATGCGTTTGCTAGATTCTCCTGATATTTTCATTTCGTCTCCTAACTGCTCGGCGCGAAGTGTCCACCGTTTGTTCGGCTTGCCGAATTTGCATGTTTGTTCTTGTGCGTGCTCGTTGAGTTGTGTTATGCGTTTGCTTGATTCTCCTGATATTTTCATTTCGTCTCTTAACTGCCCGGCGCGAAGTGTCCACCGTTTGTTCGGCTTGCCGAATTTGCATGTTCGTTCGTGTGCGTGCTCGTTGAGTTGTGTTGTGCGGTTGCTCGCTTCTCCTAATATTCTCATTTTCCCTCCTAACTGCCCGACGCGAACTGTCCACCGTTTGTTCGGCTTGCCGAACTTGTCTATTCGAACGCCTTTATGCTCGTTGCGCTGTGTTTTGCGCTCGTTCGGAACTCCTAATATTCTCATTTTCCCTCCTAACTGCCCGACGCGAACTGTCCACCGTTTGTTCGGCTTGCTGAACTTGTCTATTCGTACGTCTTCGTGCGTGGCTTATCGTATTCTGTCTCTGTTAAATTCTTCTTATTTCTGTATCTTGCCTGCGAGCTAACCTTCGAAGAGTGTCAGTTGATTGCTCAGCAATTCTAAATTGTATGTCATTTCGCCGAACCCTTTGGGATTCTGCGTTTAAACTTAATTCTCTTTCTGTATACTCACTACTGTCACGGCGAATTATATTTCTCATTGCCTGTGCACGCAATCCTTGGGATGCAGTGACCCTAGTTAAACGCGGCATTTTAAATTTGTCAATTGGACTATAAACTTTCAGCTAATAAAAAATATCTGCTAATAAAAGCAGTGTTATATTTAATTTTTGATATTTTATACAAAACTGTATACATCGAATATACCGATATTTATATTAAATAAATTAAAATTTGAATATAAAAATAAAAATATCCATGTAAGTATATAAATATATGTGTGGTCTTAGTATAAAAGCACTGATTGTTATTATATAATTGTATAAAAATATATTTCAAATTATTTCGCATAAAAATACCGATTAATAATAAACAAAACACGCTTGCCAATTGATTGCAAAATAATTTAATATATATTTTTTTTATATTTGAATTTTATAACGTTAATGAATGAAAAATTAAAATTAAATGGCGATATAAATTTATATGTTATCTTTTTATTAAAACTAAAGGGAATTTGAAACGACCGATTACATCGCGTTGTCAAATTTGGCAAAAAAAAAAATTTGGCAAATAAAAAACAAATGACAATTCTTAGTAATTTTAAAAATTTTATACGAAACAATTTAATTAAACAGTCTTAAAAAAGACTTCTTAAGCAAATACCGGGTACAGCAGATCGCTGCGCGTAAAATGTATCCACGTTTTGACGCTACAAATGTACAAACATATGTACACATGTCACACACACTGGCACTGTTCACAGTATTTACTCGCGATTATTTAATTAAATGTTTCTTAGAGTTTATTTAAAGCAGTAATGTTTTTTGAATTAATAGTATTGTTCTATTAAAGCAAAGAAACAATAAATTTAATGTAAATATTGGGGTTTTTGTTAAATTTGATGCGTTCGATAAAAGCGTTCGTTTCCAATTGAGAAAAAAGAGAGCAAAGAGAAATATGCGCAAAAAGTAACGGGACTAACGCAAGAACAATTAAACTAAGATTGAGCAGAAACTGGCTTATATTCTGCGTAGATGACGTCACATTTGATGCATGTATCGAATATTTGCCTTGTTAAAATGTAAATTCTAAATTTTGGCTTTTAATAATATATAATAATAATAATATAATAGGAGAAGCAGTTTTTACTTTATTAAATTAAAATAAAATTGATAAAAAATGCTTCACATGTGACGTTTCGAACAGATGTTTATGCGCAATGTGTTATCTGTCTTTCTTGTACCATGGGACTAACGCACTTAGAGTATAGCGTTTGCGTTGCATTCCTATGTATTGGCGTGGTTAGCAGCCAGACAAATCAAATTCTATTATACTGGCAACTCTTCTTCTAAACAGAGACTACTTACTTGCAACTCAAAATTTTGCATTATTTAGAGCCTTCTATTGAAACGCTTCCTTTAAATTGAGCAAGAACAAAGGAAATTTTTCCAAGAGTAGAAACACTTACGCATTTTGAGCATTTCATATGCATTGCATTTCCATGCGTAGGAGTTGCTTGTCTGGCAACGCTAAAAATATGGCAATTTGTGATCAAGAGTGAATACACAAAACACATGTTCACAAAAACGATATTGATCAAAAATGTGTACTGCCCAAGTACAAAGATTATTATATATCAAGCAAGCTGTGTAAATTAATGATTTCCTTATGTCATCGCGAAATTTGCGTACAAAAACAGTGTAAGAGACCATGCAGCGCCATCTAGTTGATAAACGGAGATAAGTGTTGACATATCGATTGATAGGCTGCAAATTATCAAACTAGATGGCGCTACACCTTATTTGATAGGAATTAAATCCTTAGCTAGGAAAACCTACATCACAATAAATTAAATGAATTATATATTTACATATATTCAGCTACTTCCAATTCAAAAGAGTGGGTGCTGGGTGGGTGCTGGGTGGGCGTGGCATCCAAATTGTTGCTGCAGATCTTTGTGGGATGTCAATTGCTATCTTCATACCAAATTTGGTGACTCTAGCTCGAAGCTTGTAAAAGTGGGGAAAGAGGGGCTGGGGCGGAATGGGTGGGCGTGGCAGCCAAATTTTTGATGCAGATCTTTGTGGGATGTCAATTGCTATCTTCATACCAAATTTGGTGACTCTAGCTCGAAGTTTGTAAAAGGTGGGGAAAGAGGGGCTGGGGCGGAATGGGTGGGCGTGGCAGACAAATTTTTGATGCAGATCTTTGTGGGATGTCAATTGCTATCTTCATACCAAATTTGGTGACTCTAGCTCGAAGTTTGTAAAAGGTGGGGAAAGGGGGGCTGGGGGCAGTATGACTGGGCGTGGCATCCAAATTTTTGATGCAGATCTTTGTGGAATGTCAATTGCTATCTTCATACCAAATTTGGTGACTCTAGCTCGAGGTTTGTAAAAAGTGGGGAAAGGGAGGCTGGGGGCGGTATGGGTGGGCGTGGCATCCAAAGTTTTGCTGCAGATCTATGTGGAATGTCAATTGCTACCTTCCTTCCAAATTTGGTGACTCTAGCTCAAAGTTTGTAAAAAGTGGGGAAAGGGGGGCTGGGGGTGGTATGGGTGGGCGTGGCTTCCAAATTTTTGCTGCAGATCTATGTGGAATGTCAATTGCTACCTTCATGCAAAATTTGGTGACTCTAGCTCAAAGATTGTAAAAGGTTGGGAAAGGGGGTGGAAGGGGTGCACGTGGCTCCAAAACTTTGATTGTGGTGGTGCTGGAAGCGGAATGGGGGGGCGTGACTTTAAAACTTTGATGCAGTTTTTTGGGGTTCGTTACCAGCTATCTTCCTGCCAAATTTGGTGGCTCTAGCTCCACAAATCTGGAAGATACACGCATTCTCGTTTTTGACGAAGCGTTGGGGCAGCTGGGGGCAGCTAGGGCGGTATTGGTGGGCGTGGCATCCAAACTTTGATTCAGTTTTTGGGGGGTCATCATCACCTATCTTGGCACCAAATTTGGTGGCTCTAGCTCAAAAACTTTGGGAGATACAGTCTTTTTTGACTTTAAAATGCGGGGGGCTGGGGGCAGAATGGGGGCGTGGCTCCAAAATTTTTGATGCAGTTTTTTGATGGTTGCTAGTAGCTATCTTCTTACCAAATTCGGTAGTTCTAGCTGTAAGGGCGTGTGAAATATGCGGATTTATCGTTTTAAAGTTATCGAATTTATCAATTTGCCAGCCCCCTAGTTATCGTAGAACCCCAATCTTGACATTTTAATTAACTATCCCATAGATAAAGAGAATTGGAAAGTTTCAAGTCTCTAGCTTGAAGGGTGTGGAAAAAAGTTGCGTTCATACAGACGGACAGACGGACAGACACCATGACGGACATTGCACAAACCCAATATACTCTTTACCTTCGGTATCGAGTATAAATATATTTTTGTATTTAGTGCCGTCTTTAGCTGCTGATCTTTACCTAGGTATTGATTTTTGGACAGCTTTCGATCTATTACCCGTACACCTTATGGCCCAAAATTTTGTTATATCTTCGCTTGAAAATCCTGCAATGAAAGAAATCACGCCTGCTCAGCGTCACCAATTGCAAAAAACGATTTAGTTATTCCCTTCATTTGCCCAAAAAGGATTAGGTAGGACCTCATTAATCGTTCATGTAATAGATGTAGCACATGCTAAGCCGATCAAACAACGTCACTTTGCCGTGTCGCCTGCAACTGAGAAGCTTATGTACGAAGAATTAGACAGGATGCTACAATTGGGAGTAATTCAAGAGTCTAATAGTTCATGGTCATCTCCTGTGGTATTAGTAAAGAAACCTGGAAAAGTCAGACTATGTATTAATAGCCGAAAGGTAAATGATGTAACTGTCAAAGACGCGTATCCAATGCCTTTGACTGACGGTATTTTAAGCAGATTGCCGAAAGCGGAGTATGTTACAAGTCTTGATCTAAAAGATGCCTTCTGGCAAATACATCTCGATCCGAACTCTAGAGACAAGACTGTTTTTACAGTTCCGGGTTGTCCGTTATATGAGTTTGTTGTTATGCCATTTGGACTGACTAATGCTCCCCATGCTATGTCTCGGCTAATGGAGAAAATAGTCCCCGCGCATTTGCGCAATGAGGTGTTCATCTACTTGGATGACTTACTAATTATATCAGATACCTTTGAGCGTCATCTCGAAGTTTTGTCGATTATGGCTTCTCATTTTACTCGTGCCAATCTCACTCTTAATGTCGAAAAAAGCAAATTTTGCCGACGAGAAGTCAAATATTTAGGACACGTAATTGGCAATGACCTCATTAGCACTGATCCCGACAAAATATCAGCCGTTAAAGATTTTCCGATACCGCGTTCAATAAAACAAGTTCGCAGGTTTCTTGGCATGACAGGTTGGTACCATAAATTTATCAGGAACTATGCCGCTATTTCGTCGCCACTGTCGGATACCCTTAAGTCAAAGCGGAAGTTTGAATGGACTGAAGACGCTCAACAGGCTTTCGAGTCTTTTGAAAGTCACATGTGTTCCGCTACAGTTTTGCACAGTCCTAATTTTTCTGAACCCTTTTCTATACATTGTGATGCCAGTCATACCGGCGTTGGTGCAGTGTTAATGCAGACAAACAGCCAAGGTGATGACATACCGATTGCATTTATGTCAAAAAAACTCAATCGATGCCAAAGGCAATATACGGTCACAGAAAAGGAGTGTTATGCTGCAGTTTTAGCGGTAAAAAAATTTAGAGCTTATGTTGAAGGCCAGGAATTTACTGTTATTACTGATCATGCCTCTTTAAAATGGCTTATGACGCAGGCAGACCTCAGTTCGCGATTGGCTAGATGGTCTCTTAAACTACAAGGTTTTACATTTAAAATTCAGCACAAGAAAGGAAGTCAAAACATTGTGCCGGATGCACTATCGCGTACTTTTACTGAAGATCTGTCGTCTATCTCACTAAATAGTCTTATAGTTGACTTACATTCGCCCGAGTTTAAGTCCACTGAGTATACGGATCTCAAGAACAAAATTCGTCAGAACCATTCGTCCTTGCCAGATCTTAAAATCGAAAACGACTATATTTTTCGCAGAGCTTAACACACGGCTGACATGAAAGTTGCAGATGATTTTTGCTGGAAACTTTGGGTCCCACGAGCGCTAATATCGTCCGCCTTGAGAGCAGCTCATGATAGTGTCTTGCATGCGCACGGGGGAATAAATAAAACATTGGAGAGACTCAGAAGGTACTATTATTGGCCTAACATGGTCACAGATGTAAAAAAAAACTTCATTAATGCTTGTGACGTTTGCAAATCCACTAAGCATTCCAATAAGTCAATGAAGCCACCGTTGGGACACGCAGGCCAGTCATTGAGATTCTTTCAGAAGTTGTATGTGGATTTTCTAGGACCCTATCCGCGCAGAGATCTGGAAATGTCGGAATATTTGTCCTATTAGACCATATGTCAAAATTTCCATTTTTAAAGCCTGTCAAGAAAATTACTGCAGAAGCTGTCAGGAACTACATGGAAGATGATCTGTTCCATTGTTTCGGAATTCCGGAAACTGTCGTCTCTGACAATGGAGTTCAGTTTAAGTCAAAAATATTGAATTCCTTGCTAGAAAAATATAATATTTGCCATACATATACAGCGTTGTATTCACCCCTGGCTAATGCCTCTGAAAGAGTCAATAGATCTGTCCATAAAAGCTTATGTAAGTCAAGACCAACGTAACTGGGATGAAAAACTTAGTAGTATAAGTTGCGCACTTCGCTCAAGCCTCCATATAGCTATTAATACCAGCCCTTACAAGCTAGCGTTTGGCCAGCATATGATCACAAACGGAAAAAGTTACAAACTACTAAGAACCTTAGGTATGTTGGACGATCGAAGCATCCAGTTTAGTCGAGAAGATTCATTTGATCTGTTGCGTAGCCAGGCAACCACAACTGTGCACACACAGTATGCCCGCAATGAAAAGGCTTACAACTTGCGAGCTAATGAGGTATCCTTTAAAGTGGGGCAAGAAGTCTTTAGGCGAAACTTTCAGCAAAGCGACTTTAAAAAAGGTTACAGTGCGAAATTAGCACCAAACTTTTTAAAAGCCCGAGTGCGGAAAAGAGTTGGGAAGTTATATTACGAGCTTGAAGACCATCAAAGACGCCTTGTTGGCATCTTCCACGCCAAAGATATTAAACAATAATTCTTGACGTGAAAGCGTGTATCCCGCTCGCTGTGTACCACAGCAAGCGTGATTTTAGTGGGGGGGAAAATGTAGTGCGCTTGCCTCAGAATTTTTTTATACTCGATACCGAAGGTAAAGAGTATATTGGGTTTGTGCAATGTCCGTCATGGTGTCTGTCCGTCTGTCCGTCTGTATGAACGCAACTTTTTTCCACACCCTTCAAGCTAGAGACTTGAAACTTTCCAATTCTCTTTATCAATGGGATAGTAAATTAAAGTTTCAAGATTGGGGTTCTACGATAACTAGGGGGCTGGCAAATCGATAAATTCGATAACTTTAAAACGATAAATCCGCATAGTTCACACGCCCTTACAGCTAGAACTACCAAATTTGGTAATACGATAGCTACTAGCAACCCCCAAAAAACTGCATCAAAAATTTTGGAGCCACGCCCCCATTCTGCCCCCAGCCCCCCGCATTTTAAAGTCAAAAAAGACTGTATCTCCCACAGTTTTGAGCTAGAGCCACCAAATTGGTGCCAGATAGGCGATGATGACCCTCAAAACTGCATCAAAAGTTTGGATGCCACGCCCACCAATACGCCCTAGCTGCCCCAACGCTCGTCAAAACGAGAATGCGTGATCTTCCAGATTGTGGCTAGAGCCACCAATTTGGAGGAAGATAGCTGTAACGAACCCCAAAACTGCATCAAAGTTTGGAGTCACGCCCTCCATCTGCCCCAGTCCCCCGCAATTAAAGGCAAAAAGCTTATCTCCCACAGTTTTTGAGCTAGAGCCACCAAATTTGGTGCCAAGATAGGTGATGATGACCCCCAAAAAACTGAATCAAAAGTTTGGATGCCACGCCCACCAATACCACCCTAGCCGCTCCCAGATGCCCCAACGCTTCGTCAAAAACGGGAATGCGTGTATCTTCCAGAGCTGTGGAGCTAGAGCCACCAAATTTGGCAGGAAGATAGCTTGCAACGACCCCCAAAAAACTGCATCAAAGTTTTGGAGCCACGTGCACCCCTTTCACCCCCTTTCCCCACCTTTTACAATCTTTGAGCTAGAGTCACCAAATTTTGTATGAAGGTAGCAATTGACATTCCACATAGATCTGCAGCAAAACTTTGGATGCCACGCCCACCCATACTGCCCCCAGCCTCCCTTGCCACACTTTTTACAAACTTCGAGCTAGAGTCACCAAATTTGGTATGAAGATAGCAATTGACATTCCACAAAGATCTGCATCAAAAATTTGGATGCCACGACCAGCCATACTGCCCCCAGCCCCCCTTTCCCGACCTTTTACAAACTTCGAGCTAGAGTCACCAAATTTGGTATGAAGATAGCAATTGACATCCCACAAAGATCTGCATCAAAAATTTGGCTGCCATGCCCACCCATTCCGCCCCAGCCCCTCTTTCCCCACTTTTACAAGCTTCGAGCTAGAGTCACCAAATTTGGTATGAAGATAGCAATTGACATCCCACAAAGATCTGCATCAAAAATTTGGCTGCCACGCCCAGCCATACTGTCCAGCCTCCCTTTCCCCACCTTTTACAAACTTCGAGCTAGAGTCACCAAATTTGGTATGAAGATAGCAATTGACATCCCACAAAGATCTGCATCAAAAATTTGGCTGCCACGCCCACCCATTCCGCCCCAGCCCCTCTATCCCCACTTTTACAAGCTTCGAGCTAGAGTCACCAAATTTGGTATGAAGATAGCAATTGACATCCCACAAAGATCTGCAGCAACAATTTGGATGCCACGCCCACCCAGCACCCACCCAGCACCCACTCTTTTGAATTGGAAGTAGCTGAATATATGTAAATATATAATACATTTAATTTATTGTGATGTAGGTTTTCCTAGCTAAGGATTTAATTCCTGTCAAATAAGGTGTAGCGCCATCTAGTTTGATAATTTGCAGCCTATCAATCGATATGTCAACACTTATCTCCGTTTATCAACTAGATGGCGCTGCATGGTCTCTTACACTGTTTTTGTACGCAAATTTCGCGATGACATAAGGAAATCATTAATTTACACAGCTTGCTTGATATATAATAATCTTTGTACTTGGGCAGTACACTTTTTTGATCAATATCCAACGCATGGAAATGCAATGCATATGAAATGCTCAAAATGCGTAAGTGTTTCTACTCTTGGGCAAATTTCCTTTCAATTAAAGGGAGCGTTTTAATAGAAGGCTCTAAATAATGCAAAATTTTGAGTTGCCAGTAAGTAGTCTCTGTTTAGAAGAAGAGTTGCCAGTATAATAGAATTTGATTTGTCTGGCTGCTAACCACGCCAATACATAGGAATGCAACGCAAACGCTATACTCTAAGTGCGTTAGTCCCATGGTACAAGAAAGACAGATAACACATTGCGCATAAACATCTGTTCGAAACGTCACATGTGAAGCATTTTTTATCAATTTTATTTTAATTTAATAAAGTAAAAACTGCTTCTCCTATTATATTATTATTATTATATATTATTAAAAGCCAAAATTTAGAATTTACATTTTAACAAGGCAAATATTCGATACATGCATCAAATGTGACGTCATCTACGCAGAATATAAGCCAGTTTCTGCTCAATCTTAGTTTAATTGTTCTTGCGTTAGTCCCGTTACTTTTTGCGCATATTTCTCTTTGCTCTCTTTTTTCTCAATTTGAAACGAACGCTTTTATCGAACGCATCAAATTTAACAAAAACCCAAAATTTACATTAAATTTATTGTTTCTTTGCTTTAATAGAACAATACTATTAATTCAAATAACATTACTGCTTTAAATAAACTCTAAGAAACATTTAATTAAATAATCGCGAGTGAATACTGTGAACAGTGCCAGTGTGTGTGACATGTGTACATATGTTTGTACATTTGTAGCGTCAAAACGTGGATACATTTTACGCGCAGCGGTCTGCTGTACCCGGTATTTGCTTAAGAAGTCTTTTTTAAGACTGTTTAATTAAATTGTTTCGTATAAAATTTTTAAAATTACTAAGAATTGTCATTTGTTTTTTATTTGCCAAATTTTTTTTTTTTTTTGCCAAATTTGACAACGCGATTTAATCGGTCATTTCAAATTCCCTTTAGTTTTAATAAAAAGATAAAATATAAATTTATATCGCCATTTAATTTTAATTTTTCATTCATTAACGTTATAAAATTCAAATATAAAAAAAATATATATTAAATTATTTTGCAATCAATTGGCAAGCGTGTTTTGTGTTGCATTTGAAGCACATATATTAATCGGTATTTTTATGCGAAATAATTTGAAATATATTTTTATACAATTATATAATAACAATCAGTGCTTTTATACTAAGACCACACATATATTTATATACTTACATGTATATTTTTATTTTTATATTCAAATTTCAATTTATTTAATATAAATATCGGTATATTCGATACATACAGTTTTGTATAAAATATCAAAAATTAAATATAATACTGCTTTTATTAGCAGATATTTTTTATTAGCTGAAAGTTTATAGTCCAATTGACAAATTTAAAATGCCGCGTTTAACTAGGGTCACTGCATCCCAAAGATTGCGTGCACAGGCAATGAGAAATATAATTCGCCGTGACAGTAGTGAGTATACAGAAAGAGAATTAAGTTTAAACGCAGAATCCCAAAGGGTTCGGCGAAATGACATACAATTTAGAATTGCTGAGCAATCAACTGACACTCTTCGAAGGTTAGCTCGCAGGCAAGATACAGAAATAAGAAGAATTGAACAGAGACAGAATACGATAAACCACGCACGAAGACGTACGAATAGACAAGTTCGGCAAGCCGAACAAACGGTGGACAGTTCGCGTCGGGCAGTTAGGAGGGAAAATGAGAATATTAGGAGAAGCGAGCAAACGCACAACACAACTCAACGAGCACGCACACGAACGAACATGCAAATTCGGCAAGCCGAACAAACGGTGGACACTTCGCGCCGGGCAGTTAAGAGACGAAATGAAAATATCAGGAGAATCGAGCAAACGCATAACACAACTCAACGAGCACGCACACGAACAAACATGCAAATTCGGCGAGCCGAACAAACGGTAGACAGATCGCGCCGGGCAGTTAGGAGACGAAATGAAAATATCAGGAGAATCGAGCAAAGGCATAACACAACTCAACGAGCACGCACACGAAAAAACATGCAAATTCGGCAAGCCGAACAAACGGTAGACAGATCGCGTCGGGCAGCTAGGAGACAAAACGACAATATAAGGACAAGCGAACAGAGGCAAAATACAATTCAACGAGCACGAAGACGGACCAATTTACAAGTACGTCAGGGGGAGCAAGTGGTGGACAGTTCCCGTAGGAGAACGCGTAGACAAAACGAACATAACAGAGTTTATGAACAGATTCGTAGAAGGCTGGCTAGATCCTTATGCCGACAGAAGCTTGAGCTTAGTATTTTGATGCGAGAGCAAAATAGAGCTCAGAGAGCTCGGATACGTAGCAAGTAGGTAGTGGGCTAGAGCAAGCGAATAACCCCCGATCAGCCTATAATCAATTAGATTCCTAATAAGTGCTTTTAATAAAATAGTTAAACAAGGCCCTGACCAACTTTGCCTTTGCTGCAAGGGGCTTTGGTTTCCGCATCAAGTGGACAAGATTAGATCTCAATATATTGAAGAAAACAATTCATATAGTGCACAGATTTTGTTTTTATCCAGAGAATTTCCTTCTGAAGATATTATCTACAAGTTTTGCAAGTCATGCAGTCGCACTATAAAATCAGGTAGGCTGCCAAAAAATTCCATTACTAATGGCCTAGATTTCCAAATCCTTCCCCAATGCTTGAAGGACTTGACGCCCTTAGAAGAAAGACTAATTTCTCCACGTCTCCCATTTATGATAATTAAGTCGTTAGGGCATGAGCGTCAAAATGCAATAAAAGGAGCTATTGTAAATGTTCCCATTCCCACCGCTAATGTTGTCACCTCTCTCCCAAGAGCTTTTCATGAAGCTGAGGTTGTTCAGCTCCACCTCAAACGTAGATTGGAATATAACCATGATTTCATGGCTGAAACAATTAGACCTTCTTAAATTATTGATGCCATGCGCTTTTTAGTTTCAACTGAGCTTTATCAGAAGCATAATATTTCTATTAATGAACAAATAATGTCCTCACTTTCAACCGCACTTAACAATATGCCATTCTTTGCAACTAATGAGGACAGAGTTTGTTCGATCAAATCGCTTTAAATACTGAGAATCAGGAGACCCAACAAGAGATAGAAGAAGAGCAGCTTAATCCAGGTGGGCAAGAAACACTGTTAGACGAAATTCAAGCAGATCAGGTCAATATGCAAAGAATTCAAATGGCCCCCGGCGAAGGCCAACGACCCCTAGATATGATTGGAGATGAGGATGCAGAAGAATTGTCTTTTCCGACTATATTTGCTGTTAGATTTGAGCTTAGAAATTACGATAGACGAGGTTGTAGAACCGATAAAATATTTTATAATTATAAAAAGTTGGAAATGATCCATATTAGAAGTAATACTTCAATTTGCCTGCGAAAACACACTGCTCCTCTTTGCACAACTGCAGCCCTTGCACTTAATGCTGATTTAGTAAATAATATAATTCTTCATGATGAAGGCTATCGGGTTTTAAAGGGTATTCGCTCATCTCCAGCTCATTAGGAAAGTGAGAAAAAAAGGTAATGGCAATGATAAGACAATTCGATTTGCCAACCTTTTTTATCACTCTGTCGGCTGCTGAAACTAGGTGGGGTGAACTGTTAGTTCTGTTGAAGCGAAATGTTGATAAGGAGCACATAACCGAAGATAGTGCAACGGTTTTGCAATTTGCTGAAAAAGCAAGGCTGATCAGAGCCGATCCGGTGACATGTGCTCGGTATTTCGAGTTTCGTTATAGACAGATTTTAAAACTTATGAAACAAGAAGGCGGGATTTTTGGATGTCATCCAGTTATCAAATATTATTGGCGAGTTGAATTCCAACAAAGAGGTTCCCCTCACATCCACGGTATGTTTTGGCTTAAAGGTGCCCCAAAAATTAACTTTAAAGACGATTAAAGTAGAGACAGGTCTATTCCACCGGTAATAAACTTTATCAACCAATTTGTCACTACAGATGTGACAAATGTTGATCTTAGCCAGTATATTGAATACCAAAAGCATAATCATGGGCGTTCATGCATGCGGGAAATAAGGGGGTCCCGCACATGCCGCTTTGGTATTCCATATCCTCCAATGCCCCAAACACAAATTCTTTTTCCTTTGTCCGAAACTGATCTCTGTACTTCACAACGCAAAAATCTTCAATCTATTCAAAATTTGGTAAATTTTCCTTTTGATCGTGAAACATTGCCGACATTTGACACCTTTGATGATTTCTTAGCTCACGATCAAATCAACCTCACTTACGAGCAATATATAATGGCAATTAGGTCTGGTTTCAAGAAACCACAAATATTCCTTGAGCGTTCTTTTAACGCAATAAAAGTAAACGCCTACAACAAACATATTCTTGCGATGCAAAGAGCTAATATTGACATTCAATTTATATTAGATCCTTATGCATGTTGCAGTTATGTTATTAATTATATTAATAAATCACAGAGAGGGATTTCTAAATTAATGCGCGATGCCGTGGATGAAATTAAACAGCGCAACAATTACACAATTAAGCAAAAGTTGCAACACATTGGGCATAAATTCATTTCTGGCACTGAGATTTCCGCTCAGGAAGCCGTGTACTGTTGTATGGGGTTGCGTATGTCCGAGACCAGTAATGGTGATGTTTATATCAACACAGTACTTCCCGAAAATAGAGCTAGAATGCTTCGGCCCAAGCAACAACTTCAAAATTTAGCCCAAAATTCCACAGACATTTTTACAGTTGGTCTGTTAGATCACTATGTACAGCGGCCTAATGATCTTGAAAATATTTCTTTAGCTGATTTTGCCGCAAACTATAATTATAGCAAAACTTTAAAAGTGTCCCGCCAAAATATTGATAGCGACGATGACGAAGAAAATGAGATCGTGGGTTCCGAATTTTTTCCGCTTTTAAATGGAAGTGGTTTTATTAAGCGAAGGTCCAAGTCACGCATAATTAGATATAGGAATTTCAGCCTTCACAAGGATAGACAAAACCACTTTAGAGAGTTAGTGATGTTATTTTCACATTGGAGGCAAGAGCAATGCGATTTAGTTGACAGGAATTGTGAGGCGTACTACTGGGAAAATGAAAGCCGTATAAACAACGAACGTGACAACTACGACGTATTTAGAGAAAGACCAACTATGCTAGAAGACGCGCTTAGGGATGCTGTAGAGGGTGAAGATATAGAAGAAAATTTAGAAAATCAAGTGGTTCTTGATGAAGAATTTAGAGTTCTAGCTTTCCCAGAAATAAGTTCTCAATTGAATGTCCTAAATTTGAATGCCAATGATAACACCTCTGAAGAAACAGATAACGTCCGGCTTATTAAGCTTCCTCCACTCATTTCCCCAGGAAATTTAGCAGATCTCGTAAAATCATTAAATTTAAAGCAAAAAACTTTTTTTTCTCATGTTCTTCATAACGCTAATATGAAGAACGTTTTCCATGAGTTTGTTGGTGGGGGCGCTGGCGTTGGGAAGAGTCGTCTTATATCAGCACTTTACCAGTCCTTAACTTCATTTTATAAAAGTAAACCTGGATGTGATCCAACTTCGGCAAAAGTCATATTGTGTGCTCCAACTGGTAAAGCAGCTTTTGGAATCAATGGTTCCACACTTCATACTATGTTTTCTCTTCCCATTAACCAGTCTGGGTCCGCTTTTAAAGAATTGGGTGCAGATTTGCTTAATAGTCGACGATCAATTCTAATTGATCTTAAAGTTTTAATCATAGATGAGATCTCAATGGTAGGATCAAAGATGTTTTCGTTTATAGACTCCCGTCTTAAGCAAATTTTCAACAACCGTGAATCTGCATTTGGAGGAATTTCAGTGATCGTTTTCGGCGATCTTAGACAACTACGTCCGATAGGAGATAGATGGATATTTCAATCCACTTCCGAGTCGCATAACCCTTATAGTGCCTTATTTGGGTCTTCTCTTTGGGGATGCTTTAAGTTTTTTGAACTTACAGAGATAATGCGGCAGCGAAATGATCAACTTTTCGCAATAGCTCTCAACAACATGGCATCTGGTCAAATGTCGACAGAGGACGTAGATTTATTTAAGAACAGGATTTGTAGAATTGACCAAGTTCCAGATGATGTCATTCATCTTTTTGAAACCAACGCCGATGTTAATAGTTTCAATACAACAAAGCTTAACTCAATAACAACTGACCAACATATTTCCAACGCTAGAGATTTTGTAAAAGCCGCACATTTAAATGCCTCCGCGAAGAGTCGAATTCTTGAGTCTGTTCAGGATTTCAAAACTTACCAAACATAGGGATTACCCTATTCTCTCATTTTGAAAACCACAGCAAAGTATATGGTGACGGTTAATGTAGACACTGCTGATGGATTAGTTAACAGAGCAACAGGAACTTTAATGGAAGTAGGATTCATATCAGCCACACCATCAATTCTGTGGATAAAATTTTTAGAAGAAAGTGTAGGAGCTAATGCTCGAGCTAAGTGAACACATCGTCAAGAAACTTCTTGGACACCAGTACAGAAGACTATTAAAAGTTTTCAATACCATTCCAACGAGCAACTAACTATTGACCGCGAACAATTTCCTGTAGTACCTGCAGAAGCTATTACTATTTATAAGAGTCAGGGTGCAACATATAACAAAGTGGTTGTCCACACTTGTAGCAAAATGCGCCGAGAAGCATTATATGTGGCATGTAGTAGAGCAACCAATGCGTCTGGTTTGTACATAATCGGTGAATTTTATCCACCAAAACCTGATGCAGGCTCGGCTGTAAATCAGGAACTTCAAACTTTACGCTCCGAAAAACTTCTTAAGACGCATTTCGATATTCTACTTAACTCTTCTGAATTTAATTTAATTTTCCATAATACGGAAAGTCTGCATTGCCATTTTAGTGATATTTCGTCCGATCAACTAATGTTACAATCTTCTATTCTATGTTTTGTTGAGGCATCCACATACTCACACGAAACATATGAACTAAATGACTTTTCAACAGTCGTGTGACTAGATTGCACACCTAATCCAAGAAATCGACCAAAAAGAGGAATTATTATTTTTATTATAAATGAATTACACCCACATGTAAGTCTTTGTTCGACAGGTCAGAATTTTTCAGGGTCACATGTCTTTGAGTACGCTTAAATACAAGTCCTTGGGGGTCCTAGTAGTATACAAAAGTCCGTCTTATCCTTTGCGCAAATTTGAAACAGAAGTTGAGAATTTATTCAATCAATTCACTTTTTTAAATAGCAATACCTTAGTTTTGGGGGACTTTAACTTATGCCTGCGAGCTCATTCAGGTAGTAGCAGTAGGATTTATAGATTTTTACGCTCAATAAATTATAATTCACTTCTCGATTTAAATTTACCAACCACCAAGTCCGATTCCCATATTGACTGGGCATTTTCAAATATTTCTAATGGGAGGGTCAGCGCGCGAACTTATGAAACAATATATAGCCATCATAGCGGGATTTCGGTAAACCTTGAGAGCTAATTGACGGGAGAGTAATTGTTTTTGTTTGTGTTATTATTTATATTTGATATTTTATTTATTCATATATATTTATATTATTATTTATTATTATTTATTTATTTTGTTTTAAGCATTACGTATTTATTTATTTTGATTTTTTCACATATGTATATATGTGTTGCAAAAATCAAAAAAAAATTTAAGGTAATTTTAAGTGGGGAACATGGAAGTGATTTTTGATAAATTATTTCAAGTCGACTCGAAGGCTCTTAAAATTATATAAGAGCCCCATTACAGTCGTGATGGCTTCCACGTGGTGTTCCCTGGATACCGATTGAAATTATTAATCGGGAGCAAATTCGAGCGGCGAAGTTAGGTTAGTTTTATATATAATTATGTTATACACAATTCTAGATAAGTTTTGAAGTTACAAATTTAAAAAAATATTCTTATCTACATCTGTACTGGTATCGAGTATGCCGCAGTCGGTTGCGTCCGACTGCAACGTTTCCACTTGTTTTATTTTCACCTCGGTAAGTAACTTCTGTTACCAGTTTACCTATAATTGGTTGCTTCTTCCCGTCAGCTGTTTTTACTTACGATAACATTGGCTTATAACTCAAATTTTCAAGCAGAAGTTCACCAGCAAGTTTTCCACCGATACAGCTAATGGAAGCTCTAGTTTCCATTAAACCAACTATGGTTCTTCCAAAAAGCAATACCTGAGCATGCGGGCGCAAGTCGTTTGGAATTGCTACTATCGAGGCTAAGATAGAATTTTGTTCTACACGACGCTTGCATTTAAAATCTGTTTGGCGACGTTTTGAACGGATTTTTCGGAAGTTTGGTTGTTCAACACTAGTGTTGAAAGATATGTCAGGGTAAGGGGATCTGTCTGGTTGGAATAAAGTTTCAGTTGATAAATTCTTTATTCGGTGTTGGTAGCTTTGCTGACCAGTTGTCTGCGTGCACTTTTCTGCGGTGCGCGCAGGCTCGAGTTTTTTGACGCGTTTGGGCTACAGTTTCTGCAACTAGGCTTGTAGGTGTCTGCTTTCCCACAACCGCTTTCCGCTCTGCCATGCACTCTTGATACCGGTGACCTTTTTCAGCACAATTCCAACATGATATATCTACCGCTGCTACATCAAACTCCATATCAGGCTCGTCTTTCACGTGAGACAACTCCTCACATTCAGTTTCTGAAATGGCATTGACATGGCGAGTCATAAGTCTAGAAGAAGGTACGGACTGTTTGGGTTTAGGTAAAGATTGTAAGAAAATCTCTCGAACACGCACTAAATGTCGTAGAGCCTTCACGGAGCTAGCCGGCTCATACAATATATTATGTTGCACCTCATTCAATAAATTAGCTCTCAAGGTTTCTACCAAGGATTTTTCGGACATGGGCTCGGACAGTTTGTCTGCTAGCGAAGCTATAACGCCATAAAAATCGTCAAACGATTCGTTTGGAAGCTGTTTACGGCGTTCTATTTCGGTTCGAATGTTTCGGTCCGTACGGTCGTCCTTAAATTGACCACGCAGAGCTACGCACAGTTCCGGCCAGTAAACCTCTGAAACGCTTTTGTGATATCGCCAGTACCATTCGTTGAACAAATTACTTGCATATCTGGCTGTCAAATCAAAATTTCCATCCAAGGTTTGTTTGGTCAAGGCTTCTTCCCGATATATAAAGTCGTCGATGGACATGGTAGCCTTGCCAGTGAACCTAATTTTCCAATTTGCCATTATTTGACTAACCCGATCTGGTCGGATGCTTGAACCTACTTCACCCCTACTGGGCGCTGGTGCAATCTACTATCACCATGCATATGGTTTGCCGAAGGGTCTGTTCGGGAGTCCTTGCCGATTGACTATGAATTGATCCAGAGTTTGGCTGCATTGCCGTTGGCAGCCAAAGAAATTGATCCATAGCTTGTGGCTCTACTTCAACCGAAGATTGCGGTTGCAATGTAGACTGCTAAAGCTTGTACTATTTTATTGGTTTGCTCAGCTAAAGTACTAGCAATAAGTCGAGACTGTTCCAACATGGTCACTCTTAAGGCTTCGGTGATTGATTGGGTCAACTCTGCCATATTCGGAATGTCTTGCTGTAGATTAGCTTCCTCGGGGTTGGTCATTTCGTAGTCTTCAAAATTTGTAACTCGTCTCGCTTGCGATCTAGTCTGGGCACCGTGAGTGAGGTAGGACTAAGATTTTCAGTTGACGCTGAACTCAGTTGTGTCAGACTTTCTTGACATATGGGGCAGACTTTTCTTTTACCGACCTTGGTGTGGAAGCAAGCTCGATGAAAATTGTGTCTACACGAGGTTGCCAATAATTGGCCTTGATACACGATTACTTCTGAGCAAATACAACAGTGTTTCCCAGTGTCGCTAGATCTAGTTAAATTTTCGACGCTATGGGACAAAACCATATCGAAAAAGACAAGAAAATGTATTTTTTTATGCATAGTCGAGAACTACGATATCTCATAAAAGCGTTTTGGTTCAAAAAAAAATGCAAAATGAAAGATAAAGACAAGAAATTTTAAGTAATCAAAATAACGATAATTGTCTGGGAATCATACGAACAACAAAGAGTCGGAATTACTCTGTTAACCAAAAGCAATATGAGAAAATACCTAATAAAATTAAACAGAAGGAAAAAGGAAGGTCATCTTGAGCCCTACTTTTATATTGTGGCGGATTACAAAAAAATATTGCTTTGTCCTTGTCCAACAATTATTAATTAAGGCTTCGGTAGAACGAACGCTAGTACCTGTTACTAACAGAAGTACCGGATTGGCTTATGATAAGCTCATATGAAAATAATTATAGGGGATGGCTGCAGCTAAATAATCCACAAATCCAATGTCCTACCTATAACACTCCACCGAATTACTTAAACCAGAGGTTGGGATAATAAAAAAAATTCTAAACTGTTTGTTAATTCGCGGCGGATATAGGTTTTATCTACAAGTTATCCTTGTCCAGGCAAAATTACTTAAGTTTTTGAAGAAAAAGGGAGGCTGGTAACTGCTTAAAACAGGTGAACCAATCGGGTTTTAATTATAAGTAACTCTAAATAATTAAAAGGCATGACTGCAGCTCAATACTCCGCGAATTCAATAATCAACTTTCAATATATATAACAATCTAATTAAAACAAGGATCGACTTATAAACAAGACTATGCCAACGGAGCTATAAACACTTAAAGTCATAACACGTCTAGTAAGGCTTAGTCTAGTCACAGATGCTATTCGGAATATTAAGCTACATCAAGATATCACTGAGATATCTTCATGTAAAGCATTTGACCAAAATCTAAGGAAAGGAAAGAGTTAGAGCAGGGGTAAGAAAAACAATAGCATCGAATTACCACGGTAAGGTCAGTGTCAAATGTTAGTCACTTTTTCTACCTAAGGTTGGGGGTTAACCTAACGTCGTTAAACGAACGTTCGGGCCCCACGTTGGGCGCCAATAAAATTAATATTATGTAGCATGTTACGTTGTTCTACGAGTGGCTGTTATTGTGTACTCGAGGAGGGGGTGCACGCGCTGGTTCCGGCTGTATGGTTGGTAGATGGGGCAGGTTCAAATTTTTTTTTTCCTTGCACTACATTCTCGCGGTTCTACTATTAATTTCATGTAATCGCGTGCGGACCATGGTAATATCGGCTAAATTAAGAAGAAAAAGAATGGTGAAAAGAGGGACAGGGTATGTGGTATTTCTCATAATTGGCGACACTGTAGGGTTGTCGTTTGGCTGTGCTGGACCGATGTTGCTGTCACAGCTTTTGCCCACCCTTCCATGATCATCATAATCCGGCAATACAATGAAGTTGATGATCCCTAATCAAACGACCACCTTAATTATTCTTCTTCTCTTATGCCGCGACATGATTCCCATTACAAAGAAGAACTTAAAGATTCATTTTACTAAACTTTATAAGCAATAAATTTATTTATAATAAGCATGACGATTTAGTTCTTAGTTCCTAGTAATATAATATTTATTCATTTACTTTATCATCTAATTTTACATTTATCAAAAATTTATTTATTTGTTCCAAAAATCTTTTATTCGAAATTCAACTCAGTTCAGTTCAGCAATTCTCTTAATATTATTTATTTAATTATTTGTTTTTTTTTATTTATTTTAATTCATAGTAAAAGATAATAATTCAATATTTAATTTAATAAACTATTTGATTATATTTTTATTTTCTTTTATTTTTATTTATTGTTATTTTCTTTCTTTATGTTAGTTAATTTTTTTTATTTGGTTTTTTAATTATATATATGTTCAGTTTAGGCTGCAACAATAAGTTAATTTCATATTTATGTTTTATAGTATTGCAGGATGTTTAAGTGATTATTCTCAGTGGCATACTTCCAGGCTTATCCTGCAAAGCTCAAGCTCAACTTTATTTGGCGCGACCGCAAGCTTGAAAGCTCTTATTGAATTTTGCTTCTCTTATTTATAGTGTTAAAAGAGCAGCTTAGCACATTTTTTTTTTTTTTCTTCTTTCTTTTACTACAATATTAATTTAAGTTCTCACTCTCACCTTATCACCTGATCACTTGCTATATGAATAAATAATAAAAGGGGTGATTAATAAAGGTCTTGAGAGATGCACTTACATTTTCTCCTCGACGTCCAAAAGATCTTTTGCCGTGATGAGAGCTGCATCAAGAGTATTTTATTCTTTTTAAGCTGTGGGGGGTTTGGGGAATAGGGTATGATGTTTTGATAGTAATGTTCTGTATTATTTCGTTTATTTCAACTTTTATTTGGTTTAGTTGTAACCTTTTGTTTAAGCTTGAACTGGACTGAATTTAGAATACAAGATAACTTGACACATTATTTGTGTTTTTTTTTGTGTTCTTATTAATTTAATTTATTAGACTTATTTGTATCATTTTGACTTTCCATCTGGAACAAGAGTGTTTTAACTTTGTCTTTCATTTTTACGTCTGCTATATTATTTAAGTAATAATAAAGTTTTAAACAAGGCGTGTTTAAGTCACCACGTGCAATTCGGTTTTAGTAAATGTTTGTTTCAGTGTATGTCTTTGTGCTGTGTATATCACTGTGATATTATATAACTCGTCTTTCGGTTTCATTTGTCTTTTTATGGGCACGTTTTTATAAATTTTATTAAAATAAAAAAAAAATCGAGTTTCTAGCCATAGTTAAATCACTTCTTTGGTTTCGTAATTTAACATAGCGTAGTTTTAAATTGTTACTTTAGTCCGATTTTATAAAAGAAATAGAAATCGGCACTTGGTCACCGCTGGGGCTGCTGTGGACGGGTCGTCGCTCATTTGAAAACGAAGGAAGGGTTATGTTGAGCCACTCCGCGTGGTTTCGTGGTCTCAGAGTTTCGGATTGCATAATTGCCTTCTCCTCTTTAGGCAACCAGGTGATTTAGTTAGTGGCGACTCAATAGTGTGTCTTCTTTTTGTTACCTACTGTGAGCCGATTATGGTTTTTGATTTTATAAAATTCGCGATTGCAAATTAAAAATTTTCGATTTGCAGACTGTACGGCTCCCGAATTTATTTCTTCCGACGCGCCGTCTGGCCGCCACAAGATCACAAAAAAAACTTTCTCTTCTTGAAACAATGCTTAGCACCCGAGATGTCGTCCGATCTTGCCGAACTATTTCGGCAAAAAAAAAAAACAACAAAAAATGCAAGAGTTTCAATTTTTAATAGTGAGCAAGCAATTAATCGAGCCGCTTTCCCTATAGGTGGCGCTAGCCAAAAGCTTAGCTTGTTTCGTACATAATTTGAATCGCATAATTCTAGGCAAAAAAAAAAAAATCGGAGGCAAGCGCACTACAATTTTGCTGCTGATCGGCAAGCAAATTTTTAAGACGCTTGTTTATTTTGCTGTTCGCCTGATACTGCAAATGGTCGATCAGCACAAAATATGTTATTTGGCTGCTTTGGAAGTATTGCTTTGTAGGTTTTTGTAGGCAAATTTAATTGTACACCAAATTTAATTGATAATGGAAGAGAAAGGTCAATGAATGCCATGGCAAATGCTACGCATACATTAAAATATGTCATGTAGAAATACAAAATCACTAGCACACTAACACTAGCCAGCCCAAACAAAATAACAAAAATCAGTAGAAATCCCAGCAAAACTGCAAACATATATAAATATATATGTATATGGGCATAGTGCATAGCTTCACTAAGGCACCGTCGCAAAAAGTGATAAGAAATAAACATAACATATGATCGTGTGACGTATACACGCTCGTATGCTTATACAAGCAAAAGAAGGACGCACAGCAAGCGAAGAAGCAACAGCGCGCTGCAAAATCGCTGGCTATGGGCATAAACACAGAGCATGGCTGGCTGGCTGTGCTTTGAGGGAAAAAAAGCGTAGCACCAAGGCATACTTATATAGGTAGTCTCACTCCGCTCTCTCGTTGCCTTACGAAAATAAAACGCAAAAAAAAAATCGTGCGCGTATGTGCGTCGCTCACAACATTCGCAACAAGACTGAATCGTAAGGCAATAGACAAAGAGAGCGAGCAAAAGAGCTGGACTACCTATATAAGTATGGCCTGCGTAGCACAGTCGGCAAGCCGAGTGGCTTGATAATCGGGCACGAAATGCGCTGGCAGAGAACAAAGTCTACAACAGCGCTCTGTGAGAGAGGTGTCGCCACGATTGCCTATTCCAACTGGCAGTCAGAATTTGGCCTCATGACGACTCTATATAAGCTTCATACTTGTTGATCATAATTCACTCGCAAAGAAATATCGACTTATTACTTCGATCATATATGTCTTTATAATATATATAAAGTTTATATGTAAAACATAAAATGTTGAGCTTAGTACTTTTGGGGAGGTGTGTTGGAATTAGCATCGCTTATTGCTTATTAGTAATTACAGAACTTTATCGATAGTTGTGATGTTTATGCGAAAGAACCCTGTTCATTGATCTACTAGTACTATATTCTTTGTATCATGCTTTATGAGTTGGTTCTCATTATAATGAACATTTGGTTCATTTCGGCATACTGTGCTGCTGCTGTTATTGTTGGGTTTGGAATAAGACCCTAATGCTGGTCTGAGCGTCGGTCACACTCACACATTAGTGCAATCACACGTGTTCTTTTATAATATTCTTCTCAAAAAAGTGCGTTATTTGTGTCATTATTAAGTTTTCAAAAGTTTTGGAGAGAAACAGCAGTACCGAGATCGGTTTTAAAGTCATTATTCGACTTGGGTATGGATACTGATTTAGCTTTTTTTGACTCATCTGGAAAGGTCGAAGTGGTAATTGCTGTATTGACCACGTGTGTAATGTGTGAATAATTCTCGGATTCCACTACAAGCAAGATGCGAGAATGTAATTGGAATTCGAAGATAATGCATTTTTTTTCTTTTTGATCCCATCTGTGCAATGGGTATCTTATGCAAATATTTCCCGTTTGATGGTTGCATTCCCAGTTGGCTGAAAACCGACCAAATGGAATGTTAAAACATTGCAGAGCACTGATACTTTGAACTTTTTTTTCTGAATAACGGCTTAAAAAGTGCCAATTTGAGTAAAACGGCTTGTCATCAAGTGAATGTCTGTACAAACTGGGACATTCGTAAGCCCATGTTTTAATTTTGCGCACAACTTAAGGCAATAATTTTTGCTTATTTGGCTTTACTAATTATACTCGATATCGAAGTAAAGAAAATATTAGGTTTATGCAGTGCCCGTAATGGTGTCTGTCCGTCTGCATGAACGCAACTTTTTTCCACACCCTTCAAGCGAGATACTTGAAACATTCCAACTATCTTTATCGATGGTATAGTAAATTGAAGTGTCCAGATTAGGGCTCTATGATTACTGGGGAGCTGGCAAATCGATTAATTCGATATCTCAAAAACCGTTGTTGCGACCTTTAAGGGCCCAAATAAAATACCATTAACAGAACCGTAAATAATAACAAACTGCTATTTTGAATATCAATAATATTAAGTATAGTTGGTTTATTATACAGTGTCGCCAATTATGAGAAATACCACATACCCTGTCCCTCTTTTCACCATTCTTTTTCTTCTTAATTTAGCCGATATTACCATGGTCCGCACGCGATTACATGAAATTAATAGTAGAACCGCGAGAATGTAGTGCAAGGAAAAAAAAATTTGAACCTGCCCCATCTACCAACCATACAGCCGGAACCAGCGCGTGCACCCCCTCCTCGAGTACACAATAACAGCCACTCGTAGAACAACGTAACATGCTACATAATATTAATTTTATTGGCGCCCAACGTGGGGCCCGAACGTTCGTTTAACGACGTTAGGTTAACCCCCAACCTTAGGTAGAAAAAGTGACTAACATTTGACACTGACCTTACCGTGGTAATTCGATGCTATGTGTTTTCTTACCCCTGCTCTAACTCTTTCCTTTCCTTAGATTTTGGTCAAATGCTTTACATGAAGATATCTCAGTGATATCTTGATGTAGCTTAATATTCCGAATAGCATCTGTGACTAGACTAAGCCTTACTAGACGTGTTATGACTTTAAGTGTTTATAGCTCCGTTGGCATAGTCTTGTTTATAAGTCGATCCTTGTTTTAATTAGATTGTTATATATATTGAAAGTTGATTATTGAATTCGCGGAGTATTGAGCTGCAGTCATGCCTTTTAATTATTTAGAGTTACTTATAATTAAAACCCGATTGGTTCACCTGTTTTAAGCAGTTACCAGCCTCCCTTTTTCTTCAAAAACTTAAGTAATTTTGCCTGGACAAGGATAACTTGTAGATAAAACCTATATCCGCCGCGAATTAACAAACAGTTTAGAATTTTTTTTATTATCCCAACCTCTGGTTTAAGTAATTCGGTGGAGTGTTATAGGTAGGACATTGGATTTGTGGATTATTTAGCTGCAGCCATCCCCTATAATTATTTTCATATGAGCTTATCATAAGCCAATCCGGTACTTCTGTTAGTAACAGGTACTAGCGTTCGTTCTACCGAAGCCTTAATTAATAATTGTTGGACAAGGACAAAGCAATATTTTTTTTGTAATCCGCCACAATATAAAAGTAGGGCTCAAGATGACCTTCCTTTTTCCTTCTGTTTAATTTTATTAGGTATTTTCTCATATTGCTTTTGGTTAACAGAGTAATTCCGACTCTTTGTTGTTCGTATGATTCCCAGACAATTATCGTTATTTTGATTACTTAAAATTTTCTTGTCTTTATCTTTCATTTTGCATTTTTTTTTTGAACCAAAACGCTTTTATGAGATATCGTAGTTCTCGACTATGCATAAAAAAATACATTTTCTTGTCTTTTTCGATATGGTTTTGTCCCATAGCGTCGAAAATTTAACTAGATCTAGCGACACTGGGAAACACTGTTGTATTTGCTCAGAAGTAATCGTGTATCAAGGCCAATTATTGGCAACCTCGTGTAGACACAATTTTCATCGAGCTTGCTTCCACACCAAGGTCGGTAAAAGAAAAGTCTGCCCCATATGTCAAGAAAGTCTGACACAACTGAGTTCAGCGTCAACTGAAAATCTTAGTCCTACCGGACCATCCACTTCAAATCCGAGGTGGCCCAGCACGTTTCAGTCCCTACAGACTAGATCGCAAGCGAGACGAGTTACAAATTTTGAAGACTACGAAATGACCAACCCCGAGGAAGCTAATCTACAGCAAGACATTCCGAATATGGCAGAGTTGACCCAATCAATCACCGAAGCCTTAAGAGTGACCATGTTGGAACAGTCTCGACTTATTGCTAGTACTTTAGCTGAGCAAACCAATAAAATAGTACAAGCTTTAGCAGTCTACATTGCAACCGCAATCTTCGGTTGAAGTAGAGCCACAAGCTATGGATCAATTTCTTTGGCTGCCAACGGCAATGCAGCCAAACTCTGGATCAATTCATAGTCAATCGGCAAGGACTCCCGAACAGACCCTTCGGCAAACCATATGCATGGTGATAGTAGATTGCACCAGCGCCCAGTAGGGGTGAAGTAGGTTCAAGCATCCGACCAGATCGGGTTAGTCAAATAATGGCAAATTGGGAAAATTAGGTTCACTGGCAAGGCTACCATGTCCATCGACGACTTTATATATCGGGAAGAAGCCTTGACCAAACAAACCTTGGATGGAAATTTTGATTTGACAGCCAGATATGCAAGTAATTGTTCAACGAATGGTACTGGCGATATCACAAAAGCGTTTCAGAGGTTTACTGGCCGGAACTGTGCGTAGCTCTGCGTGGTCAATTTAAGGACGACCGTACGGACCGAAACATTCGAACCGAAATAGAACGCCGTAAACAGCTTCCAAACGAATCGTTTGACGATTTTTATGGCGTTATAGCTTCGCTAGCAGACAAACTGTCCGAGCCCATGTCCGAAAAATCCTTGGTAGAAACCTTGAGAGCTAATTTATTGAATGAGGTGCAACATAATATATTGTATGAGCCGGCTAGCTCCGTGAAGGCTCTACGACATTTAGTGCGTGTTCGAGAGATTTTCTTACAATCTTTACCTAAACCCAAACAGTCCGTACCTTCTTCTAGACTTATGACTCGCCATGTCAATGCCATTTCAGAAACTGAATGTGAGGAGTTGTCTCACGTGAAAGACGAGCCTGATATGGAGTTTGATGTAGCAGCGGTAGATATATCATGTTGGAATTGTGCTGAAAAAGGTCACCGGTATCAAGAGTGCATGGCAGAGCGGAAAGCGGTTGTGGGAAAGCAGACACCTACAAGCCTAGTTGCAGAAACTGTAGCCCAAACGCGTCAAAAAACTCGAGCCTGCGCGCACCGCAGAAAAGTGCACGCAGACAACTGGTCAGCAAAGCTACCAACACCGAATAAAGAATTTATCAACTGAAACTTTATTCCAACCAGACAGATCCCCTTACCCTGACATATCTTTCAACACTAGTGTTGAACAACCAAACTTCCGAAAAATCCGTTCAAAACGTCGCCAAACAGATTTTAAATGCAAGCGTCGTGTAGAACAAATTCTATCTTAGCCTCGATAGTAGCAATTCCAAACGACTTGCGCCCGCATGCTCAGGTATTGCTTTTTGGAAGAACCATAGTTGGTTTAATGGAACTAGAGCTTCCATTAGCTGTATCGGTGGAAAACTTGCTGGTGAACTTCTGCTTGAAAATTTGAGTTATAAGCCAATGTTATCGTAAGTAAAAACAGCTGACGGGAAGAAGCAACCAATTATAGGTAAACTGGTAACAGAAGTTACTTACCGAGGTGAAAATAAAACAAGTGGAAACGTTGCAGTCGGACGCAACCGACTGCGGCATACTCGATACCAGTACAGATGTAGATAAGAATATTTTTTTTAAATTTGTAACTTCAAAACTTATCTAGAATTGTGTATAACATAATTATATATAAAACTAACCTTACTTTGCCGCTCGAATTTGCTCCCGATTAATAATTTCAATCGGTATCCAGGGAACACCACGTGGAAGCCATCACGACTGTAATGGGCTCTTATATAATTTTAAGAGCCTTCGAGTCGACTTGAAATAATTTATGAAAAATCATTTCCATGTTCTCCACTTAAAATTACCTTAAATTTTTTTTTGATTTTTGCAACACATATATACATATGTGAAAAAAATCAAAATAAATAAATACGTAATGCTTAAAACAAAATAAATAAATAACAAATAATAAAATAATAAATAATAAAATATGTAATAAATATATAAATATATGAATAAATAAAATATCAAATATAAATATTAACACAAACAAAAACAATTACTCTTCCGTCAATTAGCTCTCAAGGTTTACCGAAATCCCGCTATGATGGCTATATATTGTTTCATAAGTTCGCGCGCTGACCCTCCCATTAGAAATATTTGAAAATGCCCAGTCAATATGGGAATCGGACTTGGTGGTTGGTAAATTTAAATCGAGAAGTGAATTATAATTTATTGAGCGTAAAAAGCTATAAATCCTACTGCTACTACCTGAATGAGCTCGCAGGCATAAGTAAAAGTCCCCCAAAACTAAGGTATTGCTATTTAAAAAAGTGAATTGATTGAATAAATTCTCAAATTCTGTTTCAAATTTGCGCAAAGGATAAGACGGACTTTTGTATACTACTAGGACCCCCAAGGACTTGTATTTAAACACAGCGTACTCAAGTCTAGTCGCACGACTGTTGAAAAGTCATTTAGTTCATATGTTTCGTGTGAGTATGTGGATGCCTCAACAAAACATAGAATAGAAGATTGTAACATTAGTTGATCGGACGAAATATCACTAAAATGGCAATGCGGACTTTCCGTATTATGGAAAATTAAATTAAATTCAGGAGAGTTAAGTAGAATATCGAAATGCGTCTTAAGAAGTTTTTCGGAGCGTAAAGTTTGAAGTTCCTGATTTACAGCCGAGCCTGCATCAGGTTTTGGTGGATAAAATTCACCGATTATGTACAAACCAGACGCATTGGTTGCTCTACTACATGCCACATATAATGCTTCTCGGCGCATTTTTCTACAAGTGTGGGCAACCACTTTGTTATATGTTGCACCCTGACTCTTATAAATAGTAATAGCTTCTGCAGGTACTACAGGAAATTGTTCGCGGTCAATAGTTAGTTGCTCGTTGGAATGGTATTGAAAACTTTTAATAGTCTTCGGTACTGGTGTCCAAGAAGTTTCTTGACGATGTGTGCACTTAGCTCGAGCATTAGCTCCTACACTTTCTTCTAAAAATTTTATCCACAGAGTTGATGGTGTGGCTGATATGAATCCTACTTCCATTAAAGTTCCTGTTGCTCTGTTAACTAATCCATCAGCAGTGTCTACATTAACCGTCACCATATACTTTGCTGTGGTTTTCAAAATGAGAGAATAGGGTAACCCCTGCGTTTGGGAAGTTTTAAAATCCTGAACAGACTCAAGAATTCGACTCTTCGCGGAGGCATTTAAATGTGCGGCTTTTACAAAATCTCTAGCGTTGGAAATATGTTGGTCAGTTGTTATTGAGTTAAGCTTTGTTGTATTGAAACTATTAACATCGGCGTTGGTTTCAAAAAGATGAATGACATCATCTGGAACTTGGTCAATTCTACAAATCCTGTTCTTAAATAAATCTACGTCCTCTGTCGACATTTGACCAGATGCCATGTTGTTGAGAGCTATTGCGAAAAGTTGATCATTGCGCTGCCGCATTATCTCTGTAAGTTCAAAAAACTTAAAGCATCCCCAAAGAGAAGACCCAAATAAGGCACTATAAGGGTTATGCGACTCGGAAGTGGATTGAAATATCCATCTATCTCCTATCGGACGTAGTTGTCTAAGATCGCCGAAAACGATCACTGAAATTCCTCCAAATGCAGATTCACGGTTGTTGAAAATTTGCTTAAGACGGGAGTCTATAAACGAAAACATCTTTGATCCTACCATTGAGATCTCATCTATGATTAAAACTTTAAGGTCAATTAGAATTGATCGTCGACTAATAGAAAATCTGCACCCAATTCTTTAAAAGCGGACCCAGACTGGTTAATGGGAAGAGAAAACATAGTATGAATTGTGGAACCATTGATTCCAAAAGCTGCTTTACCAGTTGGAGCACACAATATGACTTTTGCCGAAGTTGGATCACATCCAGGTTTACTTTTATAAAATGAAGTTAAGGACTGGTAAAGTGCTGATATAAGACGACTCTTCCCAACGCCAGCGCCCCCACCAACAAACTCATGGAAAACGTTCTTCATATTAGCGTTATGAAGAACATGAGAAAAAAAAGTTTTTTGCTTTAAATTTAATGATTTTACGAGATCTGCTAAATTTCCTGGGGAAATGAGTGGAGGAAGCTTAATAAGCCGGACGTTATCTGTTTCTTCAGAGGTGCTATCATTGGCATTCAAATTTAGGACATTCAATTGAGAACTTATTTCTGGGAAAGCTAGAACTCTAAATTCTTCATCAAGAACCACTTGATTTTCTAAATTTTCTTCTATATCTTCACCCTCTACAGCATCCCTTAGCGCGTCTTCTAGCATAGTTGGTCTTTCTCTAAATACGTCGTAGTTGTCACGTTCGTTGTTTATACGGCTTTCATTTTCCCAGTAGTACGCCTCACAATTCCTGTCAACTAAATCGCATTGCTCTTGCCTCCAATGTGAAAATAACATCACTAACTCTCTAAAGTGGTTTTGTCTATCCTTGTGAAGGCTGAAATTCCTATATCTAATTATGCGTGACTTGGACCTTCGCTTAATAAAACCACTTCCATTTAAAAGCGGAAAAAATTCGGAACCCACGATCTCATTTTCTTCGTCATCGTCGCTATCAATATTTTGGCGGGACACTTTTAAAGTTTTGCTATAATTATAGTTTGCGGCAAAATCAGCTAAAGAAATATTTTCAAGATCATTAGGCCGCTGTACATAGTGATCTAACAGACCAACTGTAAAAATGTCTGTGGAATTTTGGGCTAAATTTTGAAGTTGTTGCTTGGGCCGAAGCATTCGTACTCTATTTTCGGGAAGTACTGTGTTGATATAAACATCACCATTACTGGTCTCGGACATACGCAACCCCATACAACAGTACACGGCTTCCTGAGCGGAAATCTCAGTGCCAGAAATGAATTTATGCCCAATGTGTTGCATCTTTTGCTTAATTGTGTAATTGTTGCGCTGTTTAATTTCATCCACGGCATCGCGCATTAATTTAGAAATCCCTCTCTGTGATTTATTAATATAATTAATAACATAACTGCAACATGCATAAGGATCTAATATAAATTGAATGTCAATATTAGCTCTTTGCATCGCAAGAATATGTTTGTTGTAGGCGTTTACTTTTATTGCGTTAAAAGAACGCTCAAGGAATATTTGTGGTTTCTTGAAACCAGACCTAATTGCCATTATATATTGCTCGTAAGTGAGGTTGATTTGATCGTGAGCTAAGAAATCATCAAAGGTGTCAAATGTCGGCAATGTTTCACGATCAAAAGGAAAATTTAACAAATTTTGAATAGATTGAAGATTTTTGCGATGTGAAGTACAGAGATCACTTTCGGACAAAGGAAAAAGAATTTGTGTTTGGGGCATCGGAGGATATGGAATACCAAAGCGGCATATGCGGGACCCCCTTATTTCCCGCATGCATGAACGCCCATGATTATGCTTTTGGTATTCAATATACTGGCTAAGATCAACATTTGTCACATCTGTAGTGACAAATTGGTTGATAAAGTCTATTACCGGTGGAATAGACCTGTCTCTACTTTCATCGTCTTTAAAGTTAATTTTTGGGGCACCTTTAAGCCAAAACATATCGTGGATGTGAGGGGAACCTCTTTGTTGGAATTCAACTCGCCAATAATAATTGATAACTGGATGACATTCAAAAATCCCGCCTTCTTGTTTCATAAGTTTTAAAATCTGTCTATAACGAAAGTCGAAATACCGAGCACATGTCACCGGATCGGCTCTGATCAGCCTTGCTTTTTCAGCAAATTGCAAAGCCGTTGCACTATCTTCGGTTATGTGCTCCTTATCAACATTTCGCTTCAACAGAACTAACAGTTCACCCCACCTAGTTTCAGCAGCCGACATAGTGATAAAAAAGGTTGGCAAATCGAATTGTCTTATCATTGCCATTACCTTTTTTTTCTCACTTTCCCAATGAGCTGGAGATGAGCGAATACCCTTTAAAACCCGATAGCCTTCATCATGAAGAATTATATTATTTACTAAATCAGCATTAAGTGCATGGGCTGCAGTTGTGCAAAGAGGAGCAGTGTGTTTTCGCAGGCAAATTGAAGTATTACTTCTAATATGGATCATTTCCAACTTTTTATAATTATAAAATATTTTATCCGTTCTACAACCTCGTCTATCGTTATTTCTAAGTTCAGATCTAACAGCAAATATAGTCGGAAAAGACAATTCTTCTGCATCCTCATCTCCAATCATATCTAGGGGTCGTTGGCCTTCGCCGGGGGCCATTTGAATTCTTTGCATATTGACCTGAATCTGCTTGAATTTCGTCTAATAGTGTTTCTTGCCCACCTGGATTAAGCTGCTCTTCTTCTATCTCTTGTTGGGCCTCCTGATTCTCAGTATTTAAAGCGATTTGATCGAACAAACTCTGTCCTCATTAGTTGCAAAGAATGGCATATTGTTAGGTGCGGTTGAAAGTGAGGACATTATTTGTTCATTAATAGAAATATTATGCTTCTGATAAAGCTCAGTTGAAACTAAAAAGCGCATGGCATCAATAATTTAAGAAGGTCTAATTGTTTCAGCCATGAAATCATGGTTATATTCCAATCTACGTTTGAGGTGGAGCTGAACAACCTCAGCTTCATGAAAAGCTCTTGGGAGAGAGGTGACAACATTAGCGGTGGGAATGGGAACATTTACAATAGCTCCTTTTATTGCATTTTGACGCTCATGCCCTAACGACTTAATTATCATAAATGGGAGACGTGGAGAAATTAGTCTTTCTTCTAAGGGAGTCAAGTCCTTCAAGCATTGGGGAAGGATTTGGAAATCTAGGCCATTAGTAATGGAATTTTTTGGCAGCCTACCTGATTTAATAGTGCGACTGCATGACTTGCAAAACTTGTAGATAATATCTTCAGAAGGAAATTCTCTGGATAAAAACAAAATCTGTGCACTATATGAATTGTTTTCTTCAATATATTGAGATCTAATCTTGTCCACTTGATGCGGAAACCAAAGCCCCTTGCAGCAAAGGCAAAGTTGGTCAGGGCCTTGTTTAACTATTTTATTAAAAGCACTTATTAGGAATCTAATTGATTATAGGCTGATCGGGGGTTATTCGCTTGCTCTAGCCCACTAGGCTCTTGCGAGACTGCTTCCCTTGCTAATCTTCTAGCATTTTGCCTATTAGCTGAATTTCTGCTCTGCTCAGCTAGCCTACGCAAACGATTGCTACGTATCCGAGCTCTCTGAGCTCTATTTTGCTCTCGCATCAAAATACTAAGCTCAAGCTTCTGTCGGCATAAGGATCTAGCCAGCCTTCTACGAATCTGTTCATAAACTCTGTTATGTTCGTTTTGTCTACGCGTTCTCCTACGGGAACTGTCCACCACTTGCTCCCCCTGACGTACTTGTAAATTGGTCCGTCTTCGTGCTCGTTGAATTGTATTTTGCCTCTGTTCGCTTGTCCTTATATTGTCGTTTTGTCTCCTAGCTGCCCGACGCGATCTGTCTACCGTTTGTTCGGCTTGCCGAATTTGCATGTTTGTTCGTGTGCGTGCTCGTTGAGTTGTGTTATGCCTTTGCTCGATTCTCCTGATATTTTCATTTCGTCTCCTAACTGCCCGGCGCGATCTGTCCACCGTTTGTTCGGCTTGCCGAATTTGCATGTTTGTTCTTGTGCGTGCTCGTTGAGTTGCGTTATGCGTTTGCTTGATTCTCCTGATATTTTCATTTCGTCTCTTAACTGCCCGGCGCGAAGTGTCCACCGTTTGTTCGGCTTGCCGAATTTGCATGTTCGTTCGTGTGCGTGCTCGTTGAGTTGTGTTGTGCGTTTGCTCGCTTCTCCTAATATTATCATTTTCCCTTCTATCTGCCCGACGCGAACTGTCCACCGTTTGTTCGGCTTGCCGAACTTGTCTATTCGTACGTCTTTGTGCTCGTTGCGCTGTGTTTTGCGCTCGTTCGGTACTCCTAATATTCTCATTTTCCCTCCTAACTGCCCGACGCGAACTGTCCACCGTTTGTTCGGCTTGCCGAACTTGTCTTTTCGAACGCCTTTGTGCTCGTTGCGCTGTGTTTTGCGCTCGTTCGGTACTCCTAATATTCTCATTTTCCCTCCTAACTGCCCGACGCGAACTGTCCACCGTTTGTTCGGCTTGCCGAACTTGTCTATTCGTACGTCTTCGTGCGTGGTTTATCGTATTCTGTCTCTGTTCAATTCTTCTTATTTCTTGCCTGCGAGCTAACCTTCGAAGAGTGTCAGTTGATTGCTCAACAATTCTAAATTGTATGTCATTTCGCCGAACCCTTTGGGATTCTGCGTTTAAACTTAATTCTCTTTCTGTATACTCACTACTGTCACGGCGAATTATATTTCTCATTGCCTGTGCACGCAATCTTTGGGATGCAGTGACCCTAGTTAAACGCGGCATTTTAAATTTGTCAATTGGCCTATAAACTTTCAGCTAATAAAAAATATCTGCTAATAAAAGCAGTGTTATATTTAATTTTTGATATTTTATACAAAACTGTATGTATCGAATATACCGATATTTATATTAAATAAATTGAAATTTGAATATAAAAATAAAAATATACATGTAAGTATATAAATATATGTGTCGTCTTAGTATAAAAGCACTGATTGTTATTATATAATTGTATAAAAATATATTTCAAATTATTTCGCATAAAAATACCGATTAATATATGTGCTTCAAATGCAACACAAAACTGCGACGTTAAGTTGGCACGCTTGCCAATTGATTGCAAAATAATTTAATATATATTTTTTTTATATTTGAATTTTATAACGTTAATGAATGAAAAATTAAAATTAAATGGCGATATAAATTTATATTTTATCTATTTATTAAAACTAAAGGGAATTTGAAACGACCGATTAAATCGCATTGTCAAATTTGGCAAAAAAAAAAAAATTTGGCAAATAAAAAACAAATGACAATTCTTAGTAATTTTAAAAATTTTATACGAAACAATTTAATAAAACAGTCTTAAAAAAGACTTCTTAAGCAAATACCGGTTACAGCAGACCGCTGCGCGTAAAATGTATCCACGTTTTGACACTACAAATGTACAAACATATGTAAACATGTCACACACACTGGCACTGTTCACAGTATTTACTCGCGATTATTTAATTAAATGTTTCTTAGAGTTTATTGAAAGCAGTAATGTTATTTGAATTAATAGTATTGTTCTATTAAAGCAAAGAAACAATAAATTTAATGTAAATATTGGGTTTTTTGTTAAATTTGATGCGTTCGATAAAAGCGTTCGTTTCCAATTGAGAAAAAAGAGAGCAAAGAGAAATATGCGCAAAAAGTAACGGGACTAACGCAAGAACAATTAAACTAAGATTGAACAGAAACTGGCTTATATTCTGCGTAGATGACGTCACATTTGATGCATGTATCGAATATTTGCCTTGTTAAAATGTAAATTCTAAATTTTGGCTTTTAATAATATATAATAATAATAATATAATAAGAGAAGCAGTTTTTACTTTATTAAATTAAAATAAAATTGATAAAAAATGCTTCAAATGTGACGTTTCGAACAGATGTTTATGCGCAATGTGTTATCTGTCTTTCTTGTACCATGGGACTAACGCACTTAGAGTATAGCGTTTGCGTTGCATTCCTATGTATTGGCGTGGTTAGCAGCCAGACAAATCAAATTCTATTATACTGGCAACTCTTCTTCTAAACAGAGACTACTTACTGGCAACTCAAAATTTTGCATTATTTAGAGCCTCTATTAAAACGCTCCCTTTAATTGCAGACAAGGAAATTTGCCCAAGAGTAGAAACACTTACGCATTTTGAGCATTTCATATGCATTGCATTTCCATGCGTAGGAGTTGCTTGTCTGGCAACGCTAAAAATATGGCAATTTGTGATCAAGAGTGAATACACAAAACACATGTTCACAAAAACGATATTGATAAAAAATGTGTACTGCCCAAGTACAAAGATTATTATATATCAAGCAAGCTGTGTAAATTAATGATTTCCTTATGTCATCGCGAAATTTGCGTACAAAAACCGTGTAAGAGACCATGCAGCGCCATCTAGTTGATAAACGGAGATAAGTGTTGACATATCGATTGATAGGCTGCAAATTATCAAACTAGATGGCGCTACACCTTATTTGATAGGAATTAAATCCTTAAGCTTAGTACGCAGGAACTAGAAATATTTCTGATAGAAATTTACACATTATTTCTAATGTGTATCCTAAGACGCTGTGTGCCCCTTAAAATTACCGAAAAAATCGCAAAATCGCAAAAAAATGGCAAAACAAAAAGGTAAAAGAGTAATACGGTCACACTTGTGTTTACATCTAATTGCCTGCATTTAAATTGCATTTTTTTTTTGCAACATAAAAATGACTGATAATATGTTATTAACGGCAGTGGCTGCATTTTTTTTATTATAAGCACACTAATTGATTCCCAAGCAGCTCTAATAAAATTTGCATCCATATGCTTTGCGTTTGTAAGGTCCCAAATGCAATTGTTTGCCCTCACTGCGTTGATTAATTTGGCCTTATCGTCGTGTAAAAATTTTTTAACATGACTTTCATTTTTTTTAACACTCAAAATTCCCTCCATTTCACAATTGACGCCTAGAAATAATGTGCTGCTCATTTTTTCTAGCAGAAATTCAGCTGTTCAATGCCATCCACACGATCCACTTCAATGTAATCGATGTGGCAACTCTCAACATTTTTTGAGTATACTTTTCTAGCTGCTGCATACACTCATTAGAAATGTCTCTAGAAATTATGCCCAGAAATTATTTCTAGCAATTTTTTATATGGAGTTTGACACAACTAGAAATATTTCTAGTTCCTGCGTACTAAGCTTTAGCTAGGAAAACCTACATCACAATAAATTAAATGAATTATATATTTACATATATTCAGCTACTTCCAATTCAAAAGAGTGGGTGCTGGGTGGGTGCTGGGTGGGCGTGGCATCCAAATTGTCGCTGCAGATCTTTGTGGGATGTCAATTGCTATCTTCATACCAAATTTGGTGACTCTAGCTCGAAGCTTGTAAAAGTGGGGAAAGAGGAGCTGGGGTGGAATGGGTGGGCGTGGCAGCCAAATTTTTGATGCAGATCTTTGTGGGATGTCAATTGCTATCTTCATACCAAATTTGGTGACTCTAGCTCGAAGTTTGTAAAAGGTGGGGAAAGGGGGGCTGGGGGCAGTATGGCTGGGCGTGGCATCCAAATTTTTGATGCAGATCTTTGTGGAATGTCAATTGCTATCTTCATACCAAATTTGGTGACTCTAGCGCGAAAATTGTTAAATGTGGGGAAAGGGGAGCTGGTGGCGGTATGGGTGGGCGTGGCATCCAAAGTTTTGATGCAAATCTGTGTGGAAGGTCAATTGCTATCTTCATACCAATTTTGGCGACTCTAGCTCAAAGTTTGTAAAAAGTGTGGAAAGGGGAGCTGGGGGCGGTATGGGTGGGCGTGGCATCCAAATTGTTGCTGCAGATCTTTGTGGGATGTCAATTGCTATCTTCATACCAAATTTGGTGACTCTAGCTCGAAGCTTGTAAAAGTGGGGAAAGAGGAGCTGGGGTGGAATGGGTGGGCGTGGCAGCCAAATTTTTGATGCAGATCTTTGTGGGATGTCAATTGCTATCTTCATACCAAATTTGGTGACTCTAGCTCGAAGTTTGTAAAAGGTGGGGAAAGGGGGGCTGGGGGCAGTATGGGTGGGCGTGGCATCCAAATTTTTGATGCAGATCTTTGTGGAATGTCAATTGCTATCTTCATACCAAATTTGGTGACTCTAGCGCGAAAATTGTTAAATGTGGGGAAAGGGGAGCTGGTGGCGGTATGGGTGTGCGTGGCATCCAAAGTTTTGATGCAAATCTATGTGGAATGTCAATTGCTACCTTCATACAAAATTTGGTGACTCTAGCTCAAAGATTGTAAAAGGTGTGGAAAAGGGGTGGAAGGGGTGCGCGTGGCTCCAAAACTTTGATGCAGTTTTTTGGGGGTCGTTGCAAGCTATCTTCCTGCCAAATTTGGTGGCTCTAGCTCCACAGCTCTGGAAGATACACGCATTCCCGTTTTTGACGAAGCGTTGGGGCATCTGGAGGTGGCTAGGGTGGTATTGGTGGGCGTGGCATCCAAACTTTTGATGCAGTTTTTGGGGGGTCATCATCACCTATCTTGGCACCAAATTTTGTGGCTCTAGCTCAAAAACTGTGGGAGATATAGTCTTTTTTGACTTCAAACTGCGGGGGGCTGGGGGCGGAATGGGGGGCGTGGCTCCAAAATTTTCGATGAAGTTTTTTGGGGGTTGCTAGTAGCTATCTTCTTACCAAATTTGGTAGTTCTAGCTGTAAGGGCGTGTGAAATATGCGGATTTATCGTTTTAAAGTTATCGAATTTATCGATTTGCCAGCCCCCTAGTTATCGTAGAGCCCCAATCTTGACACTTTAATTTACTATCCCATAGATAAAGAGAATTGGAAAGTTTCAAGTCTCTAGCTTGAAGGGTGTGGAAAAAAGTTGCGTTCATACAGACGCACAGACGCACAGACACCATGACGGACATTGCACAAACCCAATATACTCTGTACCTTCGGTATCGAGTAAAACTACGCTATGTTAAATTACGAAACCAAAGAAGTGATTAACTATGGCTACAAACTCGTTTTTTTTTTTATTATAATAAAATTTATAAAAACGTGCCCATAAAAAGACAAATGAAACCGAAAGACGAGTTATATAATATCACAGTGATATACACAGCACAAAGACATACAGTGCAACAAACATTTACTAAAACCGAATTGCACGTGGTGACTTAAAACACGCCTTGTTTAAAACTTTATTATTACTTAAATAATATAGCAGACGTAAAAATGAAAGACAAAGTTAAAACACTCTTGTTCCAGATGGAAAGTCAAAATGATACAAATAAGTCTAATTAATTAAATTAAAAAGAACACAAAAAAAACACAAATAATGTGTCAAGTTATCTTGTATTCTAAATTCAGTCCAGTTCAAGCTTAAACAAAAGGTTACAACTAAACCAAATAAAAATTGAAATAAACGAAATAACACAGAACATTACTATCAAAACATCATACCCTATTCCCCAAACCCCCCACAGCTTAAAAAGAATAAAATACTCTTGATGCAGCTCTCATCACGGCAAAAGATCTTTTGGACGTCGAGGAGAAAATGTAAGTGCATCTCTCAAGACCTTTATTAATCACCCCTTTTATTATTTATTCAAATAGCAAGTGATCAAGTGATACGGTGATAGTGAGAACTTAAATAAATATTGTAGTAAAAGAAAGAAGAAAAAAAAAATGTGCTAAGCCGCTCTCTTAACACTATAAATAAGAGAAGCAAAATTCAAGAAGAGCTTTCAAGCTTGCGGTCGCGCCAAATAAAGTTGAGCTTGAGCTTTGCAGGATAAGCCTGGAAGTATGCCACTGAGAAAAATAACTTAATCACCTGCAATACTATAAAACATAAATATGAAATTAACTTATTGTTGCAGCCTAAACTGAACATATATATAATAAAAAAACCAAATAAAAAAAAATGAACTAACATAAAGAAAGAAAATAACAATAAATAAAAATAAAAGAAAATAAAAATATAATCAAATAGTTTATTAAATTAAATATTGAATTATTATATCTTACTATGAATTAAAATAAATAAAAAAAACCAAAAAAAATAATTAAATAAATAATATTAAGAGAATTGCTGAACTGAACTGAGTTGAATTTCGAATAAAAGATTTTTGGAACAAATAAATAAATTTTGGATAAATGTAAAATTAGATGATAAAGTAATTTAATAAATATTATATTACTAGGAACTAAGAACTAAATTATCATGCTTATTATAAATAAATTTATTGCTTATAACGTTTAGTAAAATGAATCTTTAAGTTCTTCTTTGTAATGGGAATCATGTCGCGGCATAAGAGAAGGAGAATAATTAAGGTGGTCGTTTGATTAGGGATCATCAACTTCATTGTATTGCCGGATTATGATGATCATGGAAGGGTGGGCAACAGCTGTGACAGCCAAACGACAACCCTACAGTGTCGCCAATTATGAGAAATACCACATACCCTGTCCCTCTTTTCACCCTTCTTTTTCTTCTTAATTTAGCCGATATTACCATGGTCCGCACGCGATTACATGAAATTAATAGTAGAACCGATAGAATTAAGTGCGAGGAAAAAAAAAAATTTGAACCTGCCCCATCTACCAACCATACAGCCGGAGCCAGCGCGTGCACCCCCTCCTTGAGTACACAATAACAGCCACTCGTAGATCAACGTAACATGCTACAAAATGTATAATAGACACTAAGTCTAGGTTTTTGGTGAACGTAGGTTACAAGTGCCAGTTGCGACAACAATTAAGCAGTCAGTTTGTACTGGATGCTAACAATACATGCACACCTTGTACAAGTACATATACAGAAAAAAAAAATTATAATGTACAAATGTCTCTAGTCGGGAGAGCCCGACTAGAAGATACCCTGAACCCAGTTGCAATAAATATATTAAATTTATAATTGACTTAGGCATACTGACTTAGCTTCAATCGATAAAATTTGATATCTCCGGTGTTTCTTAACCAATTTGGGCGAATTTTTCAGAAAAGTTCTATCGTTACCCATTATTTTAACCCTTGATTTTACATTTTCCAAATTCAATATTTTTTGTAATCGATTCCATGTGTATATGGGAAACAAGAATATTTATCGATAATTTGAAGCAAACTTGTTCTGCTCATTGTATAAGAGAACTTATATCCAAAAGATGAAGTCTCTAGCTCTTGTAGTCTCTGAGATCAACGCGTTCATACAGACGGACATGGATATATCGTCTCGGCTGTTGATGCTGATCAAGAATATATGTACTTTATGGGGTCGGAGATGCTTCTTTTCACCTGTTACATACTTTTGCACAAAACCATCATACCCTTATTTACCCATTTTATGGGTTAAGGGCATACAAATTATTGAAAAATTCTCCAAAATTTATAAAACAATAACTTTCTGAACTATGTTAAGAATTTCATTAAATATTCGCTATGGAAACAGGCCGAATAACAACAAACAACTTTTACAAACAAAGCCTAAGGCTATACAATTCAAACCCGGCATACATTAAAAACTATGGAATCCCACACAGTCAAAAGGAAGAAATTAAGAAACATGTGGACAAAGTGATCGATGATGATATAATTAAACCATCTATATCTGAGTAAAATAGTCCGTTTTTATTAGGTCCAAAAAAATCCTTACCGGGAAGCACAAAAAAAAAAGATGGCGACTGGTGGTAAATTACAAGAAATTAAAAAGCAGTTAGTAGCAGATAAATTTCCTCTACCCAGAACGGATGACATACTAGACCAATTAGGACGCACAACATTTTTCTCCTGTTTAGATTTAATGTCCAGATCTCACCAAGTAGAGTAAGAAGAAAGTTAACGCGATGTACCGTCATATTTTACAGAAAAAGGCTCATTTAGATTCTAAAGATTACCATATGACTTCAAAGCAGCGCCAAACTTATTCCAACATATGATGACCCTAGCCTTCGCAGCCTTTACACCCTCTCAAGCATTCCTTAACATGGACGACCTGATAATATAAAGATGTTCCGAAAAACACATGTTTCATTATCTAAGAGACGTGTTTACCACAAGCAAAAATTATAATTTAAAACAACACCCTGACAAATGCGCGTTCTTCAAACATTAAGTTACAATTCTAGGCCACAAAAACAAGGACGAAGCTAAAATGTTTATTTTATATACATATACGGAAAGAATTTTTAATACAAACAGATCATCAGCCATTAGCTTATTTATTTTTGCTAAAAAACCTAACCTCAAAACTCTTTAGAATAAGATTAGAATTAGACGAATACGATTTCACAATTCAGCACATCAAAGGACTAGAAAATACGGCAGCAGACGCATTATCTCGAATAGAATTTAAGGACATAAAAAACCTTGTTAATAATAACCAAGATAATAATATACTTAAGGTTACCACAAGATCGACAACAAAACAAGTGGAAACGTTGCAGTCGGACGCAACCGACTGCGGTATACTCGATATTAAAACCAGTAAAAAGAGGCCTGATTGCAAAGGGGTACGGACTGGGCAGGGGTGTACGCTGCCTTAAAGATTCTCCGATGCAGATGAGGATGCCACCAGCTATCTTCCTTCCAAATTCGGTGACTCTAGCTCAAAGTTTTGAAAAGGTGTGGAAAGGGGGGCTGGGGGCGGTATGGGTGGGCGTGGCATCCAAATTATTGCAGCAGATCTTTGTGAAATGTCAGTTCCTATCTTTCTTCCAAACTTGGTGACTCTAGCCCGAAGTTTGTAAAAAAATGGGGAAATGGGGACTGGGGGCGGTATGGTTGGGCGTGGCATCCAATTTTTGATGCAGATCTTTGTGGAATGTCAATTGCTATCCTCATACCAAATTTGGTGACTCTAGCTCGAAGTTTGCAAAAAATGGGGTAAGAGGGGCAGGGGTTGGTAGGGGTGTGATCTACGTGAAATGTCAATTGCTGCCTTCATACAAAATTTGGTGACTCTAGCTCAAAGTTTGTGAAATGTGGGGAAAAGGGGGGCAGTATGGGTGGGCGTGGCATTCAAATTTTTGCTGCGGATCTATGTGGATTGTCAATTGCTATCTTCATACCAAATTTGGTGACTCTAGCTCAAAGTTTGTCAAAGGTGGGAAAGGGGGGCTGGGGGTGAAATAGGTGGGCGTGGCATCCAAATTTTTGCTGCAGATCTATGTGGAATGTCAATTTTTACCTTCATACCAAATTTGGTGACTCTATCTCAAAGTTTGTATAAGAAGGGAAATGGGGAGCTGGGGGCTGTATGAGTGGGCGTGGCATCCAAATTTTTGCTGCAGATCTTTGTGGAATGTCAATTGCTATATTCATACCAAATTTAGTGACTCAACCTGAAAGTTTGTAAAAGGTGGAGAAAAGGGGGCGAAATGGGTGGGCGTGGCTCAAAAACTTTGATGCAGTTGTTTGGGGATCGTTACCAGGTATCTTCCTACCAAATTTGGAGACTCTAGCTCCACAACTCTGGAAGATACACGCATTACCGTTTTTGACAAAGCGTTGGGGTGGATGGGGGCGGCTAGGGCAGCATCGGTGGGCGTGGCATCCAAACTTTTGATGCAGTTTTTGGGGGGTCATCATCACCTATCTTGGCACCAAATTTGGTGGCTTTAGCTGCAAAACTTTGGGAGATAAAGGATTTTTTGACTTAAAGTGCGGGGGGGGGGGGCTGGGGGCGGAATGGGCTAGTGTAGCTCCAAAAATTTTTAAGCAGTTTTTTGGGGGCTGATAGCAGCTATCTTCTTACCAAATTTGGTAGTTTTAGCTGTAAGGTTGTGCGAAATATGTGGATTTATCGGTTTTGAGTTATCGAATTTATCGATTTGCCAGCCCCCCAGTTATCGTAGAACCACAATCTTGACACTTTAATTTACTATCCCATAGATAAAGATAATTGGAAAGTTTCAAGTCTCTAGCTTGAAGGGTGTGGAAAAAAGTTGCGAACATACAGACGGACGGACAGATACCATGACGGACATTGCACAATCCCAATATACTCTTTACCTTCGGTATCGAGTATAAAACAAGGCGGCATGTGTATTGTAAACAAAGAAGCAATACTCAAAACATGCGCGGCTGATTGTCGTTAGGGGAAACTGAGTTTTTTACTCGTTGTGTGTCCGCTTCGAAACTGCAAAAAGTCCAAGGCACCTTAACATCAACAATTCTGTAATGACGTCTTTCTGTTAACTCGTCGCTGAGAAAACATATTATTTAGACTTTTTAAAAATATTTATGTATTTTTATACCCTTCACAGGGTATATTGACTTTGTCATGAATCTGTAACGCCTTAAAGGATTGATGGGAGACCCCATAAACTATATATCGAAATGATCAGGACGAGCTCAGGAATTGGTTTCTGTCCGTCCGTCCGTCCGTCCTGTCCGTCCGTCTGTCTGTTTCAACACGATTTCTGGCCAAACTGCTTAACCGATCTTGATGAAACTTTCACAGATTGCTTAGATCATGTCGGGTTTGTTCACTATGAAATTTCATTTCGATCGGAGCATTCTACGATATAGCCACCATACAAATTTACCATATCAACACGATTTCCGGACAAACTGCTGAACCGATCTTGATGAAACTTTCACAGATTGCTTAGATCATGTCGGGTTTGTTCACTATGAAATTTCATTTCGATCGGAGCATTCTACGACATAGCCACCATACAAATTTACCATATCATACTTTCAATTGTTGTCTCTGTCGTGCACTTTCAAGTACCTACCGTAGGAGTGCCAGAAGTTTGGGAGATTTCATTTTTCGGTAAAATTTTCGGAGAAAATACGTTAACCGAAAATGGCCAAAAAGAGTTGCTACCTTTGAAAACTAAAAATTGCCTGAAATGTATTTGCTATTTTTGTCATTGTTTTCAAGGTTGGCCACAGTGCATTAGTGTTATATTTAATAATTGGTAAAATAAAAATATGTTAGGTCATATCTGTGGTAATTCTTATACCAAATTAATATTTAATATTTTGCCCGCCAAGTAACTCATGTTGCTTGACAGCCCTGCCGTGATAGCTTGCTTGAACAGCTTTTCTACGTATTTCGTTAATAGCAAATCTGTTTTGTTTACATTTTAAAAGTGCAAAAGTAAAAGTGAAATTGAATAGAAATGCCTCTTGGAAGTTTTCTTTTGCATGACATGCTTAGAAAAGAAGAGTTGGCGAAAGAAAAGGTTGAGCGCCGGCTACTTACTGTAGGCATTCACACACCTAACAAGCACCGCAAAAGCTGCCACCTTATAAAAAAAGTTTTTCTTCAATAACTTTGTTAAATTTACAACAAACTGTCCACTGCTCGACCATGCAATTTTGTTACCTAAAAGTAAGATTTTTTATGTTTATTTGCCACAAATAAGTGTCTTTTAAATTGACCTATTAAAGACTCCGAATAATATTTATGGTTAAACGAACTAGGTGGCACCTCTCTTGTTAGGGACGGTTTTGCACGCTTACATGAAACGGCAAGTAGTCTTAGAAATTTGTTAGAGATTTATTAATATCTAAAATCATGAATTAAAATATTAATAAAATTCAAAAGTATTTGAAATATGCAATTTAGCTTAAAATTACCTTTCGAAAAATTAACACTTGTTATGCAATAGACATTTAATATTGCTTAAACTAACCAAATCTCTGACCAAATTTGTGGAGATTTCAAAACCATCTTGAACTCTGCTCTGGCACACCTAAAACCAGCTCAAGGTTGGTTTTAGGTTGGAATTCGGTTGGTTTTGATGGCTGGCACACCCCTGTACATGTCAAATTGTTGTTGTTGTCGCACACGAACAAGTAAATGACGCTCAAGAGTAAAAATATTTGCGAAAAATTACCAACAACTGCACAGAAACATTAATAAGAGAGGGGAGCATTGATTTGGCTGTGTGAAGGGTATCATAGTCTTGGCATAGCCAAAATTAACTTTGCGCCACTATGTTTCTGTATGTGTATAGAAAGAACGAATGACATGCAACAATTATCAACATGCGATGTTTCAGTTTATTAGTAAAAGGCAATCTTGCGGCAAAACAATGATAAACAAGTGGAAACGTTGCAGTCGGACGCAACCGACTGCTGTATACTCGTAACCAGAGCTCGCAAATAACAGTTGACCGTTTCTTGCAGTCACCAAAAAACTGTTTTTTGCACACCACTAGCGCAAAAAGTCAGACAAGAGCCGTTCACCATTGTCTCTTGAACGAACGGTCTGTGCTCAACCAAAAACCAATTTCGTGTTTCCCTTTTGCTCTGCTCCAGTGTTGCCAGGTTTTGAGCGCCCGCATAAGCTAGATTCTGGGCAAAAATAAGCTAGAACAAGCTAAAAATATGCTAAAAAGAAAGCTATATCCAAATGCAAGAAAAAAATGCTTGTAATTCCCAACTGGTTTATGCTGTAACCGAAACCTAACCCAGACAAATGCCTCTCACCATTGGCTGAGTTCAGCAGTGTTTGCTCTGCCCAAGTGAAGTTATCAAGTGCAGTTATCGATCGTATTTCTAACCACCACCATCAGACCAGCGTTAGATTATTAATTAGTGGTTACGATTAGATAAAGCAAATAGGATCGATCTTTTTAGTACTGGAGTTGAGGCCTCCAAGGAGACAAGAGAATTAAGTTTGTTATAGTCAGAACATAAAACACGAAATGGTTCATGAATTAAATAGTTGCTGAAGCATCGATCAAGGCTAAGGGGTAAAAAGTTACGTGAAGATCTAATTGGGACATTAAATTTAATTCGACTCAAAAGACATGATGAGTCGATTTCACCATTAAGTAGGTTAGTAATAAATAATACTCCATGCATAGTTCTACGGTTTAACAGGGAGGGAAGATTTATCAAATGGAGTCTACTTGAATACGGGGGTAAGTCAACTCCAGGAACCCAGTTAAAACTTCTAAGGGCAAATAGAAGAAATTTCTTCTGCACAGATTCAATTCTATCCTGGTGAATCGAGTATTGTGGAGACCACACACACCAACACACCCGGCTGGAACGTACTAAGGATGTATAAAGCGTTTTAGTGCTGTAGGGATCATTAAACTCTTTCGACCACCGCTTGATGAAGCCAAGGACATTAATGGCCTTATTGACCATGGACAAAATATGAGCGTCAAACTTTAATTTAGGATCAAGAATAATGCCTAAATCTTTAATTTCAAACACGCGGTCAAGTGGTGAAGCATCAAGCAAGTAGTGAACAGTATGAGGTGTACTTCTACAAAAAGACATGACTTTACATTTTGAACAATTTAAATTTAGTAAGCTAGTACGGCAAGAGGCTTACAATGCACCCAAATCCGACTGTAGTAAATTACACAAGGAAGCGTCATTATAGGTGAAACATAGCTATACATCGTCAGCAAACATATACATGTAGGAGCCGAGGGAATATTGGTATTTTCCATGTTTCTTGTATTGCTTGTACTTTCTTCTATTCAAAAGCGTAGTGAGTCGCGTGCGTTCTCGTCTATCACTTCGTTCACACTGACTTTCTTCTAGAACATCCGCGCCACACTCAGTCCGTATAGCTATCTCTCTCGGACCTCGCCTTTGTGTATCTACCAATTCATGATGCATACTCTCGTTGTCTCCTTTTTCATTTATTAAAACGTTACTTAACACTAACTGTATTCATAACGTTGACGTGTCTACATGACTTAGCACTAATAGTACTCTTAACTCTGACGTGTCTATGTAACTTAACTCTAACAGTATTCTTAATAGCAGTTCTACGACATACACAAAAGAAATAGTAATGACAGCTGGGAGATCGTTAATAAACAAATTAAATAGCAATGGTCCAAGGTGACTACCCTGGGGTACACCAGAGGTAACAAAAATAGGTTTAGATACAGATGATTTAAAAACTACTTTTTGTGTTCGGCCACACAAGTACTCAGAAGGCCACAATAAAAGTTTTGATGGAAATCAAATAATAATATTCAGTATTTGAAGCAACAGAGAGTGACTAACAGAGTCAAATGCCTTGCTAAAATCGGTGTAAACAATGTCAGCTTGCATTTTTTCCTGAAACCCTTTGATAACAAGCGAAGTGAATTCAAGAAGGTTAGTGGTAGTAGATCTACGCTTTACAAAACCATGTTGATAAGGCGACATAACTACATCCGTGTTGCAGTTGATAACATATAATTTTTTCAAAGACTTTTGGTATGGCAGACAGCTTGGATATACCCCTATAATTTTTAACGTTTTATTTTGACGAATTTTTATGGAGTGGAATTATAAAGGATTCCTTCCATATATCAGGGAACACGTTTGAATCAACAGACAAGTTAAATAATTTATTTAATGGCGCACAAAGAGAATCCGCGCAGTATCTAAGACCAAGACCAGGCAAGTAGCCAGGTTCGATAGATAGATATTCACTCAGGAGCGTAGACTCAGTAATTACTGGGACAAATGTGGAGTTTGTCGTTTGAACTTGAACAGGATAGGAATTACTGCTACTATACATATTCGATGAGTATACTGATTGAATATACTCAGCGAATAGATCGGCTACTGCCTGATCAGAACTTGCTTTTGTATTATAAAGGTATACTGAGGACGACAAGCAAGAAGACTTACGTTTAGAATTAACAAATTTATAAAAATATTTAGGGTCACGTGAAAAGTTTAGTTTACAACGATTAAGATAATTATCATAACACGATGTGTTAACAGAAAAAAAGCTAGAGTTTGCTACTAGGTTAGGTTAGGTTAGAGCGGTAGTGAGAGGTTCGAAGACCCCCCACTCACATAGGCCATGTGTTTGGCCCGTTGTGGTGCCGCGTTTTGGACTTATCCAAAAACCATCTACCCAGACACATGACGTGTTTCGCCGCATTTCGAGGGCGTGGTCCCAGCCCGAGGTTTGAATGAAGGACAGGATATTTTTCGGGTTGATATCCGCCAGTTGAGTGAGGTCCGATAAGAAAAAAGAACCAAGATAGCGATTTCTATTTTTGCAGAGTGCCGGACAGTCGCAGAAAAGGTGGAAAGCTGTTTCCTCCTCCTCCTCGTCACGACAGCTTCGGCAGAAATCATTGAAAGGGGCTAGAAGTCTCGCTGCGTGAGACCCCACCAGCCAGTGTCCCGTAATGGCCCTGATTACGGCAGCACAGCCTAATCTGCTAAGGTGGATTAGGTCTGAAGAGCGCTTCTTGCAGCGCGTTGGCCAGGTTTGCCTAGCAATCCTACCTGAGGCGGTGGCACACTGCCATCCTTGTTAGCTTCGAGTTCGAAGTGCGATCGAACTCTAAGCTTGCAGCTGGCCATGGGAATACCCCAGCCCTCCTTGCCTGTGAGGAGAGGCATGGTAGTGCCATGCCTAGCCAGCTCGTCTGCTTTGCAGTTGCCCTCGATGCCTTTGTGACCGGGCACCCAAATGAGGTGTATTTCGAACTGCTCTGCCATCTCGTGTAGAGATCTGCGGCAGTTTGTGACGGATATCGAGTTGGATGATATCGCTTTTAAAGATTTGATAGCCGCCTGACTATCGGAAAAAATGCAGATTCTGTCTGCTGAGCATTCACATTCGGAAATGCATAAGAGTGTTTCCTGTATGGCAGCGATCTCGGCTTGGAATACGCTGAAGTGATCAGGAAGGTTGAACGATTTGTTGATAGACAGCTCCTCGCAAAAGACGCCTCCCCCTACCCGTTCGTCTAGCTTGGAGCCATCGGTGTAAATTTTTACTGAATCTGCCGGCCCTGGCGTGCCTAAGCACCAATCCTCCCTTGGGGGGACTAGCGTGTGGAAAGTGATTTTGGGGAATTCCTGAGGACAACAATAGTCCGTGTTGGAGGGGATAAGCAAGTTACCCACTAGAATATTAGAGTGTCCGAAATTTTGCTCGGACCACTGCTTGGTTTCTCTCATGCGTAGGGCAAAGAGAGTTGCTACTAATTTTCCCATTTGGTCTATTGTAGGAGATTTAGTTTATTGTCCAGAGCCTCAGTTGGGGTCGTTCTGAGGGCCCCTGTTGAGAGCAGTCCAGCGGCACGCTGTACTTTGCCAAGCTTGTGGACTGATGTTTTCTTAGAAAAAGTTGACTCCGTACAGTAGGATTGGCCGAACTATGGCTGTGTACAGCCACAGACTGATGTGGGGTGCCATTCCCCATTTCAGTCCAATGGACTTCTTACATGTATACAAAGCGACTGAGGCTTTCTTAACCCGTTCTTCGGTGTTAAGATTACAGTCGTGTTTGCTGTCTAGAATGAGCCCTAGGTATTTGACGGATTTACTGAAGGCAAATTCCACCCCGTTTAAGGTTGGGGGTTTGAGCGGAGGTATCTTATACTTCCTAGTGGAGAGGACTAAGTCATTTTTGGCTGGGTTAAGCCCTAGTCCCTTTGAAGTAGCCCATGAGGACAGGGTTCGTAGTGCGGTGGTCATACGCTCGCACAAACTTTGGGGGAATTTACCCGAGAACGCTATAGCGACGTCATCCGCGTAGGCTATCACCCGACAGCCACCTCCCTCTAAGGAGCGCAGCAAGCTGTTAACTGTCACATTCCAAAGGAGAGGGGAGAGAACACCTCCTTGCGGGGTGCCTCTATTTACGGATTTGGCAATGGTCGAAGACCTCAGTGTGGCCCTGACGATCCTGCATTTGAGCAGTTGATCAATCAATTTCACAATGTGGTGTCCAATCCCCAGCTCCGACAAAGCCTCGGTGATTGCACCCGATAAGACGTTGTTAAAAGCGCCCTCAATGTCTAGGAAGGCTATAAGGCAGTACTCCTTGTGGTGTAGTGCCTTTTCCACTGTGGATATAACAGCATTGAGCGCTGTTTCAATGGATTTGCCTTTTTGGTAAGCATGTTGTGCTTGAGAGAAGTGATCGGTATTGATCGAGTCTCTAATATGTATACTCAGCACCCTTTCTAGTGTATTTAGAAGAAAAGATGTAAGACTGATTGGACGAAAGTCCTTTGGGATTGTGTGTGAGGCTTTGCCGGCCTTCGGAATGAAGACGACCTTGGATTCGAGCCATGGCTTGGGTATCGAACCGGTCGTCAGGATATCTGAAAAGATTTTCTGAAGCCAGTTAATGGCAGTATCCCCTGCATATTGCAGTTGGGCTGGAATGATTCCATCCAGCCCAGGGGATTTGTAGGGCGAGAAGCTACTTATAGCCCAAGAGATGGTATCCCTGGAGAAAAGGTCGGTGGAGACTTGCTCCTGAAATTCTCCGTGGATAGGGGGACGGAAACATGCGACTGAGCATCCGGGGAAGTGGGTTTCCACCAAAAGTTCCAGTGACTCCGAACTGGTCGTTGTCCACGAGTCATTGGGTCCTTTGAGGAAGCTCATGGGTGCTTGTCTGCTGGAGAGAACTTTCCTAAGCCTAGCAGCTTCTGTGGTACTCTCGATATTGGAGCAGAAATTCTGCCAAGCGGAGCGTTTAGCTTGTCTAAGTGACTTCTTGTAGGAGGTTAGGCTGGCTTTATAGAGACTCCATGATTAGTCGTCTACCCTGAACCTTGCTTTGTTAAAAAGCTTTCGCGAATTTTTTCGAAGCTCGCCTATTTGTGGGGACCACCACGGTGGTTTTGCTTTCCCTCTTGGTTTGCTCTGGGGGCATGACATGTTAAGGGCGGATTTGCATGCCTCCGTGAGTTTGTTTGTGAGCAGCTCTGTGTGCTCGGGGGAAGGGGGTCCCGTTGGGGGATGATCTGGAATGAGTCTTGTAAGATATTCTTTGAAAGTGGTCCAGTTCGTACGTCTAACGTTTCTGCACCATTTAGGCTTTGGGATATCGAGAGAGAACACTATATCGATATACCTATGATCAGAGAAGGAGTGCTCATCTAGCACTCTCCATCTTGTAAGTCTCTGGTGAAGGGAGGCTGTGGCTAGCGTTAAGTCTAGGACTTCTTCCCTATTCTTTGTAATAAAGGTTGAGTCGTTTCCTATATTGCAAATATTCAGACCTGTCGTGAGGATATAATTAAAGAATGACTCACCCCGTTCATTTATATCCGAGCTGCCCCACTGATGGTGGTGAGCGTTGGCGTCGCAGCCTATGATCAGCTCGGTGTTTGTCGCTTCGCAGTCGGCGATTAGCGCACGTAGCAGTTGATGAGGGGGTGGCCCTTGATGGTCGTGGGCCATATGCGTTGAGCTGAGCCTGATGTGACCCGACTCCAGCTCGAGGCACGCAGCAGTGTTGTCGCCATTGCTAAAATTAGGGAGCAGAAAAATGTCTAGGTGTTTTCTGGCAAGTATGCTGGTACGAACTTTACCTTCGTTGAGGGCTACAAGCAGCTTGTAGTCCTTAGTCCCCAGTCCAGAAACCTTACCACAGCAGACCCAAGGTTCCTGAATGAGGACAACGTCTACTCCGCGTTGGCTTGTGCGGAGCAGCAGAGCGGCTGCAGCCGCCTTACAGTGGTGGAGGTTTATCTGAAGAAGTCTTAGAGACATCTTCAAGTTTCGTCTCCACCACTGTCAGATCAGCCTCTTCTTCTGTATCTGCGTGTAGGTTGATCATGCTGGCCATGTCTTCGGCTAGGTCAGAGTCTTCTGACTGGTGGGCGTCACCTGCCTTGGCATCAGCCACCGCGTCACTTTCGGTGACATTTGCACAATGGGCTGTAGTGCCACCTGCAGTGGCCTCCGCCGTTTGCTGCTCACTAGGAGCATCTAGCGCCGCAGGTGCGTCATCATGAGCCAACGGCTTACTAGCCGCGTCCGAACGGTAGACCCGTATTACTATCGGCTTAAAGCCGTAGTGGGCCGTTCCGTTGGTTGCGGCTAGGGCCTCGGCTGATTCGTCATTTATGGCCAGGATCACCTGCCGATTGTTACCTTCTGGCGCCTCGACCTTGGCGATCCTCCAGTCATGAGAAACCAGGTCGGGGTTACTCAGTTGGAAGAGTTTGAGGATTCTTTCGGGATCCTCGGACTTAGCGGAAACCCAGACTCTTGCACTTGATCGACTGGGCACGTCTTTCCAGTCTACCGCCTCCAGCTTAGCGCCGGGATAAACCTCACCGAGAAGGCCAACAGCTTTTTTGTATAGCTCTGCGGATTTGTCATCTTCGCAGGCTATAGCTTTCATGTTGCCCTGATACCATCCAGCATCAGAGCAAAGGGGTGGCGGTCCGTCAGACAGCAGCATCAGGTCGACTACCTTCTCCTGCAGTTCGTTTTCAATAGCCCCCCACCTGTTCCGCGGGATATGGCCCTCTTTGTGGCCCCTGTCGAGGACCCCAATTAGAACCTTCTCCTTAGCGGCTTCGGCGAAGGACCGAGTGAGCGGCTGTGGCCGCGGGGGTGGCCTGATCCGTTTGGATTGCGGTGCAGGCTCCTCAACGGAGCGTTGGCGCTTCTGCTTGGCTTTAGCAGATGCGGCGGGTATTGCTGGCTTAAAATCCGGGAGGATGGTTTTAGCCCACGCAATCATGTCGACTCCGTCTGGGGATGAGGGCTGGGCGGTTAGGTTCTCTTGGAGAATCTGCGCCGCTCGCCTTCGGTCCTGAATGGAAGGTCTTCTGGCCGCTGTCGGAGCGGGCCCCGAAGCAGTAGCCTGCGTCACGGACCGGGAAGCTGGTGTTGCAAACTTGTGTTGCAGCCTCCGAGCTCCCGGAGCCGCTCCAGGTCGACGTCCGGGTTGTGAGGACGAATGGCTTTTCGTCCTGCACTAATGCCGCTAGCGGCTTTGCGAGCACCTGCTGGCGTACCAGGCGTCGTAGAGGAGGTGCTAGCTCCTGTAGAGGGATTGGCGTTTCCCACCGGGTTTTTGAGTGACCCGGACACTGTATTTATGTTTTTGGTTTCAGAATTCATGTTGTTTCCACGAGTAGACGGGAAAGGAAAGTCACCCGCGACATAGCCCGTGTGCCGCGGGAAGCCTAATTAAACTGGAGGTCGGAAGGTATCCAGAGTTCGCAAAGTAAAGACCGAGCACCCCCTCGGCACAATGCTGTTCCACCTTGGACTGGGGTAATTTTATAGAGTTTTCTTCTCTCGCCCGACTACCATTAGTCAGCACCCTTGGCAGAGACATGACCGTACCAAGGGCCTGCTTCCAGCCGCCCTCGCGAGGAGCGTATAGTCGCACTTCCAGTTGTGAGCAGTAAGGACGGCACGCACCGCACGGGCGCACATTCAAATTGGCGGTATGAATATGTTACCCTGCGGCGCGCGTTCTTCCCCTTGTTGCTTCAACTGGCTGACGGCCAAAGCAGTAAGCCCTTATGGGATAAAATAGTATCCAATACTAATTTTTAACATAAAGTCATATAAAACAAGGAAGAGCAAGGCAAACAATATTTAAAATTGATGGCATAATCATTAATGGGATAACAAATATAGATTTATTTTTTCTAAGGCTTAAAAAAGAGGTCGTTGATTGCAATGTCGACAAACTACAAATACGAACAGATGAAAACATTTTTTTAAACAATAAAAGCAAATGACTTCAAAATTAAGGGCAATGAACATTTAAAAACAATTAACGTAGCAATTATACCCTTCGTTATTAGTTTAGACAAAATTACCCACAAATACGCGAAATCTTAAAAAGATACCACGATAGCCCTATAGAAGGAGGCCATAGCGGCATTAACAGAATGATGAATAAAATAAAAAAGGAGTTTTATTGGAAAAACATGACAAAAGACATCACCCATTATGTAAAGGCATGCGAAAAATGTCTTAAAGCTAAAGTTCTTAAACATCCAAAAACTACGACAATTATAACACCAACCCCAGCTGCAGAATTTGACATCACAATAATTGACACAATAGGACCTCTACCTAGAACGGAAAAAGGGTACGAATATGCAATAACAATAATATGTGACCTGACTAAATATCTGGTGTCATTTCAACTCCCAAACAAAAGTGCTAAAACAGTAGCAAGGGCAATTTTAAAAAACCTTTGTATTAACTTACTGACCAATGAGTGCCATCCTAACACACATGGAAACAGAATACATGAATTCAATTTTAACAGAATTATGTAAAATTTGTGATATAAATAAACAAAACTCCACGGCTCATCATAGAACATTTAACGAATACGTAAGAGCATATGTCTCTCTTAATATTTTAGCCTAGACAGACACGATCAGAACGAAACAAATTGTAGCCAGGACAAACTATAGACGAATTATCCTACTCAGGGACAAACCACGTTTCAGATACACACACAATATCAACATTTGAATTAAACAACAGAAAGCGAAACTCCTCCATCTTATTACATAAGCACTGACCATTTAAGTGACATATCTTTAGACCAGCTGTATGTTTACTTTATACCCTAATTATTTCTTGGCTGTTCGATCTGGATATATTCAGATTGGAAGGCATTAAAATTGATAAAAGAGAAAAATCCTACCAAAAGCACACCTAAGCTACGTTGATATAAAAAGAAAGTCAAAAATCACACATTTTAATAAAAAGCTTAAATAAGCGATACAGATTACACCTTACATTTAAGAGAGCAAACTTACAAACATCAACAATTACTAAGCAGAAGTTAGGTCCAAAAAAGATCGTCTGCTACCGACGTCAAGCTTTAAGAAAGAAGAAGCAACAGACAGCAGTTAGGGGGCGTTAACAAATTACGTGAGGCATTTTTTTTTAGGATTTTTCGACTGTCCGTCTGTCTGTCTGTCTGTCTGTATGAACGCGTGGATCTCAAAGACTACAAGAGCTAGAGACTTCTGCTTTTGTATTTAAGTTCTCCTATACCATGATCAGAACAAGTTTGCTTCAAATTATCGATAACTATTCTGGTTTTCGATATACACATAATATCGATAAGCATAAAATATCGAATTTGGAAAATATAAAAATGAGGGTTGAAATAATGGGTAACGATAGAACTTTTCTGAAAAATTCGCCCAAATCGGTTAAGAAACACCGGAGATATATATATACCGAACGAAAAGCACACAAATGTTTTGCAGTGTACACCTTAAGTCCCAGTAAGCTTTTGCACGTGGCTTGTGGTCTTTGCTCTCTCTTATGTTCCCCATCTACAGCGAGCTTTTGAACGAGGCTTATGATATGTGCACTCTCTATAAATAATTGCAGCAACACACACACCAACACCAGGAAGTACTTCCAGCGTGGGATGATGTATGCAAGTCGCTCTTTTTCTATTATTATGAGCCGCTCTTAAATGCAAATAATAATGTGAGTACCTAACATAACAAAGCTTATCCTTAAATTTGGTGCAACTAGCCATGCTTCTCTTTGAATAATCGACACACTGCTCGACAAGTAATTAGGTACACTTGATTATTTTTGTTGGCTTTTCGCAAGTCGAGTATAAATATAACTGCAACGAATGCATCGATTATTAACTATATTAACTAAATTTAACTATTATTAACCGTCCCAATATATAAATGAATCTTGATCTACTATACTCTTATCGGATACTTATATACATGTAATTTAATATATTAATTTTTGGCTATTATATGTAGAACCTGAACTATTGAAAATGCCAAAATAGCGATTTAATCGGATTAATAAAAATAATCATTTAGTTCAAGCTGCTTATAAATATTCTTTTTATACTCGATACCGAAGGTAAAAAACGCAACTTTTTTCCCCCCTCTCCCCACCTTTTACAATTTTCGCGCTGGAGTCACCAAATTTGGTATGAAGATAGATCTGCATCAAAACTTTGGATGCCACGCCAACCCACACCGCCCCCAGCCCCCTTTCCCCACTTTTAACAATTTTCGAGCTAGAGTCACCAAATTTGGTATGAAGTTGCAATTGACATTCCACACAGGTTTGCATCAAAACTTTGGATGCCACGAGTAGGAGAATGGTGGTTCTGGAACAGGAAGTAGCTGTCACTTTAGTTATCCCCAATCATAATTGATGACCCCATTAAATTTTATGACCCTTTTATCACCCCCTTGTTTCTGACCCTTTTTTTTTACCCCTACAATATTATAATATATTACCCTTTTTTTCCCATGTTCATGTCCCCTCCTATAATTAGACTAGGTATTAAGGACAAAGGCATGACATTCCTAGGCCGCATTGTTATGGTTGCGAGAATCAGTGTCTTTTACCCCCTGCAAGCAAGCCACGACATGCATTGTTATTGTCAAGAGCAACATCCTTGAGAATCAGTGATCATAGGATCGGGTGTCAAGTGTGCTGCTGTTTTAAGTGCGTTGCCTTGAACACGTGCAAGCAAGCCACAACATACATTGTTTTTGTCAACAACAACAACAACAACTACATTCATGTGGGTTTGTAAGCAAGGGATCTGGTGTGTGAAGATCAGTGTTCACACGATCAGTTTTGGCTATGTAACCAATTTGTATTAGAGTCAAGTGTGCTCCTGTTTGACAAGCAAGCCCTAAACATTGATCTTTATGGTTGTGATAATGACAGGATCAGTTTTAGCTATTTAACCATTAAGTGCTAGAGTCAAGTGTGCTTCAGTTTTAAACACGTTGCTCTGCACACGTGCATTGTAATTGTCAACAACATCAACTACAACCTTCGTGGGGGGGTTATGTGTGCAAGGATGGGAATTTGCTGTCGCAGCAGCAGCAGCAAGATCAACACATTGTTTTTAAGCAAGAGTATTGATACTTGTACATTTAGATTATAAAGAGTTAGAGGGAGAAGGTGTAAGAGGGGGAGTGTTAGAAGGAAAAGGTGTAAGAGGGGGAAAGGATAGAGGGGGAAAGTGTTAGAGGGAGAAGGTGTTGGAGGAGGAAAGAGTTAGAGGGGGATAGTGTTAGAAGGATACTGTGTGCAAGAAAGTGTTAGAGGGATGAAGACTTAGAGACAAGTTTGTGCATGCTTGAAGTGCGCTAGTCAAAGGTCAAGTACATTAGTTGGCTAATGTGTTATAGGTATCACCGTCCGTGAGGTTCAGTGAGCAAAGTACATTGCCTATGAAACTATTAAATGCTAGAGTCAAGTGTGCACAGGTTTCTTAGCTACAGGTTAGTAGATAAGAGAGAGAAAGTCAACTGTGAGCAGGTTTCTTAGATACGAATAAGTAGATAAGAGTAGATCGAGAAGTATGAATGTTTTCGAAAACCAGTGATCAACAAGAACAACAACATTCGTGAGTGTTATGTAAGCAAGGGATGGGAATTTTTTCGCAGCAGCAGCAGCAAGATCAACACAAGAGTATTGAGACTTGCAGATTTAGTTTGAAATATTATAGGGGGAAGTTGTAAGAGGTTTAAAGAGTTAGAGGGAGAAAGAGAGAGTTAGTATTAGAGAGAGTAAGTGTTAGAGGAGGAAAGTGTTATAGGGGAAAGTGATCCTGCTTGTATTATTATATTAAAACACGCTCCCTTATGCGATTCTATACACGAGCGTCTATGAAATGCAGGTGGTATGTTAATTGATTGTCCCTCCTTCTAACGCACACCCCACTTATTCGCTTCTTACGTTTCTCACATTTATTTGCATATATCTGTTTAGAGCTAATTAGTATTACTTTTTAATAAACCAATGAACATTTTTTAAATTGGTTTACTTTGTTAAGAAACTATCAAATTATGTTTTTCTTATGGGTATGTTTTAATTTTATTTCATATATATATATTTTTTTTAATTTTTTTTTTTTATAGATTTTTGTAGTATGTTAAATTTGAGATTTATATTAAGCTTGTTCCGTTGAGGGATTTAGCAAACACAAACACCGAACATTAAGATTAATGACATATAGTTATAGTAGAACACACAAGTCATACTCCATGATTTTGTTTCGGCTTTATAAAAAGCTTTTTTAAGTCAATATTATAAGCCTTAGTTCTAGTACTCACTTGAAAGCTTAACGAAGTTCGTGTAGCTGGTATAGTAAATCATGTTTTAACAAAGTAATTATGATCTTAATATTTATATTTCATCGTTTATTGAGATTATTGTTATTATTATTTTTTTTAATCCCCATATATTGGATTCCGTTCTATCTCAGTAGTTAGCAGTTAGACTCTCGCTTTCGTTCAACATAGACGTGTTTCCAACCACTCTCAGTTACAACTAAACCGCAGCCAAAACTAAAACAATCACAGCAACACTTAACTTAACATAACCACAACAAACAAAACCAAAACTCAATAACTCCACAACACCTACTGCATCGCACCCGGTGCAAAGGCACCCAATCACCATTACCGAGCCGCCGGACCGTAGAGGTTCACCCGCCACCGACCAAATTCAGATCGACAAATCAATACACCTCAAAACAAAATCCATCGGACCCAAATGCCTCGTTATTACACGTAAAGACAGCACAGAGGGGCTAAACAACGTATCACCCTTTCTAATAAAAAAAAGTGATCGACAACGTTTGCTCCAGCGAACTCGAAACATGCAAAAAGCTGCGAAATGGAACTATCCTAATAAAAACTAAAAATAACATGCAAGCAACCAAATTGAATCAACAATGCTCACTAAGCAACGAAATAAAAATAGAAATAACTGAACACAACTCTCTCAACTTCTCGAAGGCAGTAATGTACTCCAATGACCTTAGAGGAATACCCGAAGAAGAAATCTTAAGAGAACTCAGGCGATAGAATGTGTGCGAAGTAAAGAAAATAATGAAAAAACAGAACGCAAACATGGTTGATACGGGACTCATCATACTGACTTTCGCATCTCCTACACCACCCGAGACTATTAACATAGGATATGAAAGAGAAAGCCTAAAACCGTTCATACCACTACCACTCCGCTGCAACAACTGCATGCGTTACGGACACTCCCAAAACATATGCAAAAACCAAAGAATCTGCCCATTCTGTGCTCAAGAAGCACATTTAAACAAAGACTTAAACGAACAGTGCAACGCAACAAAAATTTGCATCAACTGCAAATCAACAAACAGCGACAACGCAGAACACTCAGCATTCGACAAAGCATGCCCAATATTCCTAAGAGAGAAAGAAGTGCAAGCTATTATCACCACACAAAGAGTCGACCGCAAGCGCGCAAACGAACTCTACAAAGAGAGACACCAACACGGAACATCAACTTATGCTACAGTCACCAAGAGCGCACCAAACCTCACCCCGCCCGCTAAGCCACAAACAGCCGACCAACCGACCTGCTCTAGCCACACTCGGCTACTCACACGCTATGACGACATGCTCTCAGACATACAACTAACAATACCGAAGCCCCAAACAGAATTATCACAAAAAATAACACCAACAACAACAAAACCTAACCCAGCCAAAATATTGCCGCTCAAAACATCGGCAAGAACAAGAACTGCAATCAAAAAACAAGAAACCATAAAAAAAAAACAATTACAAGGAAAAACGGAACTAAAATAAAAAATTCTCAACACGAATCCACCGAACAATTCGAACCTATGTCAGACGAAGAAGTTTATTAATAACAAGAAGCCCTTAAACAACAGAGTGGTGCGCCCAAAGCAGAGTCTGCGAAGATCATTGATAGTCACAGACTCTGTTTCTGGCGTACCCTCTACGCAAAAGCCATATTTAAAACCAACCTCACTGTAAACACCCTCACACTTACCCATTCAATTATAACTCTACTTAAGCTACTTCTAATAATATGTCTCTAAAATGCATACAATGGAATATACGCGGATACATAAACAACTACATTGAGCTACAAACAGTAAAAAAAAACTTCAATCCTAACATAATAGCACTACAAGAAACCCACCTAAAATCTACAACAAACATCCCCATACCCATAAACTACTCACTACACTCTCTTAATACCTCCCAACACTATGGTGGAGTAGCAGTACTTACGCACAATTCCCTACAAACAAAAACTTTGCCCTTAGCAAACGACTTCGACGCAATCTGCGTGGAAGTCTCATCCAAAAAAAATAAAATAAAAATAAAAATAATCTCAACATACATCCCACCAAGACAAAATTTTAACCTTACGAGCCTTAGAAACGTCCTCAATAAAAACCAAAACACCCTCATAATGGGCGACTTCAACAGTTGGCACACACTATGGGGATCCACAAAAAACAACAAAAAAGGTAATACAATAGCATCATTTATACAAAACTCCAACTTCACACTACTTAACGACAAATCACCTACACACTTCTCAACGCACAACACTTTCTCTCACATAGACCTCTCACTCTGCACATCAGACATTATTACAGACACTACATGGAAAATAACTGACGACCTTAACGGAAGCGATCACTTTCCAATATTAATAACAATATTCCAGCAAAACAACCCAGACCCTAAAAAACCAAAATTTAACCTAAACAAAGCCAACTGGCAGAAATTCTGCTACCTTACAAACGATCTCAATACAAAAATTAGCACATCTACCAACATAAACAAAGAGACAGCCAACATAAATAAAATTATAATTCAATCAGCACATCACAGTATACCACAAACAGGCAACACACACCACCCGAACAATGTCCCATGGTGGAACAACACACTAAAAGATTTAAAAAAAGAAAAAAACAAAGCATGGCAAATACTCAAAAGAAACATCAACCAAACAAACATAATAACATTTAAAAAAGCCAACGCCCGCTACAAAAGGGAAATAAAAATATCAAAACAAAAATCTACTGCCCAATTTACAGGAGACATAAATCCAAACACACCCACCTCAAAAATCTGGACCAACATCAGAACATTCTGCGGGCTAAACCCTTCCAAAGCCATACACTCTATTAAAGACCCACAAACCCACCTTAACATAACAGCCAAACAAGAAATAGCTAACACGTTCGCCCAACACTGGGAAAACGAGTCCAGAGACACAAACTTCCCACCCGAATTCTCCAACACAAAATACTCATCAATATACACACCAACAAATAACACACCCCTACAAACAGCTAAGATGATAGAAAAAAAATCACTATGATTGAAATGCAATCCGCACTATCCAAACTTTCGGGTAAAACACCAGGAGAAGATCGCATATCATACCCTATGACCAAGAACTGCTCGCCTACCCTTAAACAAAGACTCCTCAACCACTTTAACAATATCCTACAAAACTACCTCCCACAAACCTACAAAACTAGCCTACTAAAGCCCAACACCGACAAAACATCCATTAACTCATATAGACCTATTTCCCTCAACCCATGCATCAGCAAACTCCTAGACAAAATAGTAGCCAAAAGAATTTGGTGGTTTGCTACCGCCAACAACCTCTTTCACCAACACCAAATGGGCTTTAAGCAGTGAAAATCTGACAGTCTGCTTTACGTCGACCACCTGATAGCTAACTCCCTCGCAAAAAAATGTCACAGCTCTATCATATCTTTAGACTTCTCTAAAGCTTTCGATAGAGTTGGAGTACACTCCATCCTCAACCAACTAACAGAATGGAAAATTGGTCCAAACATATACAACTACACAAAAAACTATATGAGCAATAGAAAAATAAAAACAAGAGTAGGGAACTGCACATCTAACACTCACACATTACACAACGGAATACCGCAAGGATCACCCATCTCAGTAATCCTATTCCTCATCGCCTATAATAAACTGTCAGCTACCATAGCAATACAAAAAAACATAAAATTCTGTGCATTTGCAGACGATTTCCACATAATTATCAACCATAACAAATGCAAGAATGACAACACCAACCTAAACACTCTGTTTAGGAACATTGAGAAGTGGTGCACCCAATCTGGAGCTACCCTCTCCCCAAACAAATGTAAACACATGCAGATTTGCCAAAAACACAATTGCATGGTCCAAATAACAACACACAACTACATAATACCTAAAGTTACAAATATGCGAATTCTCGGACTTAACATAAACCAAAAATACAAATGGGACACACATATAGAGAACATAATCCCAAAATTTCACAAAAGACTTAATATAGTAAAATGCCTCTCATCCCCAAAATTCAATTGCAACACATCCACCCTCATCTCCATCTTTAAGGCACTTATTCTAGCAAAAATCGACTTCGGTCTTATATTCTATGGAAACGCACCTAAAACCAGGTTAAAAAAATACAAACAATCATAAACAGTGGAATAAGAACGGCCCTCGGTGCATTTAGGACGACAACGGTCAACAACCTACTGGCGGAAACTAACATTCCACACATCACCGACAGATACAACCTCTTAGGCCTCGGCCACGCAGTAAGCGGCTGAGCGTCTGAGCGTCAAAAAAAAAAATAAGACATATGAAATTACATGGAAGTGGCCACGCAATGAGCGAGCGGCGCCATCAATTCCAGAGCGTCTGAGCGGCGCCGCTCAGAAACTAAACTTGTTCGAATTTTTATTTGGTTTTTGAGCGGCAAACAGACAACATGTCGAAAATCAATGTAGAAATGTTAATTTCGGCTGTGCAATCGCGACCAAATTTGTGGCAAGATAGACTGCCTAATTTTAAAAATAAAAATATTACGGATAAATTGTGGAATGAAGTTGGTGAAATTTGTGGTATTACAGGTAAGTTTTATTTAATTTCATGAAATACAATTTTAGTGTGAAAAATCAAAAAAATACTCCGTTATTTTGTTTCTAACATCCAACGCTGTATGGCTGCTTCTATTATAACGGTAGCTGGGTTCTGTTGCGTTGACAGTTCGTATTGCGTCATTTTGCATTGTTGATGTTACTTGTATATAGTCCAAATCACTATCTCCAGCGCACTCTCTAACATAATTGTGCAATATACAACCACATTTTATTAAATCTATCGCCGTTCTCGGTTTCGTTTCTATATTTTTTTGCAAAAATCGCCATTTTGATCCCATGATTCCAAATGCGCATTCTATACATTTTCTTGCTGTTGAAAGCCGGTCGTTAAAAAGTTCACTTCGTGGGTACGGTCTTAACAAATAGGGTTTTAAAGGATAAGCTTCATCGCCTATCAAATTTTGGTAGCACAATATTTGATGCTGGCAGTGCTTGTGGAGGAGGTACATTTAATTTTCAGATTCAAGTAATGTAAATAGTTTAGATCCCGCAAAAGTTCCGCCATCGCTTTGTTTTCCTCTCCCTCCAACCTCTGTTGTAATAAACTTTTTGTCAGCATCAGCTACAGCTTGCAGTACAATTGAGAAATAATGCAAATAATTGAAATAATGTGATCCAGAGCTAGCTGGACATTTAATTTGGCAATGTTTGCCGTCAATACTTCCAAAGCAGTTAGGAAACTTCCAACGCCTATAGTATTCGCTGATCACTTTTTAAGACTGTCTGTTGTTGGAACAGGCATATATTCATCCACAAGTTCTTTCCATATAATGACACAAGTCTCCGAAACTATTGCACTGACTGTGCTTCTGCCCATACGAAAAGCAAATGCAAGATCCCGGAAAGAATGGCCAGTAGCAGGAAACCTAAAAATATATATACTTTTTAATATCATTTAATAAAAATTTTTTTAAGGCTTGGAAGAAAAAAACAAGGGGAAGAATACAAAGGACACATATCGTAAAAACCTCCAAAACATACCACGACAATTGTCTGGATCTGAAGCCACCTCCACTAAAATAAAATGGCCACACTTTGAATCTATGGCATTTACTAAAGACACTATTGTACCGGATCTAACTGAGTGAAATTTGTCGGATAATGTGGATACTTGCGCTGGGTTAAACTTAACAAATTTGATGGATGATTTACTAGGTAACGAAGAGGATATATTAACAAACTTAAATGACACCCCTTGCACATCTGCCACATTAAAAAAACAAAAGAGGAAGAGCACAGCCATGGATGTGGATGCAGAATTTATAAATTTGGAAAGGGAACGGCTAAAAATTTTAAAATTGGATATGGAAACGGAAAAAGACTGCGACGATATTCATTTCTTCAAAAGCTTATTCCCATTCATGAAAAAAATGACACTATTGGACAAACTGGAAGTAAGAGGAGAATTTCAAAAGATTATTTTTGAGAAACTTAAGGTTAATGAAAAAATTTAAAAATCAAAAAGAAAACTTAAAAAATATAATAATAAAAATACATACCTTAAAGTTAAAACCAGTCTCTGCTCTGGAGAAATCGAATTTCTTTGTTTTATTAATCTAGGTTGCACTTTTTCAAGCAGCAGGTCAAAAGTTTCTACAGACATGCGTAGGTATTGCCAGAATCTATCTGGAAATTTTCGAAGATTTTGAAATACATGATTGAATTCACCGAATTTTGATCTTAATTGATTAATAGGATGAACACCAAATCTTCTTTCTTTTTCGCGTTTAAGTAATCTATATACATAAAAACGATTGTCCGACAATAACATATGGCGAACTGCTCTTGACAACGGCATTTCAACGACTAACCGCTCAAGAGAAGCCGCTCTGTTCTTGGCCACACGTCGCTTCGAATTGCCGCTCAGGTGCTCACCGCTTAGCCGCTCAGACGCTCAGCCGCTTACTGCGTGGCCGAGGCCTTAACGAGCAAAACAGCCAAAAACCTAATTTTCTCCAAACACTCACCAATACACACAATAATAAACAAACCAAACATACACAAGTATGCAAAAAAAATCGACTCAGCGGTCTCAAGAACAATAAACATCTGCCTCGCCCACAACATCCCAGTCAAACCCACCAAAATAATAAAACCCAACAGACCCCCCTGGGACTTAACACCAAACACAGTAGACACAACCCTACACCAATACACCAAAAACAACACAAACCCCCTAGTATTCCAAAAACACTTTTTAGAATTTAAAAACAAACACACCCACTACAACTTTGTCTACACTGACGGGTCCAAATCCACCCACAACAACTCATTCGCCATCACAACGGAAGACCTAGTCATTAAAAAAGAGGGATCCTCCCCACCCACGCATCGATATTCACAGCAGAAATAATAGCAATACTCGAAGCCCTTAGCACAATACTACAAAAAAACGGCAAATGGATCATATGTTCCGACTCCCTATCCTCCCTAAAAGCAATACAAAACATCGACAACCTCAGCTTCTACCCAAAAACAATACGAACACTGCTGACAAGACACCAAAACAAAGTAAAACTAATGTGGATCCCGAGCCACATTAAAATAAAAAGCAATGAATTCGCAGATTGACACGCCAAAAATGCAATCAAATTCCCACTCACCACTACCAACAATATAAACACAACGGACATAAACAAATACTTCAAAAGTCAAGAAACAAGATCAGTACTGAACTACCCAACATCAAACTGGTACAGAAATATTAACCCCAACAACACAAATATTCTACAAATTTTTAAAACCTTAAAACAGAACGAAATATATTGACTCGACCAAATAAAATTAATTAGACTACGACTGGGACACACAAAAATCACAAACCAACACTACATTGACAAAAACATAACCAACCACTGCCCCCTATGCCAAAACAACTCCGCAATAAGCCTCGAACACATCCTAACTCAATGCCCGTCCTTAACAACAGCCCGAACCAAAATCCTCCTAAACAAAAACCCAATAGACATCCTAGCAAACCCATCCATAGAAAACATCACCCTTATAATATATTTTCTAAAAGAAACAAACCTTTACCACAAAATATAACAGCATCAAGACAAAACTGCGCGTATATTCCACACCAATACTACCAACTTAACATAAAATATAAATATCCAAAAAAAAAAAAACAAGTAAGAAGGCTCTAGTCGGGAGAGCCCGACTAGAAGATACCCTTAACCCAGTTGCAATAAATAATTAAATTTATAATTGATGCGTATGCTATACCATTAACAGTTTTTATACCCTTAACCCATAAAATGGGTAAATAAGGGTATAATAGTTTTGTGCAAAAGTATGTAACAGGCAGAAGGAAGCATCTCCGACCCTATAAAGTATATATATTCTTGATCAGCATCAACAGCCGAGACGATATAGCCATGTCCGTCTGTCCGTCTGTCTGTCCGTCTGTCCGTCTGTATGAACGCGTGGATCTCAGAGACTACAAGAGCTAGAGACTTCTGATTTTGTATTTAAGTTCTCCTATACCATGAGCAGAACAGGTTTGCTTCAAAATATCGATAACTATTCTGGTTTCCGATATACACATAATATCGATAACAATAAAATATCGAACTTGGAAAATCTAAAAATGAGGGTTGAAGTAATGGATAATGATAGAACTTTTCTGAAAATTTCGTCCAAATCGGTTGAGAAACACTGGAGATATTGAACTTAATCGATGGAAGCTAAGCCAGTATACCAAAGTCTTATATAAATTAAATATATTTATTTCAACTGGATTCAGGGTATCTTCTAGTCGGGCTCTCCCGACTAGAGCCTTCTTACTTGTTTGATTTAGATTAGGGTTTGCTTTTATTGTATAAATTATAACAACATAAAGATTATTTATTTATTCTTTATTTATGAACGGATCAGTTGTGATCGTTTGAGGGTTCTTCTAAAAACTAACTTATGAATACCATCCTATGCATAACGTAAGCTACGGACTCTCGGCAGCGATGCGAGCAGCGATACGGGCAGCAATACGGACAGCGATGCGGCAGAATGCTGACCATGCGCCTCGTGACACATTCCAGTGGCCACTTGGCGTACGGATCATATTGCATTTGTTGACGGACGCAACTTTGTCGCGTATGTTGAACTTATGGATAGCCTCCAAATCGCTGAGTGGCGCAACTCTGTTGCACGCGTATCCGGTTAGCCTATGTCAGCCTAAGTGGTGTTAACTCCTCCCTCTGCCAAGTTAAGAGCGTCCTCGGTCTTTCTAGAGCCTGCTTGTAGATTTTTTATGATTGTGGTTCGCTCTCGTTGTTTGATGCGTTGCTGGATCTTATACGCTAGCATCAATAAACCGAAGACGACTGCCAGCGTGATTGCGCAGCTCCATATGGGCCCGTATGTCAATGTGGATTTTAGTTGGCCAATATGTTGAAGATTTACCAGACTCATTTCGTGGAGGAAGGGTAGGCTTAGGTGTTCCCGATGCATAGTCACGTTGATTTGAGTGACAGCTGAGACTACTGGCTTTTTCCTAAGGACACCATAATTGTTGACGTACCGAGTTTCGTTGATTATGATGTCGTCATCGAAGTTCACTAGGTAGGTTCCAGAGATGGATGATGATGGGCCCGAGTAACCTGAGATGTTTACAGTTGCCTCGTTGATGATAATTGCGCCATCATCTATTACCATTAATTTCTCCAGATGTCCAGGTCGGGTACTGCATTGTGCAAAAGTTCCAGCTATTAGTTGTTGCGCACAGCTAGAAGACTTTAAGTTCCTGCAGAATGTGGTGCCTATTGATGCGTTGCATTCGCCGACAGTAAATATAACAGTGCCGCAATCTGCTACGATGTTAGCCTTCTCGAAGTCCAAAACTTTACCGGATCGTTGAACAGGGAATGGATTTATTTTTTTACATACTAACTTAGGTATAGGATATTTAATTAAAAAGTACAAAATATCATTACTCTGGAAAGCCTTAATACTAGCAACTTCTAATAAATCGGTTACGCTAATATTAGTGAAGTGCTTAAGTGTCATCTCCTTTACATCGATGTTGTCTAACATTACTGGGTTGATCAGGTTTATTTTAGAAAGGGTTACGGTAAGAATTAAATTTTGTAAATCTGATATAATCATTCTATTTTGTGCTAAAATTGTTTTGTACAAATGATCTATGTCAATTCCTTCTATCTTGTTAATTGAGTTAACCGCAAGGATCACCCATCTCAGTAATCCTATTCCTCATCGCCTATAATAAACTGTCAGCTACCATAGCAATACAAAAAAACATAAAATTCTGTGCATTTGCAGACGATTTCCACATAATTATCAACCATAACAAATGCAAGAATGACAACACCAACCTAAACACTCTGTTTAGGAACATTGAGAAGTGGTGCACCCAATCTGGAGCTACCCTCTCCCCAAACAAATGTAAACACATGCACATTTGCCAAAAACACAATTGCATGGTCCAAATAACAACACACAACTACATAATACCTAAAGTTACAAATATGCGAATTCTCGGACTTAACATAAACCAAAAATACAAATGGGACACACATATAGAGAACATAATCCCAAAATTTCACAAAAGACTTAATATAGTAAAATGCCTCTCATCCCCAAAATTCAATTGCAACACATCCACCCTCATCTCCATCTTTAAGGCACTTATTCTAGCAAAAATCGACTTCGGTCTTATATTCTATGGAAACGCACCTAAAACCAGGTTTAAAAAAATACAAACAATCATAAACAGTGGAATAAGAACGGCCCTCGTTGCATTTAGGACGACAACGGTCAACAACCTACTGGCGGAAACTAACATTCCACACATCACCGACAGATACAACCTCTTAAGCCTCGGCCACGCAGTAAGCGGCTGAGCGTCTGAGCGTCAAAAAAAAAATAAGACATATGAAATTACATGGAAGTGGCCACGCAATGAGCGAGCGGCGCCATCAATTCCAGAGCGTCTGAGCGGCGCCGCTCAGAAACTAAACTTGTTCTAATTTTTATTTGGTTTTTGAGCGGCAAACAGACAACATGTCGAAAATCAATGTAGAAATGTTAATTTCGGCTGTGCAATCGCGACCAAATTTGTGGCAAGATAGACTGCCTAATTTTAAAAATAAAAATATTACGGATAAATTGTGGAATGAAGTTGGTGAAATTTGTGGTATTACAGGTAAGTTTTATTTAATTTCATGAAATACATATTTTAGTGTGAAAAATCAAAAAAATACTCCGTTATTTTGTTTCTAACATCCAACGCTGTATGGCTGCTTCTATTATAACGGTAGCTGGGTTCTGTTGCGTTGACAGTTCGTATGGCGTCATTTTGCATTGTTGATGTTACTTGTATATAGTCCAAATCACTATCTCCATCGCACTCTCTAACATAATTGTGCAATAAACAAGCACATTTTATTAAATCTATCGCCGTTCTCGGTTTCGTTTCTATATTTTTTTGCAAAAATCGCCATTTTGATCCCATGATTCCAAATGCGCATTCTATACATTTTCTTGCTGTTGAAAGCCGGTCGTTAAAAAGTTCACTTCGTGCATTTAAATCCCTCCGTGGGTACGGTCTTAACAAATAGGGTTTTAAAGGATAAGCTTCATCACCTATCAAAAAATTTGGTAGCACAATATTTGATGCTGGCAGTGCTTGTGGAGGAGGTACATTTAATTTTCAGATTCAAGTAATGTAAATAGTTTAGATCCCGCAAAAGTTCCGCCATCGCTTTGTTTTCCTCTCCCTCCAACCTCTGTTGTAATAAACTTTTTGTCAGCATCAGCTACAGCTTGCAGTACAATTGAGAAATAATGCAAATAATTGAAATAATGTGATCCAGAGCTAGCTGGACATTTAATTTGGCAATGTTTGCCGTCAATACTTCCAAAGCAGTTAGGAAACTTCCAACGCCTATAGTATTCGCTGATCACTTTTTTAAGACTGTCTGTTGTTGGAACAGGCATATATTCATCCACAAGTTCTTTCCATATAATGACACAAGTCTCCGAAACTATTGCACTGACTGTGCTTCTGCCCATACGAAAAGCAAATGCAAGATCCCGGAAAGAATGGCCAGTAGCAGGAAACCTAAAAATATATATACTTTTGAATATCATTTAATAAAAATTTTTTTAAGGCTTGGAAGAAAAAAACAAGGGGAAGAATACAAAGGACACATATCGTAAAAACCTCCAAAACATACCACGACAATTGTCTGGATCTGAAGCCACCTCCACTAAAATAAAATGGCCACACTTTGAATCTATGGCATTTACTAAAGACACTATTGTGCCGGATCTAACTGAGGGAAATTGTCGGATAATGTGGATACTTGCGCTGGGTTAAACTTAACAAATTTGATGGATGATTTACTAGGTAACGAAGAGGATATATTAACAAACTTAAATGACACCCCTTGCACATCTGCCACATTAAAAAAACAAAAGAGGAAGAGCACAGCCATGGATGTGGATGCAGAATTTATAAATTTGGAAAGGGAACGGCTAAAAATATTCATTTCTTCAAAAGCTTATTCCCATTCATGAAAAAATGACACTATTGGACAAACTGGAAGTAAGAGGAGAATTCCAAAAGATTATCTTTGAGAAACTTAAGGTTAATGAAAAATTTAAAAATCAAAAAGAAAACTTAAAAAATATAATAATAAAAATACATACCTTAAAGTTAAAACCAGTCTCTGCTCTGGAGAAATCGAATTTCTTTGTTTTATTAATCTAGGTTGCACTTTTTCAAGCAGCAGGTCAAAAGTTTCTACAGACATGCGTAGGTATTGCCAGAATCTATCTGGAAATTTTCGAAGATTTTGAAATACATGATTGAATTCACCGAATTTTGATCTTAATTGATTAATAGGATGAACACCAAATCTTCTTTCTTTTTCGCGTTTAAGTAATCTATATACATAAAAACGATTGTCCGACAATAACATATGGCGAACTGCTCTTGACAACGGCATTTCAACGACTAACCGCTCAAGAGAAGCCGCTCTGTTCTTGGCCACACGTCGCTTCGAATTGCCGCTCAGGTGCTCACCGCTTAGCCGCTCAGACGCTCAGCCGCTTACTGCGTGGCCGAGGCCTTAACGAGCAAAACAGCCAAAAACCTAATTTTCTCCAAACACTCACCAATACACACAATAATAAACAAACCAACATACACAAGTATGCAAAAAAATCGACTCAGCGGTCTCAAACAATAAACATCTGCCTCGCCCACAACATCCCAGTCAAACCCACCAAAATAATAAAACCCAACAAACCCCCCTGGGACTTAAAACCAAACACAGTAGACACAACCCTACACCAATACACCAAAAACAACACAAACCCCCTAGTATTCCAAAAACACTTTTTAGAATTTAAAAACAAACACACCCACTACAACTTTGTCTACACTGACGGGTCCAAATCCACCCACAACAACTCATTCGCCATCACAACGGAAGACCTAGTCATTAAAAAAGAGGGATCCTCCCCACCCACGCATCGATATTCACAGCAGAAATAATAGCAATACTCGAAGCCCTTAGCACAATACTACAAAAAAACGGCAAATGGATCATATGTTCCGACTCCCTATCCTCCCTAAAAGCAATACAAAACATCGACAACCTCAGCTTCTACCCAAAAACAATACGAACACTGCTGACAAGACACCAAAACAAAGTAAAACTAATGTGGATCCCGAGCCACATTAAAATAAAAGGCAATGAATTCGCAGATTCACACGCCAAAAATGCAATCAAATTCCCACTCACCACTACCAACAATATAAACACAACGGACATAAACAAATACTTCAAAAGTCAAGAAACAAGATCAGTACTGAACTACCCAACATCAAATTGGTACAGAAATATTAACCCCAACAACACAAATATTCTACAAATTTTTAAAACCTTAAAACAGAACGAAATATATTGACTCGACCAAATAAAATTAATTAGACTACGACTGGGACACACAAAAATCACAAACCAACACTACATTGACAAAAACATAACCAACCACTGCCCCCTATGCCAAAACAACTCCGCAATAAGCCTCGAACACATCCTAACTCAATGCCCGTCCTTAACAACAGCCCGAACCAAAATCCTCCTAAACAAAAACCCAATAGACATCCTAGCAAACCCATCCATAGAAAACATCACCCTTATAATATATTTTCTAAAAGAAACAAACCTTTACCACAAAATATAACAGCATCAAGACAAAACTGCGCGTATATTCCACACCAATACTACCAACTTAACATAAAATATAAATATCCAAAAAAAAAAAAAACAAGTAAGAAGGCTCTAGTCGGGAGAGCCCGACTAGAAGATACCCTTAACCCAGTTGCAATAAATAATTAAATTTATAATTGATGCGTATGCTATACCATTAACAGTTTTTATACCCTTAACCCATAAAATGGGTAAATAAGGGTATAATAGTTTTGTGCAAAAGTATGTAACAGGCAGAAGGAAGCATCTCCGACCCTATAAAGTATATATATTCTTGATCAGCATCAACAGCCGTCTGTATGAACGCGTGGATCTCAGAGACTACAAGAGCTAGAGACTTCTGATTTTGTATTTAAGTTCTCCTATACCATGAGCAGAACAGGTTTGCTTCAAAATATCGATAACTATTCTGGTTTCCGATATACACATAATATCGATAACAATAAAATATCGAACTTGGAAAATCTAAAAATGAGGGTTGAAGTAATGGATAATGATAGAACTTTTCTGAAAATTTCGTCCAAATCGGTTGAGAAACACTGGAGATATTGAACTTAATCGATGGAAGCTAAGCCAGTATACCAAAGTCTTATATAAATTAAATATATTTAATTCAACTGGATTCAGGGTATCTTCTAGTCGGGCTCTCCCGACTAGAGCCTTCTTACTTGTTTGATTTAGATTAGGGTTTGCTTTTATTGTATAAATTATAACAACATAAAGATTATTTATTTATTCTTTATTTATGAACGGATCAGTTGTGATCGTTTGAGGGTTCTTCTAAAAACTAACTTATGAATACCATCCTATGCATAACGTAAGCTACGGACTCCCGGCAGCGATGCGAGCAGCGATACGGGCAGCAATACGGACAGCGATGCGGCAGAATGCTGACCATGCGCCTCGTGACACATTCCAGTGGCCACTTGGCGTACGGATCATATTGCATTTGTTGACGGACGCAACTTTGTCGCGTATGTTGAACTTATGGATAGCCTCCAAATCGCTGAGTGGCGCAACTCTGTTGCACGCGTATCCGGTTAGCCTATGTCAGCCTAAGTGGTGTTAACTCCTCCCTCTGCCAAGTTAAGAGCGTCCTCGGTCTTTCTAGAGCCTGCTTGTAGATTTTTTATGATTGTGGTTCGCTCTCGTTGTTTGATGCGTTGCTGGATCTTATACGCTAGCATCAATAAACCGAAGACGACTGCCAGCGTGATTGCGCAGCTCCATATGGGCCCGTATGTCAATGTGGATTTTAGTTGGCCAATATGTTGAAGATTTACCAGACTCATTTCGTGGAGGAAGGGTAGGCTTAGGTGTTCCCGATGCATAGTCACGTTGATTTGAGTGACAGCTGAGACTACTGGCTTTTTCCTATGGACACCATAATTGTTGACGTACCGAGTTTCGTTGATTATGATGTCGTCATCGAAGTTCACTAGGTAGGTTCCAGAGATGGATGATGATGGGCCCGAGTAACCTGAGATGTTTACAGTTGCCTCGTTGATGATAATTGCGCCATCATCTATTACCATTAATTTCTCCAGATGTCCAGGTCGGGTACTGCATTGTGCAAAAGTTCCAGCTATTAGTTGTTGCGCACAGCTAGAAGACTTTAAGTTCCTGCAGAATGTGGTGCCTATTGATGCGTTGCATTCGCCGACAGTAAATATAACAGTGCCGCAATCTGCTACGATGTTAGCCTTCTCGAAGTCCAAAACTTTACCGGATCGTTGAACAGGGAATGGATTTATTTTTTTACATACTAACTTAGGTATAGGATATTAATTAAAAAGTACAAAATATCATTACTCTGGAAAGCCTTAATACTAGCAACTTCTAATAAATCGGTTACGCTAATATTAGTGAAGTGCTTAAGTGTCATCTCCTTTACATCGATGTTGTCTAACATTACTGGGTTGATCAGGTTTATTTTAGAAAGGGTTACGGTAAGAATTAAATTTTGTAAATCTGATATAATCATTCTATTTTTTGCTAAAATTGTTTCGTACAAATGATCTATGTCAATTCCTTCTATCTTGTTAATTGAGTTAACGATTTCTGTAAGTTCGTTGAGTCTAGTCTGAAATTTATTGTTTAATTCGATCTGTAAGTTTTGTGAATCTGCTATTTGTGTTTGCTTGAACTTAATATGTTCCCAGTCGTCGAAATCAGGAGTCCCTGCTATGACCTTTAGGGCAGTCCCTAAGAGGTTAATGCTACGAGGGTTTCTGTGGTTTACCTTAAGCGTTGCTATTAGCGTCTCGATATGTCCTAGGTCAGTGAGTAGCACATTACGTATGTGGTCCTGTTTAAACAGTTCTAAGGTCCGTCTGGTTTCGTCCGCGTACGTCTCGTATGATGTCACGTTTGTTGTGTGTCCGAGGTAGCCGTACTCGTCCAAAATGGTAACGTCGCCGTCTGTTACTGGTATGTAATCCGAAAGTGTGTAGTTAGTCAGTTTAACAGTTGCGGTCGTAAAAGTCGTCATTAGAAGTATTACTAACGTCGATGTTATTCTAAGGAAGAGAATGATATTTTTTATATTAATTGCTATTTCTTATTTTCTAATATTGTCTTTATGGACCACCCTCCCCTTTATTAAGACTGTTGATCCTAAGTCTGCTTCTATTATGCCTTCTACGCATAGTGGGGTCAACTTATTGCCTAAGCGTTTGTTCGTCTTAATCCAAACTTTATCTCCTACCAAATATTTTATATTTTCTCGGTTTAAATTTACCTATGTGATTTTTTTTAACTGTGCCTTTTCAAGTCTATCTCTTATCTGTATTCCTGTTTCTATGTTGTTTGACCAAATAACATCGACTGGCTTCATCGCAGTCACTGAATGTATGGTTTTATTGTATTCAATTGTTGAAAGCAGAATCAGGTCAACGGTGTCGCTTATGTGTTTGTCAAGTTTCATACAGCGCGAAATTTCTGTTAAAGTGCTGTGAAACCGTTCAACTTGACCATTTGAAACACTATGTGAGGGCGGCGTATTTGCTATTTGAATACGAAATTTTGACAAGATAGATTTGACCGTCTCGGAATTCAGGGACTTTTCGTTATCGCAATAAATGGTGTTTATTTTAGGAAAAATATTTATGAGCTGTAAGATTGGATTTTTTATGTCTACAATTGCTCTCGAACAAATTGGCTGTGTCACGGCAAACTTTGAAAATTTGTCGACACACGTTAAGAAGTACTTCTGATCGGTAGAAAATACATCGATGTGCAGGCGTTCTCCTACATAGGTGGGAATTGGTGTTTCTCCTAACATCTGTTTCGTTGGGTGTCGGTCATACTTAGCCATAGAGCAAACTCTACAGTTTGCGACAACCTCTGTTGCTAATTTGGACATGTTAGGGAAGAAATAGTCACGCATTATTTGTTTTACATTTTCTTGCGCCGCGCGATGCGCTCTGTTGTGCTCAGTTGTTACTATTTCTCGTTGTTCTGTTTTGTCAGGGATGTCTGTAACGACATATTTAGAGTATCTAAATGTTGTTGATGGAAAGAGTTCGATCAAGTTGTGTTGAATAAAGGCAAGGATTGGTAGTTCGCAATGGATACCATTGACGACTCCTGCGTTAACTAAATCCCGTAGTATTTGCATAAGATTGTTCCGATCTGAGACCCCAATAATATGTCTTGTTTTGTTCTGAAAGAGTATGAATGTTCTAACAGAAGGTGAGTTAGTTTCCTCGATTATAATTTGATTCCTATAACAATTTACTGGTTTATCAGTGGTTTCAATTGTGTGAGTCAGGGATTCTTCGCTGTGAACTGTAGCAATGTCTGAACATTGTGAATCAGAGTCCAGGGCGTTCACGTTCTGACGTGATAATGCATCGGCTACATAATTTTCCTTTCCAGGTTTGTAGATGATATTGGCATTATGTTCGTCGATAAAAGCTTTCCAGCGTTTTATCTTTGCGTTAGGGTTTTTATCTGACACTGCATATGTCAGAGGTTGATGATCTGTGAAAATATTGAGGTTTCGTACACCATGCAAATAGTTTCGAAGATTTTTTAAGGCCCATACAATGGCCAGAAGTTCTCGCTCATTTGTCGCAAGATTCTGCTCGTTGTCACGAAGTGCTCGTGAAATGAGGGTTATGGGACGACCTTCTTGGGACAACACTGCCCCAATGCCATATCCCGAAGCATCTGTTGTCAAATCAAATGGTTTTTTAAAGTCCGGATATCTCAAAATGACATCTTCGGAGGCTAGTATATCCCTCAATTTACAGAACGCTTCAATTTGTTTCTGTGTTAGGTCTATAACCACTTTTCTCGACTGATTGGCACTTATTTTGCCATTGTCGCCTTTTAAGACGTCCGTTAGGGGTCTGGCGATATCAGCGAATCCCTCGATGAAACACCTATAATAGTTAGGGCAAACAGTGTTTTTGGATTTTGAAAGTTTTTTATAGCCTGAACTTTTTCTGGTGTAGTTTGAATTCCACCTCTGGACACGTTGAATCCCAGATATTCCACGCTCTTTTTGAAGAACTTGGATTTTTCCTGAGACACTCTCATGTTAGCATCTTCGAGGCTTTTTAAAACCCAATTGATGTGTTTAACATGGTCCTCTTTATTTTTAGAAAAAATTATCACATCATCAATATAGACATGACAAGTTTTTCCTATTTCATCTCGAAGGACATCGTCAATAGCCCTCTGAAATATACTCGGTGCGTTTTTCAGACCGAATGGGAGCCTACAAAACTCGTATTTTCCATTGTGTACAGAAAACGCGGTTTTTTCCCTGTCTCTTTCTGCCAGTTCTATCTGGTGAAAGCCTGATTTAAGGTCCAGTGTTGTAAAATACTGGGCCTCACCCATGTTTGCTAATATAACTGAAATGTTAGGAAGTGGGTATTTGTCGTTCACCGTTTTTTCATTCAGTTTCCTGAAGTCGATGACCATTCTCTTTTTTTTTGTATCCGAGCTCATCAACACCTTTTTTATCAACAACCCAGATGGGATTATTGTAAGGCGATCTTGACTGTCGAATGATGCCGTTTTCGAGAAGTTGTTTAACTTCTGAGTTGACAAAATCAGCTACACCCATGGGGTACGGGTATAACTTTGAGTACACTGGCACATCGTCTGTTCGGATGGTAGCCACAGTGTTGATATTGTAAGGTAGGGACTCATTTGGGTCCGCAAACGCATATGATCTATTTTTAATCATTTTATCAAAAGATTCCTTTATAGATAAAGGTACGTCTGAATCGTTGACCTGAGTGTAGTTTACGTGTGGGCACGTTTTAAAATTGAGCGACTTGGTGCCGCCCTTAAACCTAATGATACCGTTATTTAAATCAAGCTGAGCATTAACTTGCATAAGAAAATCGAGTCCCACTATACCATCAAAGTCTTTTAAAGTTGGTAGTATGAAGAAAAAGGATGTTTCGTTGAACAATTTTATCGGACATTTTTTTTAAATTTGTGTACCCCCATGTATAGATTTGACCTGGAAAGGTTTCTCAACTGGTGTAATATTTCGTAACTCGGACAAGGGTCTGATATAGTTTTTCGATGCCCCAGTATCAATTAGAAGTTTAAGAACTAATTTTCCTCCTACATTTTGTTTGATGAACGGGAGGAAGGACTTTTTCCTAAAAAATTGCATGAATCGTTAGATACGTCATCCTCGAATGCTTGAGCATTTTCATCGGCCTGGGACTGATAATCAGTATCACCAGTGCCTTGCTCTTGAGCTGAAATATTTATATTCTGACTGCTTTGATTTGAATTAAATTTTTTGTTGAAGTTAGTTTGTTGCCGAAAACGTGATGTAGACGGATCAACTTCCATTGGCTCAGGGGCTCGGGATTGTTGGTCCTTACTTTGAAACTTTTGCTTCGAGGAATTCGGTTGCGAATTTCCTTGAGCATTTGCCTGGTTCGTATACCTGGGTTTGTTATTACCCCCTTGAGGTTTATTTTGTGGATTCTTTCCTTGATTGTTATTGTTTTCATTGGTTTGATAACGTGGGTGCTGGGGTTGGCCTGTGAGCTTCTGATTTCTTTCCTCATTTGTCTTAGCAAAGCTTGCGGCAAATTGTGAATATTCATTGCAAACTTCAGCTTCTTGGGCTAAGGACAGGGCAGATGGTAAATCTTCGGGCTGAGCGGAAAACACGACCGATTTAAGAGATTTCTTAAGACCGGCAACAAAAGAATGCAGTGCGTCTTTTCTGAATTGCTCATTTAAGACAGCTGCCGCTGCAGAATCATGTGTCATTATTGTTTTGTTAGTGAGAAGAGTAAGGGTTTTCGCGACTTCGTCATAATATTCTAACAAGCTTAGTTCACCTTGTCTAAGGGTACTTAGTTTTTGTAAAATAACGCGTGTTGGAGTCTTATCTGCATATGTAAAATCAAGTCTGGCTATAATTGCTTTGAAATTTAAAACCGTATTGAAAGATGATAAAGTTGCGCTGGCTGATTTTATTTCTTATTATGCCAAGTGCATGAAAATGCCTTGAACTGCCGTTATGAGGTTCAAAAACCTCATAGGCAAATATTGCTGCTTCTCTCCAAGCAACATATTCGTCCACTTTGCCAGAAAACTCTGGCAGGGATTTAACCAAATCAAGGGGCTCATCGCATTCTACTCCTGGCACGATTTGTACTCTTTGGTATTCTATTATCTCTTTCTTTTTCAAGTCTGTTTTTAGAGAATTTACTTCACTGCGGAAAAGACCAATTACCTTATCTAATTTCTCATCAAATCCCTTCTGTAAGTCTGCAGCCTGTGCTAACAAAGCCGCATTAATCTGTTCCTCCATGGCTTTTAATACTTCCTGTGAAGTCATTTTGTTGAGAGATTTGTTTTCATTAAAAGAACTAATAAGTTCGTCCTCACTTTCTGTCGTTTTTCCCTCGCTAACGTCTCTCCACATGAGTTAGTTATACCAATATGTTTATCTATTGGTTATTCAATTATCAAAACAAGTGTTAAAAAGTGCAAAATTGAAATAATTCCAAAATTCTTTACTCTGATCAATTCAGTAATAATATTCTTCTTATTTAATTTTTTTTTATTATTTTTTTTATGTGGAGTAAAAGACACTTAAACAATTCACTTACATGAATTTCATTTTTAATTAAAATATTTAAAGTTGATGTAGACGATATGGTTGTGTTGTAGGACTGGAGCCGTTGTTGACTTCTGTGTAGTTTTCCCGCGAAGCTTTGTTGTGAGCAGCTATTATAATAGCTTCTTATTGATTGGTTTGTGTCTTTGCTTCAAGAATAGTATTTTTTTGTCTATTTATTGTAAAGCATACTTTGAAGCGATTTTTGTTAAAACTGATGTCTATTTATTGTAAAGCATACTTTCAATGTTACTTTTTTTTTAAGAGCATACTTTGAAGCGGTTTTTTTAAAACTGTTGTCTTTTTATTTTAAAGCATACTTTTAAGCAGTTTTTTATATATGTTTTTCCTTAGCACAGTTTTTCTTCAATATTGTATTTTTCACAAAATTTATCAAAGTGTTTTGCAGAGTTTTTCAATTTTCACTGTTGTCTATTTGATTATTATACACGTGCAATTATTTGCAGTGTTTTATTGCTTTGTTGAGAAAAATTGAAAAATTGTATTAAAAATAATTATATTTCTCTTGAGTTTCAATGAAACGTTTACATTACTCGCGGCGTCGGCTGGAGTATAATTTAGTTTGATTTATTGTTGTTATTTTTACAATATTTGTTGCATATTATTGTATTTTTATTAAGTTTTAGCGAAACTTTTACCATCACTCGCGTTGGCTGAGCGGACTTAGTTACGGAGTTTTTAGAGAGCTTTGTTGAGCGCCAATTATAACAACATAAAGATTATTTATTTATTCTTTATTTATGAACGGATCAGTTGTGATCGTTTGAGGGTTCTTCTAAAAACTAACTTATGAATACCATCCTATGCATAACGTAAGCTACGGACTCCCGGCAGCGATGCGAGCAGCGATACGGGCAGCGATACGGACAGCGATGCGGCAGAATGCTGACCATGCGCCTCGTGACACATTCCAGTGGCCACTTGGCGTACGGATCATATTGCATTTCTTGACGGACGCAACTTTGTCGCGTATGTTGAACTTATGGATAGCCTCCAAATCGCTGAGTGGCGCAACTCTGTTGCACGCGTATCCGTTTAGCCTATGTCAGCCTAAGTGGTGTTAACTTATACTATTTGTGGAGGAGGCTCCAAATAATAAGATTTGATTTAATAATTGTATGGTAAGATTTATTCTAATTTTTTGTGTTGGTAAAGCACTAGTTGTGTGTATGTTAAACTAATAAAAAGAGCGCAAGCAAGTCATTTACAATAATTTTCACTAACTTAGGATTCATGGTCTGAAGACCGTTTAGACTTCATCGTAAGTAGTTTTGCTAGGCTATATTCTATTATGATTCATTTGGGTTATAATTCGAACATTGAAAGAGCGAGATAAAGCTGTTCTTGTTTAGGTCCACAATCTATTTTCTTGGTCCATTTTCCTTGGCATATAATACGGCAGGGAGTAATATTTAAATGTAGTATGTCATTCCATTCTAGTAATATTTGTGTATTGCTTTTATTAATTTGTTATTTAATTTTTAATTTTATTCTTTCATGTTATTTGACTTTATATATTGCCTTTTTTTTTTTTTTTTTTTTTTTTTTTTCTTCTTCTTCTGATTTTTATTAAGGCATACGGAGAATCGAGTAACCCCTTTGTGACCTTATTTTCTATTAATTCAGCCCAATTTGGGCGCGCCGGCTAACTTAGTTAGCTGTCACAACATAGCGCTAAACACTAAATAACAACAACAAATAACAATAATAACAATAACAAATATAACAAATACTGCAATGGTGTGTCAGCTTCTGCTGACCCTCAGCAGTGGAGATCGAAGAATGAGATCCCTCGGTGTTCGCTTCTTGAGTCTCCTTTGTGGGTGAGATCTGACTAGACAGTTTGCCAGCCGGTTTCTATGTCGCTCCAGTCTGTCATGGTAGCGACTCGAGTGCTTGTTGATCTCGTCGAAGACCGTGGCAAGTTTCAGGTCTCGGTGAAGCGTGCTATTACGTACAAACCAGTCGCAACCGGTGATTGTTCTCGCAACTCTATTTTGGTCGACCTGGATTCTGCGAATTTGGCTATCGCAGGCCAGTCCCCAGATTTGACACCCGTACCTCCATATTGGTGCAATAATTTGCTTGTAAATTGTCACTTTGTTCGATAGTGACAACTTACTGCGTGAGCAGAGTAACCAATAATGCTTCCTCACCGAAGCACGTATGCGCGTTCTAATGGAAGTCACATGCTTAGAAAACGTTAGCCTGCGATCCAGAGTGACTCCAAGGTACTTTGCTGCGGTAAGCTGTGGTACAGGGGCCCCCTCAATAAACACGGCCGGTGGTGTTCTCCTCTTAAGGGTGAAACAAACGTTGTTCGACTTGTCACTATTGATGCCGATGTTCCAGCGCCTTGCCCATTCCGCAAACTTAGTGGCATAGTCCTGGATGCCGTCGGCTGCATCGTGTTCACATCGAGACCTGTAGGTGACGCACACGTCATCGGCAAATGTGGCTAGCATTGATGTCCCGTACAGGCTTCTATCTGGCTGCGGCATGTCGTGGCTATACAAGCAGTAAAGCAGGGGACCAAGGACACTACCCTGTGGTACTCCAGCTGCTACATCGTGCTCAGTAGAGAGTGCCGAGTGAAATCTGACCGCAATTCGTCTTCCCTCAAGATACGACCTAAGTAGGCCAAAATATGGCGCAGGCAGCGTTTGCTTGATTTTAAGCAGTATTCCGGTGTGCCACACTCGATCAAAGGCTTCCCGAATATCCAAAAAGAGAGCGTTACAATACTCCTTACTATCGTAGGCAGTCAGAATTTGCTCGACAACCCGATGTAACTGCTCAACAAAGCAGTGGCCAGCACGGAATCCGAACTGGTGCTCAGGAATAGGCTGATATAATTCATATTTGAAATTGGCTATAAATGAACTTAATTAATTAGTTACAATTATATATAAGCAATAAACTTAATTCTTAAAGCTCTTGCGCATGTTTGCCGAAAGAGTTTTAAAAAAAAACAGATGACTTAATAAAAACAAAATAATGCCGGTTGATCAGCGCGGCTACTATCTGCTAGTTGTTACGCAGTTTGTACATGCATCGTCAGTTCAACAGGGCATGCACGTAATAGCAAGGTAATACACCTGCAGGCTGATTTGTATATAAACAATTTTAAGAAAAAATCAAATCCGTTTAGCAAAAATGCGTAGGGCTAGGCAAAGAAAATTTAATACGAAATTTTATATGAACAAGTGGAAACGTTGCGGTCGGACGCAACCGACTGCGGCATACTCGATACCAGTATTATAACAGGTAAAAAGAGGCCTGATTGCAAAGGGGTACGGATGGGGCAGGGGTGTACGCTGCCTTCAAGATTCTCCGATGTAGATGGGAATGCCACCAACTATCTTCCTTCCAAATTTGGTGACTCTAGCGCAAAGTTTTTAAGCTTGGATAGGGGGGCTGGGGGCGGTATGGGTGGGTGTGGCATTCAAATTTTTGATGCAGATCTTTGTGAAATGTCAATTGCTATCTTCATACCAAATTTTGTGTCTCCACATCGAAAATTGTAAAAAGTTGGGAGAGGGAGCTGGGAGCGGTATTAGTGGGCGTGGCAGTAGTAGGAGAGTGGTGGTTCTGGTTCTGTCACTTTAATTACCCCCAATCATAATTTATGACCCCATTTAATATTATGACCCTTTTATCACCCCTTTTTTTTACCCCTACAATATTATAATATATTACCCTTTTTTCCCATGTTCATGTCCCCTCCTATAATTAGACTAGGTATTAAGGACAAAGGCATGACATTCCTAGGCCGCATTGTTATGGTTGCGAGAATCAGTGTCTTTTACCCCCTGCAAGCAAGCCACGACATGCATTGTTATTGTCAAGAGCAACATCCTTGAGAATCAGTGATCATAGGATCGGGTGTCAAGTGTGCTGCTGTTTTAAGTGCGTTGCCTTGAACACGTGCAAGCAAGCCACAACATACATTGTTTTTGTCAACAACAACAACAACAACTACATTCATGTGGGTTTGTAAGCAAGGGATCTGGTGTGTGAAGATCAGTGTTCACACGATCAGTTTTGGCTATGTAACCAATTTGTATTAGAGTCAAGTGTGCTCCTGTTTGACAAGCAAGCCCTAAACATTGATCTTTATGGTTGTGATAATGACAGGATCAGTTTTAGCTATTTAACCATTAAGTGCTAGAGTCAAGTGTGCTTCAGTTTTAAACACGTTGCTCTGCACACGTGCATTGTAATTGTCAACAACATCAACTACAACCTTCGTGGGGGGGTTATGTGTGCAAGGATGGGAATTTGCTGTCGCAGCAGCAGCAGCAAGATCAACACATTGTTTTTAAGCAAGAGTATTGATACTTGTACATTTAGATTATAAAGAGTTAGAGGGAGAAGGTGTAAGAGGGGGAGTGTTAGAAGGAGAAGGTGTAAGAGGGGGAAAGGATAGAGGGGGAAAGTGTTAGAGGGAGAAGGTGTTGGAGGAGGAAAGAGTTAGAGGGGGATAGTGTTAGAAGGATACTGTGTGCAAGAAAGTGTTAGAGGGATGAAGACTTAGAGACAAGTTTGTGCATGCTTGAAGTGCGCTAGTCAAAGGTCAAGTACATTAGTTGGCTAATGTGTTATAGGTATCACCGTCCGTGAGGTTCAGTGAGCAAAGTACATTGCCTATGAAACTGTTAAATGCTAGAGTCAAGTGTGCACAGGTTTCTTAGCTACAGGTTAGTAGATAAGAGAGAGAAAGTCAACTGTGAGCAGGTTTCTTAGATACGAATAAGTAGATAAGAGAGAGTCGAGAGGACGGCTGTTTGACGTGCGTTGCCTTGCACACCTGCAGGCAAAACATAAACAATGAATGTTTTTGAAAACCAGTGATCAAAGAATAAAAGGATGGAGACAAGATTGTGCTTGTTTGAAGTACGCTAGTCAAAGGGCAGTACATTCGTAGGCAGCATTGTTATGATCAAAAGCAACACCATTAACAACAAGAACAACAACATTCGTGAGTGTGAGTGTTATGTAAGCAAGGGATGGGAATTTTTTCGCAACAGCAGCAGAAAGATCAACACAAGAGTCTTGAGACTTGCAGATTTAGTTTGAAATATTATAGGGGGAAGTTGTAAGACGATTAAAGTGTTAGAGGGAGAAAGAGAGAGTTAGTATTAGAGAGAGTAATTGTTAGAGGGGGAAAGTGTTATAGGGAAAGTGATCCTGCTTGTTATATTAAAACACGCTCCCTTATGCGATTCTATACACGAGCGTCTATGAAATGCAGGTGGTATGTTAATTGATTGTCCCTCCTTCTAACGCACACCCAACTTGTTTGCTACTTACGTTTCTCACCTTTATTTGCATATATCTGTTTAGAGCTAATTAGTATAACTTTTTAATAAACCAATGATCATTTTTTAAATTGGCTAACATTAATAAAAAAAAATAATAAAAAAAAAAAAAAAAAAATTGGTTTACTTTGTTAAGAAACTATCAAATTATGTTTTTCTTATGGGTATGTTTTAATTTTATTTCATATATATATATTTTTTTTAATTTTTTTTTTTATAGATTTTTGTAGTATGTTAAAGCTGAGATTTATATTAAGCTTGTTCCGTTGAGGGATTTAGCAAACACAAACACCGAACATTAAGATTAATGACATATAGTTATAGTAGAACACACAAGTCATACTCCATGATTTTGTTTCGGCTTTATAAAAAGCTTTTTTAAGTCAATATTATAAGCCTTAGTTCTAGTACTCACTTGAAAGCTTAACGAAGTTCGTGTAGCTGGTATAATAAATCATGTTTTAACAAAGTAATTATGATCTTAATATTTATACTTCATCGTTTATTGAGATTATTGTTATTATTATTTTTTTTTAATCCCCATATATTGGATTCCGCTCTATCTCAGTAATAATTTATTTTGCTTATACATTCTTTAAATTCCTTAAGGTAATCTTTTAGGCTTATCAAATAATCTTTTCCTTAACTTTCCCTCTGCTCGCTTTAAGATTTTCATCAAATGACACTTTTCATATTTAAGATATCCGTCAAACTATATTTCTTCTCAACCAAAATTATTTCATCAAACTCACATATCAAATCAATTTCTAAAATAAAGAAAATGAAAACAGTAAGATGTTCTTAGCAGCTTGATTTTTTTTTTATAAACGGGTTTTACCAACTCTCTCTCAGTATGCTACCTACGATAAAAATGTATAAAGAATGTGTTTTGTACTCATTTACTGACTTCAAAAATTCTTCTATTGACGTTGTATGATACCCTATCTTAATTTGTGTTATATTTAATCGTTTTCTTCAACTTAGTATTCTACAGATTTTTAAACATTTTATGTTATGTAGTTAGCTATTTTGACTTTACGCTTAAAACGAGATAGATTGTATTATTGTCCTTAACAAGTTAACTTAATTTTAACAGGGAAATCGATAGAACATTGATTTTTCACTTTATAATTTGGATGGCAAAATACGGTTGTGATGTACTAAAGCTCGAGATGACTTGAGAGTCGGTATTTTGCAAAACGGGCGGTAGAGTACTTAAAATTTTTAATTGTAGTGTGTTTTTAAAATAATGTACTTTAACTATCACCGGATTGGTTTATACCCACTAAATATTGGTATTTTAAGTTTATTTTTTTTCGTATACCTTTGTATTAGTCGTTTTATACACCCTAGCTCTTGATCCTGTTTTTTGATTTTAGATAAGGGTTTGATTTTATTGTATACTGTTTGTGGAGGAGGCTCCAAATAATAAGATTTGATTTAATAATTGTATGGTAAGATTTATTCTTATTTTTTGTGTTGGTAAAGCACTAGTTGTGTGTATGTTAAACTAATAAAAAGAGCGCAAGCAAGTCATTTACAATAATTTTCACTTACTTAGGATTCATGGTCTGAAGACCGTTTAGACTTCATCGTAAGTAGTTTTGCTAGGCTATATTCTATTATGATTCTTTTGGGTTACAATTCGAACATTGAAAGAGCGAGATAAAGCTGTTCTTGTTTAGGTCCACAATCTATTTTCTTGGTCCATTTTCCTTGGCATATAATACGGCAGGGAGTAAGATTTAAATGTAGTATGTCATTCCATTCTAGTAATATTTGTGTATTGCTTTTATTAATTTGTTATTTAATTTTTAATTTTATTCTTTCATGTTATTTGACTTTATATATTGCCTTTAAATTTAAGGGTTTTGTCTCTCAATTTTTGAGCCGAGACATAGTATTTTTTTCTGTGCTGCATAAACGAAAGCATGCTGGATCCCAGATATGTTTATTCTTAACAATATTTAGATCATCACCGTAGGCTTTCAAGTACTCTATGTCTGTCTCTATATTTGATCAGCTTTTAGAAATTCAGATCGTATCTGTAGCGCACTGGCGGAAGTGCGACTATACTCTCTTCGCGATGGCGGCTGGAAACAGGTTCTTGGTTTGGTCATGTCTCTGCCAATGAGTGCTGGCAAATCGTAGTCGCGCGAGAGAAGACAACTCTCCAAATCACCTCAAGCCAAGGTGGAACAGCATACGCCGATGGTTGCGTGGCCGTGGAGAAGCTCGGTTGCTAGTATGCGGACTCAGGGGGAACAGCCGACCCAACCTTTTTTATTTAGGCTTCCCGCGGTACATGGGCTCTGCCGCGGGTGACGATCCCCTTTCCTATAACTCGTGGGAACACTAACAAAAACAAAGAGGCCGACACTCGCCCAAAGTCGGATGTGACTAACAATCCTTCATCTTCCGAGCTGCTCGGTAAGCCAGCGGGCAGTGCCATTCCAGGTGTACGCGGTAAGGTTCCGGACAGGCAGCCGAGTCGTGGGGCGAGACCTGGATACAAGGTGCCGGCTAAAGCTCCGCAGAGCATACATGCGGCGGGCTCAGCCTCCACCCCAAACCGGGCCTCAATCTCGATAAAGCCGAGCATGCCCGGACCTAAGAAACCGTCGTATAACGACAAAAGACGTGCTGCGGGTATCTTGTCCCGGAACCTGCATCGCCAGAAGGTTCGCCCGATTTTCATCCAGCTCCAGCGAAAGAGCCAGATGCCGCTAAGCCAAAGCGGCAGCTACCGGAGGCTTGTTGCGCACTACAAGCCAAGCGGTCGCGCCAGCAGCTCGGGACGAAATCATACGCCGAGGTGACGAGGGGTAAAGTTCTTCTCGGTGTCCTGGATAAGGGCAGCGAGGGGAGCCAAATCCCGAGGAGCCAGTGGCCGTGGGTGGAGAACGAGCTTCAAGGAGCCTTTATGCAGATCATGCTGGCAAATGGAGGACCACCACCCGTATGCCCAGATAACGGCTGGCATCAAGGTTGCGTGAAGGTGGTGGCATGCGCTGATATGCACTCAGCCAAGATCTACAAAGAGGCCATTTCTGCCCTGGGTGAGGTCTACCCTGGGGCCAAGTTGGAGGCTGTGGACTGGAAGGATGTGCCCAGCAGGCCTAGGGCTCGAGTGTGGGTATCGGCTAAGCCCGATGATCCGGCCGAGATCCTAAAGGTCTTCCAATTTTGTAACCCTCAGCTGCCGTCAAGCGACTGGCGGGTGGCAAAATTGGAAAAGGCGGATGGTCCACGGCTCCAGATTCTCTTGGTGTTGAACGACAAGACTGTCGAGCACCTCGCCGAGTCCGGCGACACTTTACAGTACGGCTTTAAAACCGTGGCTGTTAAGGTGTATCGCTCGGACAAGGCCAACGAGTCTTTCATCCAAGAGCCGGATCTGGAGATCGACCACGACGAGGATCTAGATGAGGAGGAGTTACTAGGCTATGCCTCTGAGACATCAGAGCTAGCTCGAGATCTCTCCCGGCTAGGCCACAGTGGGGGAGACATAGAGGTAGAAGACGATGAAGATGCCGACATTACTGTGGTGGAGAAGGATTCGAAGATGGTCCTTGAGACTTCTTCAGATAAATCTACACCACAGTAAGGCAGCATCGGCTGCTCTTCTGCTGTACCTGGAGAGGGGTACAGTGGACATAGTCCTTATACAGGAACCCTGGGTGTGTGGTGGCAGGGATATAGAACCTGCATATGTGCAAAAAGACATTTAAATATATTTTTGCTCCCAAAGTACAGCGACGCAGACAACACTGCAGCGTGTTTGGAGCTGGAGACGGAGCCAATCCGACTAGCCTCTAGCTACTTCGCCCACGACCATAAGGGCGACCCTCCGCATCCAACGCTTCGCCAGCTGATCGCCGACTGCGAGCTGGGAGGCCTTCGGCTAATAGTGGGCTGCGACGCAAATGCCCATCATCATCAGTGGGGAAGCACTGATACAAACGTAAGGGGTGAGTTGATTTTTGACTACCTTCTCAATACCAACATGCTTCTTTGTAATAATGGTAAGAAACCGACCTTTACTATCAAAAACCGGGGAAAAACAGGGAAATCCTGGATATAACTCTTGTCTCTTCCTCTTTATGGGATCAAATCCTCTCTTGGAAGGTGCTGGATGAGCACTCCTTCTCGGATCATAGGTATATTGAAACCATACTACAGATCCAAAGTCCCAAACCAACTCAGTTCAGAAACTTAAGAAGAACTGATTGGAAGAATTACGCTGTTTCGCTGCAAAGATTGCTCCCTGAAACTTCACCTGAAGGGCCAAATACCGTCGAGTATACAACCTTCCTCATATGAAAATTTAGTAAAGCGTGTGAAAACGCCCTGAATGCATCTTGTCCCATTAGCAGACAAAAAAGGAAGAAGGTGGACTGCTCAAATCGGAGAGTTGAGGGCAGCTGCCAGAAAACTCTTCAATAAAGCAAAGGCTCATAATGACGAACAGACATGGGCTGACTACAAGGCAGGGCTCTCCGTTTTCAAAAAGGAGCTTCGCAAAGCAAAACGGACTTCTTGGAAAACGTTTTGCTCAGAGATAGATAGTACTTCCGAAGCAGCCAGACTAAGGAAGCTACTAAGTAAAACTCCTCAGGCTCTTGTTTCATCAAGAATGCAAACGATGAGTGGACATCATCCAGTGAAGAATCACTAACCTTACTCCTGGACACACATTTTCCGGGGGGAAGTAGATCGCCAAGACCTTGTGATCTGCTCGTTAGCGGAGAGACACAGAAGCTCTTGCAATTGCTCATTGAAAGCAATATCCATCGGGCAATTAAGAACTTCAAACCCTGTAAATCACCAGGAATAGACAATATCATTCCTGCCCAATTGCAGTCCGCGGGGAAATAAGCCTTAAGAACATATTCTCCAGGGATTTTAAAAGTGGTATTATCCCGGGGCCATCGAAAGTAGTTTTCATCCCAAAAGCCGGAAAACCCTCGCACACAATAGCTAAAGATTTTCGACCTATCAGTCTCTCGTCTTTTCTACTGAAAACGATGGAGAGGCTGCTCTTTCTTCATTTGAGAAGCACTATTCCCATATCGCTTCTCTCACCAGTTCAGCATGCCTATTCTAAGGGCAAGTCTACCGAGACCGCACTGCATGCACTTACTGCATACATAGAAAAGTCTATACACAGGGAAAACTATACGCTAGTAGCTTTCCTAGACAAAGAGGGAGCTTTCAACAACGTCACTCCTAAGACTATCACCGACTCGCTGACGGATTTGGGGGCTGACTCCCTGACGGTGCGCCTGATCGATCAGATGCTCCAATGCAGGATCGTAACGGCCGCACTGCGGGCAGTGACTGTCACCAAATCCGTTGATCGTGGAACCCCACAAGGCGGAGTCCTCTCTCCTCTTCTATGGAACGTAGCAGTAAACCAACTGCTGCGGTCCATGGATGGGGGAGGGTGTATGCAGACGACGTTGCCCTAGCCTTTTCAGACAAGTTCCCGCAGACGTTATGTGATTGAATGACGGAAGCCCTTGCTAGGCTTTACGGTTGGGCAAAAAGATCTGGATTAGGAGTTAATCCTGCTAAAACGGAGCTGGTTCTGTTTACGAGGAAATACAAAATTCCGTCTCTACAGCCACCAACTCTAGATGGGGTTGAACTGTCCTTTAGTGACTCAGCAAGATACCTAGGTCTAATTCTAGACAAGAAATTAAACTGGAATCTCAATACTGAAGAGCGTATAAGGAAGGCACATGTTGCTCAATACGCCTGTAGGAAGACAATCGGACTTAAATAGGGCATGACTCCGCAAGTTGTCCATTGGCTCTACACTGCGGTAGTCAGACCAATTTTATTCTATGGTGTTTCTGTCTGGTGGCCTGCACTTGACAAGAAAACAGTCACCAGGAAATTAGGAAGGGTGCAGCGAAGTGCTGCGCTCTGCATAACAGGAGATTTACGTACGACCCCGGGTAACGCTCTTGATGCCATACTGCACTTCCTACCTGTCGAAATGATGGGGCGGAAAATAGCAAATATGTCAGCGCGGAAAATAGCAACTATGTCAGCGCTTCGAATGAGGGAAGCCAAACAGTGGATAGGCCAGGACTTTGGAAAGACAATCCACTCATACCAGACAATACGGATTATCAGATCCCACAGGTGTATTTAGACACTCCCTTTACCAACCTAATCCCAACTATAGAGAATCGGGAAGAAAGCTTGCCCGCAAGACCTGCGGAAGCTATAGAAATTTTCACAGACGGCTCAAAGCTGGACGGTAGAGTAGGAGGCGGCATTTTCTGCGCCAATTTTAACTTACGCAAACCTTTTCGACTCCCTGACCACTGTAGCGTCTTCCAGGCAGAAGTGCTAGCAATTCAGGAGTCACTAAGTTGCATTCCACACAGGTGTAATGTCAGTAAAATCTACATCCTCACAGACAGCCAAGCAGCAATTAGATAGCTGGAGTCGTACACGTCGAACTCTAAGGCTGTTCATAACTGTCGCAAATCTCTAAGCGAGATGGCAGAGCAGTTTAACATATGCCTAGTATGGGTCCCAGGACATAGGGACATAGAAGGCAACTGCATCGCTGATGAACTTGCCAGATTAGGAAATACCATGGAACTCCTTCCAGACAAAGAGTGCATTGGTATACCTATGGCATCCTGTAGACTCAACCTAAGAGATTTCTTCGAGATGGAAGCCAACAGAGTATGGCAGTTCTCCACTCACAACTCACGTATTGCTCATCAAACCTGGCCAACCAGATGCCGGAAAAGATCAAATGAACTCTGCCTCCTAAGCCGGAACAAGTGCTCTTTTGTTACCAGAGTGATGACTGGGCAATGGCTTGTGGGGACACATGATTATTGTTGCTAATTATTATTTTGTTTCTTTATTTCTTTTGCATCTCATATAGTATTTTTACCTAATGTTTCTTTTTTTCGCTTCACTTTTATACTTTAATAATTTATCATATGTTTCCTACAATTTATATTCAATCGCCCTTTATTTGACAAAAACTGGGCTGTTAAAAACGGAAGCCAATTAATCTATAAAACTGATTGAAGGGAAAAGTTGTGATTATTTTTCATTTAAAAATAAAAGAAGGCTGTTATACGGGTACACAAAATATTTACTTATATTAAATTAAAAGTACTGTCACTGTTTACGGCAGCCTGGCATCCTGAAAAGACTCAATCGCTCACCATCATCACTTGACACCCCACCTTCCCATACTACGAAGCGGTCCTCACCTGGACCATCACTCGTATTATTTGAATAGTATATCGTATATATAGTATTTGAATAATGTATCGATTTTGGATCCCCTGATTAATATTATTTCTAGCTACTTTCCAAGGCTCACACCTTAAACTTTTAACACACCAGCCCACAAAACACATAATTTGGATAAAAAAAAACATTAGGCAACGACTATCAAGCACCAAGAGCTATTAAAAAATATGTATAAAGTATTCGAAGGAAATTTAATCGAACAATGTAACACCCAAAATATTTATTATGGTTTACATTAAATCGTGAAGTCATAGTCGAGTCTACTACGTACTGTACATTTTTCCATGGGTTGTTCCCATCTAAAACCACTATCAATCTATCCGTTTTTTCTTATTATTATTTTTTCAACCAAGTAAGTGCGTACCTGTTTTCCAATTTTATCTTTCTAGAAAATGTCTTTAAGTTCGGTAGCCTCACACTCATTCAATATGTTTGTTATAGGGATTTTGTATTGTATTTCTATTATTGTACATTTTAAGTTTTCCGGTTTGGTGAGTAGCTCTTCTCAATTTAAGTATTATGTTTGCTTATACACACATAATCATTTACTTAGATTTTTATCTGACTAATAAAAATGTCTTAAAATCTTTTAAAAATTTAAGGATTTACTTTTATGTATGGAATTTTAGCTGTCCTATTATATCGCTGATTGTTCTAACTAAACAATTGATTGAACACTGCCTCCATAATGTCTTTTAAACGTATCTTTGATTGAGTTTTCGATAATAACTTCTCATTCATTTTTTTTAGATCGTACCCGAGTCACGTTAATATAGCAGGGTACGTATAAATTAGCGCGCAAACAAGATTGAGGGCAGAGACACTCCTAAAAGCCTTTGAGCCGAAGTTTGACGTAGAAAAAGGTACAATAAGGTAGGAGCTTACGAACAGCGAGAGTCTTTAGAGGGAAGCGAGCTGAACGAAGACATCTGATCTCAGACAAGACAAATGTTTATCGGGAGAAAGAATCCTCCTTTCACATTATAGCAGTATGCGTAACAACATATCAACCGTATTAAAGGCTAAGAAACCCTCAACTCATCATAAATACTTGATCTCGTACAGTTTCCATATCCGGTGGAAGAGTCATAGAACTAGAAGGGGGGCACAACAGACCTCGCAGTTACCAAATCATTCATCGACGATTAAGGTTTACACAGGCAGGAGACATATTATTCTATTGTTGATTCCCCTTTATATGTTATTTTTTTGTACCCTTAACCCATAAAATGGGTAAATAAGGGTATAATGGTTTTGTGCAAAAGTATGTAACAGGCAGAAGGAAGCATCTCCGACCCTATAAAGTGTATATATTCTTGATCAGCATCAACAGCCGAGACGATATAGCCATGTCCGTCTGTCCGTCTGTCTGCCCGTCTGTCCGTCTGTCCGTCTGACCGTCTGTCCGTCTGTATGAAAGCGTGGATCTCAGAGACTACAAGAGCTAGAGACTTCTGATTTTGTATTTAAGTTCTCCTATACCATGAGCAGAACAAGTTTGCTTCAAATTATCGATAACTATTCTGGTTTCCGATATACACATAATATCGATAACAATAAAATATCGAATTTGGAAAATCTAAAAATGAGGGTTGAAGTAATGGATAATGATAGAACTTTTCTGAAAATTTCGTCCAAATCGGTTAAGAAACACCGGAGATATTGAACTTAATCGATGGAAGCTAAGCCAGTATACCAAAGTCTTATATAAATTAAATATATTTATTGCAACTGGGTTCAGGGTATCTTCTAGTCGGGCTCTCCCGACTAGAGCCTTCTTACTTGTTTTTATTAAAAAAGAACATTTCGATAAAGTTGTTACTATTTTACTGACTTTTTTGAATTTTTATAAATTCTTTATTATCTTGTCGGAAATTTAATTTCCGTTTTTATACCCTTAACCCATAAACTGGGTTAATAAGGGTATAATGGTTTTGTGCAAAAGTATGTAACAGGCAGAAGGAAGCATCTCCGACCCTATAAAGTATATATATTCTTGATCAGCATCAACAGCCGAGACGATATAGCCATGTCCGTCTGTCCGTCTGTCTGTCCGTCTGTCCGTCTGTATGAACGCGTGGATCTCAGAGACTACAAGAGCTAGAGACTTCTGATTTTGTATTTAAGTTCTCCTATACCATGAGCAGAACAAGTTTGCTTCAAATTATCGATAACTATTCTGGTTTCCGATATACACATAATATCGATAACAATAAAATATCGAATTTGGAAAATCTAAAAATGAGGGTTGAAGTAATGGATAATGATAGAACTTTTCTGAAAATTTCGTCCAAATCCGTTGAGAATCACCAGAGATATTGAACTTAATCGATGGAAGCTAAGCCAGTATACCAAAGACTTATATAAATTAAATATATTTATTGCAACTGGGTTCAGGGTATCTTCTAGTCGGGCTCTCTCGACTAGAGCCTTCTTACTTTTTTTCTTTACAAATTAGTTTACATCTGTCAGCAATGTCAATTTGTGATTTTATTTTTTTTTTTAATTTCTATGAACCGAATCTATTTTTTAAAGAGTGCTTTTAATTTTTTTTTATTATTATTATTTTTTACTAAAAGCCAACGAAAGTACTGACGCAATACTGCTGCGTTTCGTTCTATAACTATAATTTAACATTTAAATGAAAGAACAAGTCCACAATCGTGTTGATAAAAACCGGGACTTAAAAGTACGCTCTAAAGTAATCCTTGCAAAGTGAGGAAGCGGTGGCCATCTGACGTTTCCAGGCAAATATTTTCTCTTTCAACTCCAATTCTAGAACTCATACGATAACCTTAAAAAGAGGTAAGCCCAAAATACATGGAACTGGTGGCAGTTTTGCTGTTAAAAACACTTTTTTCGGTTTTATAAACGGAGAGCTGCTATATGTGCAATATGCAGATATAACAGCCCACCAGTTTAACATCTATCAACAACCTGTTTTAAAAACAGCTTGCTGTTAGCTGTTATTTTTAAACAACAGTCAAACATCAACCTGTTTTTAAACCTGAAAAATCCCGGTTTTTACAGCTAAATTCAAATTTTAAACAGTTAAAAAACAACCAGTTTATAAAACCGAAAAAAACGTGTTTTTAACAGCAAAACTGCCACTAGTTCCATGTATTTCGGGCTTACCTCTTTTCAAGGTTATTGTGTGAGTTCTAGAATTGGAGTTGAAAGACAAAATATTTGCCTGGAAACGTCAGATGGCCACCGCTGCCTCACTTTGCAAGGATTACTTTAGAGCGTACTTTTAAGTCCCGGTTTTTATCGACACGATTGTGGACTTGTTCTTTCATTTAAATGTTAAATTAAAGTTATAGTACGAAAAGCAGCATTATTGCGTCAGTACTTTCGTTGGCTTTTAATAAAAAAAAATAGCAATGAAAAAAAATTAAAAGCACTCTTTAAAAAATAGATTCGGTTCTTAGAAATTTAAAAAAAAAAAAAATCACAAATTGACATTGCTGACAGATGTAAACTAATTTGTAAAGAAAAAAACGGAAATTAAATTTCCGACAAGATAATAAAAAATTAATAAAAATTCAAAAAAGTCAGTTAAATAGTAACAACTTTATCGAAATGTTCTTTTTTAATAAAAAAAAAAATAAAATATAAAGGGGAATCAATAATAGAATAATATGTCTCCTGCCTGTGTAAACCTTAATCGTCGATGAATGATTTGGTAACTGCGAGGTCTGTTGTGCCCCCCTTCTAGTTCTATGACTCTTCCACCGGATATGGAAACTGTACGAGATCAAGTATTTATGATGAGTTGAGGGTTTCTTAGCCTTTAATACGGTTGATATGTTGTTCTAAGACAATACAATTTGTTCCTTGCTAAGGCTACGCATACTGCTATAATGTGAAAGGAGGATTCTTTCTCCCGATAAACATTTGTCTTGTCTGAGATCAGATGTCTTCGTTCAGCTCGCTTGCCTCTAAAGACTCTCGCTGTTCGGCTCAAAGGCTTTTAGGAGTGTCTCTGCCCTCAATCTTGTTTGCGTGCTAATTTTTACGTACCCTGCTATATTAACGTGACTCGGGTACGATCTAAAAAAAATGAATGAGAAGTTAATATCGAAAACTCAATCAAAGATACGTTTAAAAGACATTATGGAGGCAGTGTTCAATCAATTGTTTAGTTAGAACAATCAGCGATATAATAGGACAGCTAAAATTCCATACATAAAAGTAAATCCTTAAATTTTTAAAAGATTTTAAGACATTTTTATTAGTCAGATAAAAATCTAAGTAAATGATTATGTGTGTATAAGCAAACATAATACTTAAATTGAGAAGAGCTACTCACCAAACCGGAAAACTTAAAATGTACAATAATAGAAATACAATACAAAATCCCTATAACATACATATTGAATGATTGTGAGGCTTGTAACGAACACTTACAAAGTCGTCTCGGCTTTGCACACTCTGTCTACTATTTGGGCGGCCTAGCTCAGGGAAAATGGGCGTGGGTCTTGTGCTGCCTAGACAAACGGTGTTACAGAATAATATTGTAGACAGAAACGACAACAGAGAAATGGGGAACCAGATAAAATGAAACAGATCAAAATGTAATATACTCTATCTATTTTTGGAGAACTGAGATGTTATAGTTCTCCATCTTTTACCCACCCAACCTGTAGGAATCAATCAACATTGGTTGACCCTACCCTTATTATGCCTGCGGTGGTCTAAACCTAAGGTGCCTTTAAATGATTCATTTCTATAATTAATAATATATATTTAAATCAAAATAATATATATGGTATAGCAATTCATACTAATTCAAAATAGTTATAATTCAAATTTTAAATGATTCATAATTAAAAATATCTATGATTCAAAATATTCTAATAATTTATATAATTTACGTTAATCGTTACTTACTAATTTTACTTTATTGAAATTTAACCGGTTTGGCACAAAAAGCTCTTCGGCTAGGCTGGGCACTTTATTTACAATTATTGCTGCGCACCCTGTACATTTCGGCTATGCCGTACTTACGACCTCATTTATTTAATCCATCGCTGTCAGCAGGCCTGTTGACGTAGACGAACTGTAGGTGAGGATACTCAAAATAGAAAGTATAGATGCAACAATTCGAAATAAAGCGCTCAACTAGAAGATACAATTCAAATTTATAAGTAACTTTTCAAACTAAACAAAGAAGGTTAATTTCAAATATTAAACAAACTGGAACGATATATGTAGCTCGCTGGCTATTTAATCCATCGAGGTCTTTGAAAATTTTAGTATCTTGCATTTGCACTACTCGGTGCAAGCTAGATAAAAGCGATAGAGTTGTGGTTTGCCTGGTCCATGCATAGATCCATAGGTCTCCAAAGTGAGGTTAGGTTGCAATTGCACTACTCGGCGCAAGCAACACAAAAGCGATAGGGTGGTTATCTTGCACTTGCAATACTCGGTGCAAGCAAGATAAAAAACGATGGCGATCTCCAAGATAGCATCAAACGAAATGCGGGATGGCGTACCGTGATCAGAAGTTTAGTGATGTGCGTTATACATGGTGATTGTGGTGGGTGTGCATAATTCGGGCGTAAAGCAGGGTATACGGTAGTCGGGATATTCCTCTCATTACTTTTCGGGCATCAACTTCAGCCTCCATCAAGTGAGCAGCCAGGCTTAGGTACCTGCGACGTAATCTGCACCTCAAATTAAGCACCCTAGTACACACACACACACAGCCGTTTCATACATCATCACTAACTTTGACACACGCGCACAGTCGAAAACGGCAAAATCATCAAAATTTCCGAAAATGAACCCAGCGTCGCGAAGATCTGGTATTCCTCGTCACGTTGGCGATAATATTTCGAAACAAGACATCCGGATGTTCCGGATGTTTTCAGATTAGATTTTAGGTCAAGCGTATAACATGTTGCGTGGAGCCGGTAATTAAAACTTTACACGCACTCGCACAACCGCTTCTGACCGCCTCTTCAGCAAGAATCTCTCTCGCGCTCAGATCGCAAGTCCGTCGGACCTAAAAGTTCAAGGGCTTTTTGAGCGAAAGCTCTTACGCATGCGTGACGCTGAATGAGTGCAAGCTTTCTCTCCCTGCATCTTGAGTGCAAATGGACGGCACGTGAAAGCTCAGCTTGCAAGAGATAAAGCTCTAAAGTCAAAGCTGAGTCAATACACATGCAAGCATATGCACGTATTGATGATAAGCACTTACATACTCTGATGTGTAAATATGCATGCTCTTAAATAACTTTAATTAGCAAAAAAAAGAATTATTTATTCGCACCCTCACACCACAGGTCTGATCTTCGTCTATTAGGCAAAGATAAGAGCTGAAAAAAAATCAAAGGGATGCGAATAGAAAATTTTCGCTACCATATGTCTTTTGCATGAAAATTTCCTATCTCTTTTCCATGCATATCCTCCAAAAGGTAAATCGATTGGCCCAGTTTTCTCTTGATTCGCGCTTTGGTACCAACAGGAGCTAGTTTAGAACTTAAGTTGGCTGCGGCATTGCTTAGACAAAAATTCCTTTTAGTCACTTCTTGGCCAACCTCAAAAGGACGGGACTGTGACCGTAAATTGTACGAGCGTTGATTCTTATGATAAGCTTTCTTGAGGTGCTTATCGATATTAGCACGAAATTTTTGAAATTCGTCAGCTCTGGGTAACCTTGCTGTGCTGTCCCTAAGCAATTCCAGATTTCTTAGTAATTTATAATCCCGGCCATGAGAAATCATATGTTGTCCAAAGACTATAAAATACGGCGATTCACCAATCGACTGGTGCACCGAACTGCGAAGAGAGCTATTGATACTACTCAAGAATGTGTCCCATTCCCGTTGATCACCACGAATATAGGCTCTCAAAGCGGCATTAATAGAACGATTTACTCTCTCTGCGGCATTCGATTGGGGTGCATATGCGCCGTTAAACATATGTTTTATACCATAATGTACAAGAAAATCTTCGAAGACGCGGCTTTTAAACTGAGTTCCGTTGTCACTCACGACGATTTCTGGTACGCCAAAGCATGAAAAAAATATCGTTTCTCAGATAATCGATTATTATGTCAGAATTGAACTTTTTAACGGATTTCAAAAACGTAAATTTCGAAAAATGATCTAAAATGATAAAAATTCCAATATGACCCTTTTTCGTGCGAGGAAACGGACCAATGAAATCGAGATACAAACGCTGAAATGGTCTCTCACTTGTAACTTGAGCACCCATAGGAGGTTTAAGGGATCGAGTAGGGTATTTAGTAGTCTTACAAATATCGCACGTGTCAATGTAGTTACGAACATCCACAACCATCCCAGGCCAATACAAGTGACGTCGTATTCGTTCCAGGCATTTTGCAATTCCACAGTGTGCAGAAGTTGGCTGATCATGAGCTGAACGTAGCACGCCTTTTCGCAGGGACTCGGGTACATACAACTTCCAATTATTGTCAGTCTGATCAGAACTGTCGTTAGTGAAACCTGTACGACGATAAATGTATTCATCCACTACCTTATAATCTGGCAGTTTTGTTGCACTAAATTTGTCTCGCAAAGAACAGTATTCCGATGACTTAAATGCTTCGGATTGCAAATCGATCTCTGGCAGACTTTCAAAACTTAATTTTGAGATTTCATCTTCTGACTCGAATGAACGAGATAAGGCGTCGGCAACTACATTTTGACTCCCTTTTCGGTGTTCAATAGTAAAACCATAGCCTTGGAGACTGATTGCCCATCGCGCTAGCCTACCACTGAGATCTGATTGATCCATCAACCAACGAAGGCTAGAGTGATCGGTGACAACTTTAAAACGATGGCCGTCGATGTACATACGGAATTTCTTTATACCGAGAACAACAGCTAAACACTCTAACTCTGTAACTGTGTAGTTACGCTGAGCTTTGTTCAATTTCTTAGACATGTACGCTATTGGGCGTTCATGTCCGGACTCGTCACACTGTGCAAGAACAGCACCGACAGCATAAGCAGATGCATCACACTGCACAATGAACGGTTTGTCATATCGTGGGTGAACCAAACATGGAGCCGAACACAAAGCGATTTTAATTTCTTCAAATGCGGCTTGTGCTTGATCGTTCCATGCGAATAACTTTTTTCCTAAGAGTTCGGTAAGCGGAAAAATTATCGAAGAGTAGCTAGATATAAAACGTTGGTACCATCCGGTCATTCCCAGGAATCGTCTTAGCTGTTTTTGAGTCTTCGGACTCGGAAAATCCTTAACAGCACTCACTTTATCTGGGTTTACCTTAAGCGTTCCCTCACCAACTATATAACCTAAATACTCGACACTTTTCAGGCAGAACTGGCTCTTTTGAACATTTATAGTGAGACCAGCCTTTCGCAATTGGGTTGCAACTTCAGATAGATGCAAAAGATGAGACTCGAAACAATCCAACATGACAAGCAAATCGTCGAGATAAACTAACACATGGGATTTTAGCTGATAAGGAATCACTAAGTCCATCAAACGACTCATAGTTTGCGGAGCATTAGTCAATCCAAAAGGCATCCTCTTGAATTGATAAAGGGGTCTGTTTGGTACTGTAAATGCAGTTTTCGCACGTGAATCGTAATCTAAACAAATCTGCCAGAAAGCATCTTTCAGGTCGATTTTAGAAATGCAATATACCGGTGGAAGACGAATCAGAAGTCCTTTCATAATTGGAATAGGATAGGCATCCCTAATTGTGACTGCATTGAGCTTTTGGTCGTCGAGACAGAAGCGCACTTTGCCAGGTTTTATGTGCAAGGTTATAGGAGATGACCAGGAAGAGTTAGGTGCTTCTTCTATTACATCCATTTCAATCATCCTATCAATCTCTTTGCATAGGAGTTCTTCCTTCGCAGGAGAAAGAGGGTAGAACCTTTGCTTGATGGGTTTTGCCTCTGCTGTGTCGATAGTATGCTCAAGCAACGTTGTTAGTCCAAGTCCATCCTTCTCAAAAGAAGGAAAGAAGTCAATCACCGAACTTAGCTTTGATCTCTGAACTGTTGTTAGTTCGATGTGATTTAAATCTTTATTTTCTTCTTCTGTGTGTAAGATCGAAACATTGATATTGCTTAAAGATGGAAGAGCTATACCAAATTTATTCCAAAAATCCATACCACAAATTATGTCCGTCTTAATTGAAGTAACTATGAGAAACTCAAACTCTGCTTGTATTGAATTATATGACAAGGGTATGGTAATTGTACCAGCGACTTGCTGCTTTTGACCATCTGCCGTGCGAACAACTCCAAGCATTTTATTTGTCCTAAGCTTCTCTGACATAATTCGCTTGGCCAGATTCCCACCAACAACACTTCTATTAGCCCCGCTGTCTAACAAGGCTAAGTAATCCTGACCGAAAACATTGATATTAATAAAAGGTCGAATATCATTGCTTTTATTGACAATTGAGTTGATAACGCATTTGTTAAGTTCTCGTTTGCGAACCCAAAATTTTCGGATACGCTTAGCGGATCGCGATTTGACTGAAGGAATATTATCGTTGTTAAAAATTTCTGCTCTACGCTTCTTGTATTCCTGAACTCGTTCATGGAATGGTTTGAAACGCAAAGGCGTAGGTACGTCAAGGGGTAATGGTGATTCGTTCGGTAGTTGTGTAGAATCAGTGAGTTTAATATCTACTGTATCCGAGACTATTGTCGGATATCCCCGTTCGAAACACGGCGGACATCCTTTGCCGAGTTTTCCGACTTGTTTCTACATTTTTGACAGTTGGGCTTATATGTTTCCGGTGTGCCACAACCGTAACAAAAGATCCGACGACTCTTAAGACAATCATGATATCTGTGTCCCTGTTCCTCACAGTTCCAGCACTTGAATTTTTCAGATGATCGAACTGCACAAATTTCGTCAGAAACTCCTACAACAGCTTCAGGGAAGATTCATGAAGAATCTCGTTAACAACTCGACGGGTCATCTTTACACGAGGTTGGTTCTTTGAATTTATAGAACGAAAGAACTCTTCATGTCTATGACATGCCTTACGAAGACTTGCTAAATCAGCAGTGTCAACATGCAATAGCTCGTGCTTTAATTCTGGCTGAAGATTTTGCCTGACTTCAATGGTTAATTCGGAATCTAGCAAGGGCTCACGCAAGGAATCTGCAATCGAAAGAATAGCGTCTAAGAACTCATCAAAGCTTTCGTCAATGCCTTGCTTTCGTTGACGAAGAGCAGCTTTGATGTCACGATCAGTACGTTGATCCTGGTACCGTTCTTGCAAGCGACTACACAGTTCGAACCAATTTAAATTAATTGCCGTTCTATGTACGCGCCAGTAAAAAGATAAAGCTGGTCCTGAAAAAAGGAGATGAGCAAACTGAATCAGGAGATTGTAATTCCCATTCAGGCATCGAGTGGTCAAACAATTTACTCTATATATAAAATCTTCAACTGGGATATCATTAGCTGATCCGCTAAACTTGATACGCCAATTGGAAACCACGTTAGAGATGCGATCGGGATGTTCTACAATTACATCGCTCACGTTTGCACTAGGGTAAGGACTTCTCGACCTCTGATTATTACTCCGACTATTGCTAGCATTACTTGAGCGCGGGCGTGGCTGCACAATCTCATTATCCCAATCGAGTTGACCTTCCTCACGAGGTTCACGATGATTGGTGGACAACGATAGACTACGAACGGCTGCACTCAGCTGCTCGGTCATAGCTGCAGTCATACTCTTCTTAAAGTTTTCTAAAGAGTTGGAAATCAACTGTTGGATACGCGGCTCAGAGATACCCTTAGGTTCGTTAGTGCCTTTCGGCCGAAATAAATCACGTCTGGAGTTTGAGTTCGGATTTGGTCGAACATTGCCAGTATTGCGTGAGATCGATCTGGTCGTCATTCTAGATTTGGGAACCGCTCCAGTATTGGCTTTTGCGGTGTCTTTAAGTTCAGACGGGGTCCTTGCATCAAAAGTTGTACCCTCCCTTATTTGAATCATGACTCTGGAACAGAATTGTCTGCACACAGGACATGACTCTTTGGTTTCAAGCCACTCTAGAATACACCATTTGTGAAACTTATGTTTACATGGTGTTTCTATGTATTCACCTCCTGTGGTGGTGTCATTACAAATAATGCACTCAATAGGGTCACTAGAGGCGACAGCTCTTAAATCTTCTTGGCTACGTCTGACTGCCATAGCAAGGTTTAAATATAACAACTTAAGTTTATAAATAAGAATAAAAAGGGACGCGAAGTCAAGACTTATATAAAGCCTAAAAATATTTTTTTTTTTTTTTTTTTTTCAAGTATAAATCGAAATCGATAGTAGACATTCTAAAGGACTTATCCAAAGGCTTATCACCGCAGGTATAATTGACAGGTGTATATACATTTCAAATCCGTGAACAGAATCTACTAATAAAATTTTGAAAGGGGTGTATAGTTCCCAATTTAAAGAGGAACGGACCGGTATCGCCAGTCTGAGCAATCTCAATTCAAATTAGAAATATAATTTATATTTTGGATTTCGATTACTAGGTATAGGACCGACTCATTATCAGAACTAAAAATCCTACGCAATTCGGTACCAAATAAATTAATTGATTAGAATAAATAATATTCTTTTCTATTTCAAAAAAATCAATATAAACCAATTTTCTGGAACTACCCTATCTCCTGGTCTGGTTCCGAAAGTAATCAGAAAACCAGCATCTCCGAAGTAAATAGCAAGTCCCAACAGAATCTAACAATCATTAAGGTGGATGGTGTCTGGTTACCAAAAGGAATGTGGAAGGGAATTTGGGAATCGTGGGGTATTACTATTGTTCTAGGATAATTAACAGTAATTATCCTAATAACAATATATTCGATCAATCGACAATTCGAGGTCTTACATTATGCAACCACCAATCGGTACTGCATAACAAACGGACGTTCGGGCCCCACGTTGGGCGCCAATTAACTTTAACGAACACTTACAAAGTCGTCTCGGCTTTGCACACTCTGTCTACTATTTGGGCGGCCTAGCTCAGGGAAAATGGGCGTGGGTCTTGTGCTGCCTAGACAAACGGTGTTACAGAATAATATTGTAGACAGAAACGACAACAGAGAAATGGGGAACCAGATAAAATGAAACAGATCAAAATGTAATATACTCTATCTATTTTTGGAGAACTGAGATGTTATAGTTCTCCATCTTTTACCCACCCAACCTGTAGGAATCAATCAAAATTGGTTGACCCTACCCTTATTATGCCTGCGGTGGTCTAAACCTAAGGTGCCTTTAAATGATTCATTTCTATAATTAATAATATATATTTAAATCAAAATAATATATATGGTATAGCAATTCATACTAATTCAAAATAGTTATAATTCAAATTTTAAATGATTCATAATTAAAAATATCTATGATTCAAAATATTCTAATAATTTATATAATTTACGTTAATCGTTACTTACTAATTTTACTTTATTGAAATTTAACCGGTTTGGCACAAAAAGCTCTTCGGCTAGGCTGGGCACTTTATTTACAATTATTGCTGCGCACCCTGTACATTTCGGCTATGCCGTACTTACGACCTCATTTATTTAATCCATCGCTGTCAGCAGGCCTGTTGACGTAGACGAACTGTAGGTGAGGATACTCAAAATAGAAAGTATAGATGCAACAATTCGAAATAAAGCGCTCAACTAGAAGATACAATTCAAATTTATAAGTAACTTTTCAAACTAAACAAAGAAGGTTAATTTCAAATATTAAACAAACTGGAACGATATATGTAGCTCGCTGGCTATTTAATCCATCGAGGTCCTTGAAAATTTTAGTATCTTGCATTTGCACTACTCGGTGCAAGCTAAATAAAAGCGATAGAGTTGTGGTTTGCCTGGTCCATGCATAGATCCATAGGTCTCCAAAGTGAGGTTAGGTTGCAATTGCACTACTCGGCGCAAGCAACACAAAAGCGATAGGGTGGTTATCTTGCACTTGCAATACTCGGTGCAAGCAAGATAAAAACGATGGCGATCTCCAAGATAGCATCAAACGAAATGCGGGATGGCGTACCGTGATCAGAAGTTTAGTGATGTGCGTTATACATGGTGATTGTGGTGGGTGTGCATAATTCGGGCGTAAAGCAGGGTATACGGTAGTCGGGATATTCCTCTCATTACTTTTCGGGCATCAACTTCAGCCTCCATCAAGTGAGCAGCCAGGCTTAGGTACCTGCGACGTAATCTGCACCTCAAATTAAGCACCCTAGTACACACACACACACAGCCGTTTCATACATCATCACTAACTTTGACACACGCGCACAGTCGAAAACGGCAAAATCATCAAAATTTCCGAAAATGAACCCAGCGTCGCGAAGATCTGGTATTCCTCGTCACGTTGGCGATAATATTTCGAAACAAGACATCCGGATGTTCCGGATGTTTTCAGATTAGATTTTAGGTCAAGCGTATAACATGTTGCGTGGAGCCGGTAATAAAAACTTTACACGCACTCGCACAACCGCTTCTGACCGCCTCTTCAGCAAGAATCTCTCTCGCGCTCAGATCGCAAGTCCGTCGGACCTAAAAGTTCAAGGGCTTTTTGAGCGAAAGCTCTTACGCATGCGTGACGCTGAATGAGTGCAAGCTTTCTCTCCCTGCATCTTGAGTGCAAATGGACGGCACGTGAAAGCTCAGCTTGCAAGAGATAAAGCTCTAAAGTCAAAGCTGAGTCAAAACACATGCAAGCATATGCACGTATTGATGATAAGCACTTACATACTCTGATGTGTAAATATGCATGCTCTTAAATAACTTTAATTAGCAAAAAAAAGAATTATTTATTCGCACCCTCACAGGCTACCGAACTTAAAGACATTTTCTAGAAAGATAAAATTGGAAAACAGGTACGCACTTACTTGGTTGAAAAAATAATAATAAGAAAAAACGGATAAATTGATAGTGGTTTTAGATAGGAACAACTCATGGAAAAATGTACAGTACGTAGTAGACTCGACTATGACTTCACGATTTAATGTAAACCATAATAAATATTTTGGGTGTTACATTGTTCGATTAAATTTCCTTCGAATACTTTATACATTTTTTATAATAGCTCTTGGTGCTTGATAGTCGTTGCCTAATGTTTTTTTTATCCAAATTATGTGTTTTGTGGGCTGGTGTGTTAAAAGTTTAAGGTGTGAGCCTTGGAAAATAGCTAGAAATAATATTAATCAGGGGATCCAAAATCGGTACAGATAGAACAGTGAAATACTATTCAAATGAGGCGCCTACACGCAAACCGTACATTATCTAGGTAAAAGTTAATTATGTGTATACGAGTGATGGTCCAGGTGAGGACCGCTTCGTAGTATGGGAAGGTGGGGTGTCAAGTGATGATGGTGAGCGATTGAGTCTCTTTAGGATGCCAGGCTGTCGTAAACAGTGACAGTACTTTTAATTTAATATAAGTAAATATTTTGTGTACCCGTATAACAGCCTATTTTTATTTTTAAATGAAAAATAAACACAACTATTCCCTTCCATCAGTTTGATAGATTAATTGGCTTCCGTTTTTAACAGCCCAGTTTTTGTCAAATAAAGGACGATTTAATATAAATTGTAGGAAACATATGATAAATTATTAAAGTAAGTATAAAAGTGAAGCGAAAAAAAGAAACATCAGGTAAAAATACTATATGAGATGCAAAAGAAATAAAGAAACAAAATAATAATTAGCAACAATAATCAGCAAACAATCAGTAACATAGAGCACATTCCATTAAGTAATATTATAATCTCAAAGTGCGTGATAAAAAGCGAAAGGGAAAGAACCAACTAATAATGTTGAAGAAATTCTATAAGAAAGTTCCGTCTTTCCACTAATTGTTTTAACTGTATAACCTACCTAGCTCAGGCAAGCAAATTGTTCTTAAAAGCGTCAAATAGTAAACACTTTGAAACGAAAAGATCTGATGCTCCTTAAGTGTGAAAGTTGTAGCACTCATGTGTTTAAGTCAGCGATAAGATTCTGAGCAAAATTTAATCTCAATACCTAAAAGCTGATCAAATATAGACACAGACATATATGGGGTGTTCAACAGCTCCGTTTCATCGTTTCATGTTTCAAAGTTGAAACGATTAACTCGTGAACGGCATTTTGGGTGTCAATATGTTTCATGTTGTGCAGTCAGCTGTTGTTTGTTTACATTTCTTATTCTTCAATTTTTGTCACTGTTGCTGTTTACTGCGGCTATACTTTATTTGATAAAAAATGCCATTTAAAAGTGCTAAAGATATGCTATGCGATGCTTTAGCAAAGCAAGTTATTAGATAAATAGAGGATATTGAGTGTGAGAAGAGCTCGTTGTTTGAATTAGTTGCTCAATTACATGCTTTTAACATTTGGCGGCCATTTATCATATGTGTTCATACAATTTTGCACAAAAATACACCAAATATACTAAAAAGTACTAAACATCAATAGCAAATATCGACTAAATATCGTGCTCTTCCCATCTTTACTTTGTTGAAACTTGAAACACTTTTTGTATACATAGGCTGGGGTGTTTCAACGTTTCAAGAAATGTTCTATGTATGTTGTTGTTGCGGGACGTTTCAACTTTGAAACGTGAAACGATGAAACGAGCTGTTGAACACCCCAATAGTACTTGAAAGCCTACGGTGATGATCTAAATATTGTTAAGAATAAACATATCTGGGATCAAGCATGCTTTCGTTTATGCAGCACAGAAAAAAATACTATGTCTCGGCTCAAAAATTGAGAGACAAAACCCTTAAATTTAAAGGCAATATATAAAGTCAAATAACATGAAAGAATAAAATTAAAAATTAAATAACAAATTAATAAAAGCAATACACAAATATTACTAGAATGGAATGACATACTACATTTAAATCTTACTCCCTGCCGTATTATATGCCAAGGAAAATGGACCAAGAAAATAGATTGTGGACCTAAACAAGAACAGCTTTATCTCGCTCTTTCAATGTTCGAATTGTAACCCAAAAGAATCATAATAGAATATAGCCTAGCAAAACTACTTACGATGAAGTCTAAACGGTCTTCAGACCATGAATCCTAAGTTAGTGAAAATTATTGTAAATGACTTGCTTGCGCTCTTTTTATTAGTTTAACATACACACAACTAGTGCTTTACCAACACAAAAAATAAGAATAAATCTTACCATACAATTATTAAATCAAATCTTATTATTTGGAGCCTCCTCCACAAACAGTATACAATAAAATCAAACCCTTATCTAAAATCAAAAAACAGGATCAAGAGCTAGGGTGTATAAAACGACTAATACAAAGGAAGAAAAAACAGAAAATACCAATATTTAGTGGTTATAAACCAATCCGGTGATAGTTAAAGTACATTATTTTAAAAACACACTACAATTAAAAATTTTAAGTACTCTACCGCCCGTTTTGCAAAATACCGACTCTCAAGTCATCTCGAGCTTTAGTACATCACAACCGTATTTTGCCATCCAAATTATAAAGTGAAAAATCAATGTTCTATCGATTTCCCTGTTAAAATTAAGTTAACTTGTTAAGGACAATAATACAATCTATCTCGTTTTAAGCGTAAAGTCAAAATAGCTAACTACATAACATAAAATGTTTAAAAATCTGTAGAATACTAAGTTGAAGAAAACGATTAAATATAACACAAATTAAGATAGGGTATCATACAACGTCAATAGAAGAATTTTTGAAGTCAGTAAATGAGTACAAAACACATTCTTTATACATTTTTATCGTAGGTAGCATACTGAGAGAGAGTTGGTAAAACCCGTTTATAAAAAAAAAATCAAGCTGCTAAGAACATCTTACTGTTTTCATTTTCTTTATTTTAGAAATTGATTTGATATGTGAGTTTGATGAAATAATTTTGGTTGAGAAGAAATATAGTTTGACGGATATCTTAAATATGAAAAGTGTCATTTGATGAAAATCTTAAAGCGAGCAGAGGGAAAGTTAAGGAAAAGATTATTTGATAAGCCTAAAAGATTACCTTAAGGAATTTAAAGAATGTATAAGCAAAATAAATTATTACTGAGATAGAGCGGAATCCAATATATGGGGATTAAAAAAAATAATAATAACAATAATCTCAATAAACGATGAAGTATAAATATTAAGATCATAATTACTTTGTTAAAACATGATTTATTATACCAGCTACACGAACTTCGTTAAGCTTTCAAGTGAGTACTAGAACTAAGGCTTATAATATTGACTTAAAAAAGCTTTTTATAAAGCCGAAACAAAATCATGGAGTATGACTTGTGTGTTCTACTATAACTATATGTCATTAATCTTAATGTTCGGTGTTTGTGTTTGCTAAATCCCTCAACGGAACAAGCTTAATATAAATCTCAGCTTTAACATACTACAAAAATCTATAAAAAAAAAATTAAAAAAAATATATATATATGAAATAAAATTAAAACATACCCATAAAAAAACATAATTTGATAGTTTCTTAACAAAGTAAACCAATTTTTTTTTTTTTTTTTTTTTATTATTATTTTTTAATAATGTTAGCCAATTTAAAAAATGATCATTGGTTTATTAAAAAGTTATACTAATTAGCTCTAAACAGATATATGCAAATAAAGGTGAGAAACGTAAGTAGCAAACAAGTTGGGTGTGCGTTAGAAGGAGGGACAATCAATTAACATACCACCTGCATTTCATAGACGCTCGTGTATAGAATCGCATAAGGGAGCGTGTTTTAATATAATAATACAAGCAGGATCACTTTCCCTATAACACTTTCCCCTCTAACAATTACTCTCTCTAATACTAACTCTCTCTTTCTCCCTCTAACACTTTAATCGTCTTACAACTTCCCCCTATAATATTTCAAACTAAATCTGCAAGTCTCAATACTCTTGTGTTGATCTTTCTGCTGCTGTTGCGAAAAAATTCCCATCCCTTGCTTACATAACACTCACACTCACGAATGTTGTTGTTCTTGTTGTTAATGGTGTTGCTTTTGATCATAACAATGCTGCCTACGAATGTACTGCCCTTTGACTAGCGTACTTCAAACAAGCACAATCTTGTCTCCATCCTTTTATTCTTTGATCACTGGTTTTCAAAAACATTCATTGTTTATGTTTTGCCTGCAGGTGTGCAAGGCAACGCACGTCAAACAGCCGTCCTCTCGACTCTCTCTTATCTACTTATTCGTATCTAAGAAACCTGCTCACAGTTGACTTTCTCTCTCTTATCTACTAACCTGTAGCTAAGAAACCTGTGCACACTTGACTCTAGCATTTAACAGTTTCATAGGCAATGTACTTTGCTCACTGAACCTCACGGACGGTGATACCTATAACACATTAGCCAACTAATGTACTTGACCTTTGACTAGCGCACTTCAAGCATGCACAAACTTGTCTCTAAGTCTTCATCCCTCTAACACTTTCTTGCACACAGTATCCTTCTAACACTATCCCCCTCTAACTCTTTCCTCCTCCAACACCTTCTCCCTCTAACACTTTCCCCCTCTATCCTTTCCCCCTCTTACACCTTCTCCTTCTAACACTCCCCCTCTTACACCTTCTCCCTCTAACTCTTTATAATCTAAATGTACAAGTATCAATACTCTTGCTTAAAAACAATGTGTTGATCTTGCTGCTGCAGCTGCAACAGAAAATTTCCATCCTTGCACTCATAGCCCCCCCACGAAGGTTGTAGTTGATGTTGTTGACAATTACAATGCACGTGTGCAGAGCAACGTATTTAAAACAGTAGCACACTTGACTCTAGCACTAAATGGTTAAATAGCCAAAACTGATCCTGTCATTATCACAACCATAAAGATCAATGTTTAGGGCTTGCTTGTCAAACAGGAGCACACTTGACTCAAATACAAATTGGTTACATAGCCAAAACTGATTGTGTGAACACTGATCTTCACACACCAGATCCCTTGCTCACAAACCCACATGAATGTAGTTGTTGTTGTTGTTGTTGACAATAACAATGTACGTGTGCAGAGCAACGTATTTAAAACAGTAGCATACTTGACTCTAGCACTAATTGCTTAAATAGCTAAAACTGATCCTGTCATTAATGTCATCAATGTTTATGGCTTGCTTGTCAAACAGGAGCACACTTGACTCTAATACAAATTGGTTACATAGCCAAAACTGATCGTGTGAACACTGAACTTCACACACCAGATCCCTTGCTCACAAACCCACATGAATGTAGTTGTTGTTGTTGTTGTTGACAAAAACAATGTATGTTGTGGCTTGCTTGCACGTGTTCAAGGCAACGCACTTAAAACAGCAGCACACTTGACACCCGATCCTATGATCACTGATTCTCAAGGATTCTGTTGTTGATGTTGCTCTTGACAATAACAATGCATGTCGTGGCTTGCTTGCAGGGGGTAAAAGACACTGATTCTCGCAACCATAACAATGCGGCCTAGGAATGTCATGCCTTTGTCCTTAATACCTAGTCTAATTATAGGAGGGGACATGAACATGGGAAAAAAGGGTCATATATTATAATATTGTAGGGGTAAAAAAAAGGGGTGATAAAAGGGTCATAATATTAAATGGGGTCATAAATTATGATTGGGGGTAATTAAAGTGACAGAACCAGAACCACCACTCTCCTACTGCTGCCACGCCCACTAATACCGCTCCCAGCTCCCTCTCCCAACTTTTTACAATTTTCGATGTGGAGACACCAAATTTGGTATGAAGATAGCAATTGACATTTCACAAAGATCTGCATCAAAAATTTGAATGCCACACCCACCCATACCGCCCCCAGCCCCCCTATCCAAGCTTAAAAACTTTGCGCTAGAGTCACCAAATTTGGAAGGAAGATAGTTGGTGGCATTCCCATCTACATCGGAGAATCTTGAAGGCAGCGTACACCCCTGCCCCATCCGTACCCCTTTGCAATCAGGCCTCTTTTTACCTGTTATAATACTGGTATCGAGTATGCCGCAGTCGGTTGCGTCCGACCGCAACGTTTCCACTTGTTCATATAAAATTTCGTATTAAATTTTCTTTGCCTAGCCCTACGCATTTTTGCTAAACGGATTTGATTTTTTCTTAAAATTGTTTATATACAAATCAGCCTGCAGGTGTATTACCTTGCTATTACGTGCATGCCCTGTTGAACTGACGATGCATGTACAAACTGCGTAACAACTAGCAGATAGTAGCCGCGCTGATCAACCGGCATTATTTTGTTTTTATTAAGTCATCTGTTTTTTTTTAAACTCTTTCGGCAAACATGCGCAAGAGCTATAAGAATTAAGTTTATTGCTTATATATAATTGTAACTAATTAATTAAGTTCATTTATAACCAATTTCAAATATGAATTATAGCAGCCTATCGTGTGCTACTTTTACGCGCCCAAACCACTATTAGTTCGTACGGCAACCTTTTATACCCGTTTGCAATGTTCAACAGACGATATATTCAATACTAATGTAGATAAGTTATTCAAACTTTTTTCCATGTAAGATCTTTTTATTCTCCTTATTGTAAAGTAGTGATTTTGGCCGGGGTATGAGACTCAGTCCGGCCAAGATTCAACGTTACAAGAAATATTTAAATTTTCTGAGAAGTATTCGCGAATTGGAGGCAAGCTAGTCCGCCGCTATACCGGTGTCGAGATTTCGCGACGGCTGGCGATCGGGGAGGTGTACGGGACAAACCGCAATACAAGTACCACCGATCGCACAGGTTATATTCCCTCGCAAGTCGAGTTCGCGCGGATGCCAAAGCTCCGAATCGACTGAATGATTTGGGAAGCGTACGGGGCGAGCCACAGAACGCGTGCCGCCGATCACTCAGGCTCTAATCGAACAATTCGAAACGCGCCTAGTATCGTACCGGCCGCACGTACATATACGTACGGGTGTATATTTAATGACCCTCAGGTCGGAATAAAGACACACGTGTTTTAACCCTCTCATGCCCGAATTAAAATGGGCGGGGCTAAAAATTTTTTGAGTAGATATTTAAGATAGGGTTGACATCAGTATTAACTGTTCAAAATTTCAGGGTCCTAGGTGTCCTGGTTCAAGAGCTACAGGATGTTGCGTATATGCAACATTGGGCAATGGTGGTATATATTTCAAAACAAGTTTTTTTTTACAAATGCCGTTTATTTATATTTTATGTATGATAAGACACGAAACAGTTTTTTTGGGGATTGGAACACAAGTGCACATTACATTTACTGCATTTAGAGCTTGGAAACCCAGTGGTGCATACTCTACATCTGCCTCTTGTTCCCCATTCCGGCCAATGATTATAACCATCATATCGTAGTGATTTGGGTGGGTCTTCAACGTAAGCTCTTTTATAGGAATTTGATTCAGAGTCTGTAGAACCAGCTGGTGATGATGGAGCGGGTGATGATGGTGATGCTGGGGAAGATGGTGCTCCTGAATTCATTGCCAAAAGGAGTGATGATGGACGACCTCTTTTTTTGGCGACAACTGTAGTTTGGCTTGCGTTCAAAAGTTCGGCAGCAACATCCAATTGAAAATCTATGAGCGGAATATACTTTGAGTCGCCGTTTGCATGTTCAGTGTCTCTGCGGTACAACAACCAACTGTTTACTAAACTCGAATTTATGCACCAGTATACTATGCGCATGTACCATTTATTTGAGCGGTGGTTGAGTCTGTACAATTCAAGCAGCATGTCTGCAAGAATCCATGTCCATGTGTTTGTTATAACATTCAAGGACGAGGTATAGTTATAAATTTCTTCTCTTTGCGACACCATCTGTTGCATTCATTCATGGGATTTCTACCTATATAATTTGAGACCAGTTGTACGCTCTTATTATCATACCAACGGCAAGCTATCAAGTTGTGCGTTGCTTCATATTTGAAATCGCTTGATCCACGTCCTCGCTTTTGAAGGATTTTCTCAGTAATTAGATCACAATTTTTCAATCGGTTGCTTCGAATTGTACCAACGGCAAGTATGCCTTTTTGTTTTAGAGCGCACATCAAGCTTATTAAAGAAAACCAATTGTCAAAAAACAGTTTGAAATTTTGATTTACTGGCATATTGGATGATAAAAATAGCACGATATCTGATGATATTCCCAGGCCATAAGTCTTGCACGTTCCTTCTCCAATGTATAGACTAAAATCATATATAATCCCGGACACACCAGCTCTCGTAAACATTTTGAAACCCCACTTGTGGGGCTTCAATGGCAGATACTGCTTCAAACTATGTTGACCTTTATGTGCAATCATTTGCTCATCTATACTTTGGTATTCTTCCTGTGAAATATCATTGAATTTTTTTTTTTTGATGTCCAACATTGGCCGGACTTTGTACAACTTGTCATAGTTAGGCGTTCCTTTCTGAGGCTGTTTAGTATTATCATTCAAATGGAAAAATTGTTTTATTTTCTCAAATCTGTTTCTTGCCAATGCATTTCCAACGGCCGCTAATTTGAAATTGGACGCCCACACCATTCGATAGGTTGGTATTTTTACAACAGAAAGATAAAGAAGTATGCCAACAAACCTTTTCATTTCAGGCACAGTACATTTCAATTCTATTCCCTTTGATTGCATGGCAAATAAATTCTTTTCCTCACATATTTTAAGCCACAGTTCATCCGCAAAGAAAGTACTAAAATATTCTATGGGTTTTTTCACCGCATCGCTGCATAATTTACTTTTCCAGGTTGTCTCACCTTCCGTAAACTCATCACTACTCCACTTCAAACTATTCAAATCAATTTTTTCCTGTACCTCCTGTGCAACGATTTCAATTTCATCCAAATCTTGAACATCTTCAACATCGTCGCTTCCAATAATTTGGTCAATAAAACCAACTTCCACATTTTCAGCTCTGTTATCCAAAGTTTTCAATGTTTCCTCTATAATTTCCTCCATATTTGGCTCTTCTTCTTCTACAATTTCTTCGTCGGCCGAATCTTCCCAATCAAAGTTGACAATTCTTTCAATGTCAGCTTGAGTCAGCCCTTTTGGATGCATCTAAGAAAGTGTATACAGAAAGAAATTATATTTTTCGAAAATTACCACAATAGACCAATGTTGCATATACGCAACACGAAAATAAAATAATTATTACAGACAAACTAAATAATATTTTTATATGGGATTTTTTTCTAAACACTCTCTTACCTCTCTATATTTATGTAGTAAAGTTGGTTTCAGGATGAAATAATTATTTTTATACTTTTTTTCCACTTTTTTAGAACACCGTATTTTCGCAAAATCAATTTTTCAACTTCTCGCTCACAAATGTGACTACCGACTGAAAGCGTGTACAGCTGACTGCCTTAACACTTGCTGTTTGCTTTCTCAACACAATAAGCTATAATTTAAAAAAAAAATCAAAACAATTACTCAAAAATAACGGGAGTTAGAGGCTCGGAAAGTCAATGTTGCGTATATGCAACATCGGGCATGAGAGGGTTAAGGTTATGCTGCTTTATTTCACAAAGATTCACTTAAACTTTCCATTCTGTCTTATATCTACACACAATTGTTCCCCGGTTTCCAGTTGGAATTCGTCCACCCGGGTTTACTCTTCCAAATGTCTTATGCTAACCTTGCCGGCCATTTGCCGCGTTTCACTACCTTCTACGTTTTCTCGATTCCCTTCCGTGGGACATCACTGCGCCTTTATAATCCCGACTACCGACTTCTTCTTGTGAGACACAACCGCACGCTTTTGATTCCCACTACGGACTAATTCGCCAGTCTTGCGCTCGGCCTGAGCGCGCTATTCCTCTTCTCGTGGATCACGACACCTTGATCGTGGGTCGCGAACGCGCGCCCGACCTTCGCTGTTCTAACGCTGGTCTGGCCGCTCTTATACTTAGCTTACTCTTTACCTTTGCCCTTTACCATGTTATATCTATGTTCTTTGTAAATGTTAAGTTCTAATACAATAATATGCTATGCTGTTTATTATGTTAAAGGTATACGTATATTCTACATGCAATGTATTGTGTGGGAGGCTTGCGCTGGGCTTACCACACATAATATTTAAAAAAAAATTTGGTTTTACATCAACAACAACAACAGCAACAATAATTTCTTTGAATGCTTAGCTTTACTGATAAGAAAAATGTGACCACTATTAATTCGTAAGGCGCGTTAGCTTAGCTGAGAATTGTAAGAAGATCAAAACAAATGCTAAGAGTGTAACATAATCACTGTAGCCATAGTCTAGAAACAGTTATGAAATGCAGAATGTAAAAAATGTGTATTTGCTGCAAATTATTCATATTTTAGCAACGATGGCACGTGGTAAGCCGATTTGCAAAGAAATCAGAAGTTTAGTCTTAGATTATTACAAATCTGGGAAGAGTTTTGGTGAAATAGCCAAGCAACTAAATTTGACTAAGTAGACCGTTCAAGGAACTGTACAAAACTTTAAGATAAATGGCAATATTAAAAATAATGTCGCAAATCGAGGCCGAACATCAGCAATTACAGCTCGTGACAAAAGAGCCCTGGCAAAAATTGTGAAGGCTGATCGTCGCACAGTGGCGCCCGTGGAACAAGTCAGGTGGCAAAAATCAAAAACTGCATGTGCCTCTAAAAAATATTGAATGAACTTACTTTATAGGAAATTTTCCAACGATTTGAAATCTGCAACCCTTAATATAACCGGATACTTTGTTTAGAAGATATAGCCCTTCAAAGTTGTCTGATTTGTTGTGTTACATAAAAATCACAATTTGAAGGTAATTTGGTCGTCTTTCAGATACAGTATCTCAAACCTAAGGTACGGATCGTCAATATTTTTGGTTCTATTGATAGATCTATTTATGAAGAGAAGAATAAAAAAAAATTGTAGTGTTTGTTTTGCGTTTGGCCAGGCAAATCAATATTTTCTTTTTCACTATTTCTCAACTTTGATGGAAAATAAAAAAAATTATATCACATATATCGGCAGTTTGTTCTAATTAATTTCTCTGATTATTCCTCTATTAGATACAAAAGGTTTCATTTGCCCGTTTTTGCCCCTTTTTTTATACCCTTAACCCATAAAATTGGTAAATAAGGGTATAATGGTTTTGTGCAAAAAGTATGTAACAGGCAGAAGGAAGCATCTCCGACCCTATAAAATATATATATTCTTGATCAGCATCAACAGCCGAGACGATATAGCCATGTCCGTCTGTCCGTCTGTCTGTCCGTCTGTCCGTCTGTATGAACGCGTGGATCTCAGAGACTACAAGATTTAGAGACTTCTGATTTTGTATTTAAGTTCTCCTATACCATGAGCAGAACAAGTTTGCTTCAAATTATCGATAACTATTCTGGTTTCCGATATACACATAATATCGATAACAATAAAATATCGAATTTGGAAAATCTAAAAATGAGGGTTGAAGTAATGGATAATGATAGAACTTTTCTGAAAATTTCGTCCAAATCGGTTGAGAAACACCGGAGATATTGAACTTAATCGATGGAAGCTAAGCCAGTATACCAAAGTCTTATATAAATTAAATATATTTATTGCAACTGGGTTCAGGGTATCTTCTAGTCGGGCTCTCCCGACTAGAGCCTTCTTACTTGTTTTAAATATAAAATAGTGAAAAAAGAAATGGTTCCAAAAATGTGTGCATTTTTGGGCAATTTATGACATATTACCGTGAAAACCCATTCTTATTGTTGTTGTTTCGTTCGTTATTGTTAAGATACAAGTTAACACAAACCACAAGCCACATTCCGCGGAGTCAGCAAATCTACAACTATGTCGCTGACGACGTAACATGATCCGGCCTCTTGGCGGATGTGTTGCAACAGCGAACGTTCGAGCACAGCAACAGCACCAACCGCCGACTCAGCAGTACGGAAGCCCAAACTGCTGATTCGAAGCATGCGACGATCGTTTTGGATCGCCAACAAGCGCTCGCTTGGCAGCGACGCCAAGTTAGTTCTATTTCTGACGACCAAGGCTGAAGTTTGGATTTGTTGCACTTAATACTTACAATAAACGCAGAACATATAAACTTAACCAAAAACGCTTATTTATTCGAAAGGAATAATTAAACTTTCAGGATTAGCCCGCACAACTCAAGAAAAGATGTCAGGATTGATATTAAGGTAGTATACGTTAACGACCGGTCAACATGACTGGTCATAACTGGCGCCCGAGGCAGGCCTCTCTTCGAGAGATGGACCTTAAACTTTTCTAAAATAAATCAAAAATAAATCCCACCTAAAATAAAAGAAAGTAATTGCTAAAATAAAACCAATGAAGTGCAGTGCGTGTCCTCAAAGTGATGTGTTTTTGTGAAGCAATTGTGGGAAGGTTTAAAAGACATGCAGCGCGAAGTTGCTTATAAAGTAAAAATATGAAAAATCAAATATGAAAAATATACGCTGCAACAGCTACGTGGGCACATTGTAATTGTTTAAAATAAAATAAATACAACACATTTTGCGCGTAATGAAAAACAGTTAACAGCCGTGGTGATTTGGTTGCATGCTGTATACGCTGTAACAGATCCGTGGGCACATTGTAATTATTTAAAATAAAATAAATACAACGCATTTTGCTCGTAATAAAAAACATTTAACAGCCGTAGCGATTTGGTTGCATGCTGTACACGCTGCAACATATCCGTGGGCATATTGTGATAAAAAATAAGAAATAAGAGACACAATTTGTGCGCAATAAGAAACAATTAACAGCCGTAGTGATTTGGTTGCATGCTGTATACGCTGCAACAGACTCACGAGCGCACTATAACTGTCTAAATGTCGCAATATAGTAGGAAAAAGCTCCTTATTGATTAAAATCTGCAAGTTGTGTGTCGAATAAAACTAAAGCGAAAACAACTACCCGTTGCAAGGATTTGTTTGCATGCTGTATACGCTGCAACGCATCATTGGGCGCATTCAAGTTGTTAAAATTCATTAGATAAAATTTATCAAATAAATAAAAGTGGCAAAGTGACATGGCAATCTGCTAGAAAAGCTCAGTAGTGTGGAATGCATTCAAAAAAAGCTGCCTAGTGGGTTGTGTGGCAACCGTGCCTTAGTAGGCGCTTTGCTAAAACGGACTAATATGGACCACCGCGCCTGTTAAAAAAAAAAAAAAAAAAAAATACAAAAACTTTCCCTTTAAATAAAATAAAAACAAGTAAGAAGGCTCTAGTCGGGAGTGCCCGACTAGAAGATACCCTGAACCCAGTTGCAATAAATATATTTAATTTATATAAGACTTTGGTATACTGGCTTAGCTTCCATCGATTAAGTTCAATATCTCCGGTGTTTCTCAACCGATTTGGACGAAATTTTCAGAAAAGTTCTATCATTATCCATTACTTCAACCCTCATTTTTAGATTTTCCAAATTCGATATTTTATTGTTATCGATATTATGTGTATATCGGAAACCAGAATAGTTATCGATAATTTGAAGCAAACTTGTTCTGCTCATGGTATAGGAGAACTTAAATACAAAATCAGAAGTCTCTAGCTCTTGTAGTCTCTGAGATCCACGCGTTCATACAGACGGACAGACGGACAGACAGACGGACAGACGGACATGGCTATATCGTCTCGGCTGTTGATGCTGATCAAGAATATATATACTTTATAGGGTCGGAGATGCTTCCTTCTGCCTGTTACATACTTTTGCACAAAACCATTATACCCTTATTTACCCATTTTATGGGTTAAGGGTATAAAAAAAAGTGTTATTTTATTCTTTCCAACACAGAGTTTTACTATAGACGTTCAAGAGGACCGCGCTATTATTCTTCTTAAATTTTATAAAAAATGAAATTTTTACTTTTTGATATTTTTGCAATATTAAAGTTATTTTCTTTTCTTTTCCAATAGAATTCCATAACTACCACTAATACAACACCACACAAATACACTCGTTGAAATATTAATACATTGAAAGGAAGACGGGTGAGTGAAGCGTTTTGCATCCGAATTTTTGATTATATAAAATTAAACAAACAGCAAGTCTGATAATATTGTCTAAATATAAGGGGTTCGTTCAAATTGTCAAATAAGGTAACAAAAAAATATAAAATATAAAATATTTGAAATCGTTTACTACAGATTTACATTCAACACTAGGTAGGTAGGTTAGAGCGGTAGTGGGCAGGTGAGAGACCCTTCCACTCACTTAGGCCAATTGTTGGCCCATTGTGATGCCGCGATGGACTGCGTCCACAACTCCGTCTACCCGAGAACAGGGTGTGTGATACTATTTGAGAGGGCGTGGTTCCAGCCCGAAGCATGAATAAAGAGAGAATACTCTTGGGGGTGGTGTTCGCTATCTCTTCGCTATCTGCAGAGTGCAGGACAGTCGCAGAAAAGATGGCAAACAGTTTCCTCCTCTTCCTCGTCCCGACAGCTTCTGCAGAAATCGTTAGAAGGGGCTAGTAGTCTCGCTGCATGAGATCCCACTAGCCAGTGCCCCGTAACAGCCCTCACTACGGAGGCACAACCTGATCTATTTAGGTGGATTAGGCTTGAAGAGCGCTTTTTACAGCGCGTTGGCCATGTCTGTCTGGCTATATTGCATCTACCAGTGGTGTGTTGCCACCTTTTATTTGCTTCGCGTTCGAAATGCTCGCGAATCCTAAGTTTACAGCTGGCCATGGGCATGCCCAAACCCTCCTTATCCGAGAGGAGAGGCATGGTAGTACCATGTCTCGCCAGCTCATCCGCCCTACAATTGCCCTCGATGCCTTTGTGACCGGGCACCCATATGAGGTAGAGATCGAACTGCTCTGCCATCTCTTGCAGAGATTTGCGGCAGTTTAAGACGGATATCGAGTTCGACGATATCGCGTTGAGCGATTTGATAGCTGCTTGGCTATCAGAAAAGATGCAGATTTTGACTGCAGAGCGTTCAATTCATTGTAAGGATTTGAGCGCTTCTTGTATAGCGGTGATTTCTGCCTGGAAAACACTGCAATGGTCAGGTATATTAAAGGAATTATTTATGGACAGTTCTTCGCAGAAGACACCTCCCCCTACCCGGTTGTCTAGCTTTGAACCGTCCGTAAAAATTCTAATTGAGTCTGTCGGCCCTGGTATCCCTTCTCTCCACTCTTCCCTCGATGGGATAATTGAGTGGAAAGAAGTATTAAGAAACTCCTGAGGGCAGCAGTAGTCAGTTGCTGGGGGAAGAAGCGAGTTTCCATTGAGAATACTTGAGTGACCGTGTGTCTGTGCGGTCCACTGGTTTGTTTCTCTCATGCGAAGTGCTGAGAGGGTTGCTACTAGTTTGCTCATCTGGTCGATAGGCAAAAGATTGAGTATATTATCGAGAGCCTCGTTAGGGGTTGTTCTGAGGGCTCCAGTGGCGGTCAGTCCTGCAGCGCGCTGCACCTTGCCTAGCAAGCGAACTGACTTTTTCTTTGAGAGTGTTGGCCACCATACTGATACTCCGTACAGTAGGATTGGCCGAATGATGGCCGTGTACAGCCACAGAGTTATGTGGGGGGCCATGCTCCATTTCAGTCCGATCGACTTTCTGCACGTGTAAAGAGCAACTAGGGCTTTCCTAACACGCTCTTCGGTGTTAAGATTCCAGTCCAGTTTGCTGTCTAAAGTGAGCCCTAAGTATTTGGCTGATTTGCTGAAGGTTAGTTCCACCCCGTCAAGGGTGGGCGGCCTAAGATTCGGGATTTTATATTTCCTAGTAAAGAGGACAAGATCAGTCTTCGCTGGGTTCAGTCTGAGTCCGTTTTTCTTTGCCCAAGTGGACAGAGTGCGAAGCACTACGGTCATGCGTTCGCACAGGGTTTGGGGGAATTTTCCCGAGAAGACAATCGCAACGTCATCCGCATAGGGAATCACCCTGCAGCCACCTCCCTCAATGGATCGCAGCAGAGAATTTACTGCCACGTTCCAAAGGATAGGAGAGAGAACTCCACCTTGAGGGGTGCCTCTGCAGACGGACCTGGAGATTGTCGTGGAACCGAGAGTTGACCTGATGATCCTGTGTCTTAGCAGTTGATCCATCAGATGCACAGCACGGTGCCCGACACCCAAACCCGTTAGCGCCTCTGTGATTGCCTCTGGGTTGACGTTGTTGAAAGCACCCTCTATGTCAAGGAAGGCGACTAGAGAATAATCCTTCTGGTGAAGCGATTTTTCCACTGTGGAGATTACAGCATGAAGTGCTGTTTCCGTGGATTTGCCTTTTTGATACGCATGTTGCGCACGGGAGAATTGATGTGTCGGTATCGAATTCCTTAAGTGAAGGCCCAGCACCCTTTCAAAGGTCTTGAGTAGAAAGGATGTTAGGCTTATTGGACGAAAGTCCTTGGGAGTTGTGTGGAGGCTTTGCCCGCCTTTGGAATGAAGACGACTTTGGATTCAAGCCAGGGCGTTGGGATGAGTCCCGTCGTCCAGACTCCAGTGAAAATTTGTAGGAGCCAGTTTAAGGCAGTCTCACCTGCATGTTGCAGTTGGGCTGGAAAGATGCCGTCTGGCCCTGGGGATTTGATGGGCATGAAGCTGTTGATAGCCCATGAGATTAATTCTTTAGTCAGGAAGTTTTTGGAAGGTCTATCCATATGAACCCCTGTGTTTGTCTGTGGGATTGCTACTGCTGAGCAGCCCGGAAAATGAGTTTCCACCAAGAGTTCCAAGGACTCAGAGCTGGACGAGAGTTTGGGTTTGAGAAAGAACTTTTCTGAGCCTTGCGGCCTCTGTGGTACTTTCGATATTAGAGCAGAATGTCTGCCACGAGGAGCGTTTAGCTTGTCTGAGTGCCTTCTTATAGGAGGCGAGGCTGGTTTTGTAGAGACTCCATGACTGGTCATCTCCGAGAGTCCTAGCTTTATTAAAAAGCTTGCGTGATGTCTTACGCAGCTCACCCAGTTGGGGAGACCACCATGGTGGCTTAGTCTTACCTCTGGGTTTGCTACGGGGCACGACTCGTTTAGGGCGGACTCGCATGCCTCCGTAAGCTTTTTTATAAGTAGGTCTGTGGATTCAGTAGTGGGGTTTCCCAGTGGGGGGACTCAGGGACGAGAGTGTTTAAGTGATTTTTGAAAGTGGACCAGTTTGTACGTCTAACATTATGGTGCCATTTGGGCTTGGGTACGTCGAACGAAAAGACTATTTCGATATATCTATGGTCTGAGAAGGAGTGCTCGTCTAGCACTCTCCATCTTGTTAGTTTGCTACAGAGGGAGGTTGAGACTAGCGTAATATCTAGTACTTCTTCCCTGTTCTTTGTAATGAAGGTTGGGTCGTTGCCCGTATTACAAATCATGAGGTTAGTGGACAGAATGTAGTTAAAAAGCAACTCACCCCGTTCATTTGTGTCAGTGCTTCCCCACTGATGATGATGGGCGTTGGCGTCACACCCAATTATGAGGACGGTGTGCGAGGTTTCGCTGTCGGTCACCAACCCTTGCAGGAGTGGATGTGGGAATGGCCCTTGGTGGTCATGGGCCAAGTATGTTGAGCTAACTCTCACATTCCCAGCCTTCAACTCCAGGCAGACAGCTGTTTTGTCTCCATCGCTGTAGTTAGGGCGCAAAAATATATTTAGGTGTTTTTTTGCTAGAATGCAGGTGCGAATTTTACCTTTATTTTGGGCTACTATTAGCTTATAGTCTTTGGTCCCCAGTCCAGTCACCTTGCCACCACAGACCCAAGGTTCCTGGATGAGGACAACGTCTGCTCCACATTGGCTTATGCGGAGCAGCAGAGCGGCCGCCGCCACTTTGCAGTGGTGGAGGTTAATCTGAATAAGTCTTAGTGACATTTTCAGGCCGACGCTCCACCACTATCCTGTTCGCTTCCTCGTCCGTGTCATCCAAGTCAAGGGACTCTTCACGGAAGCTCGCTAGCTTGGCCATGTCATGGGCCAATTCAGAGCCCTCTGAGTGGTAGCCGGCCTCCTTCCCATCTGCCGACTCCGTACCAAGGTCTTGACGGGGGACACCATTGTCTGTGGTACCCACTGCTACAGGCCGGTTGACACAATTGTCTGTAGTGTCAACCGGTTTATCAGGGAGCGCCTCGTCTGCTGCCGAGAGCTTGTTGGTGTCAGTTTTATAGACGCGGATAGCTACGGTTTTGAAGCCGTAGTAAGCCGCGCCATCCGAGCCCGCTAGTGCCTCCGCCGATCTCTCGTTGATTATGAGGATCACCTGCCTCGAGTTGCCTTCTGGCTCGTCGACTTTGGCGACCCTCCAATCAGCTGTGTCAAGCGTGGGATTGCTCAACTGGAAGATTTTCAGGACCTTTTCGGGGTCCTCGGGCTTGGCAGAAACCCATACCCTGGCGCGAGGTCTACTGGGCACATCCTTCCAGTCCACTGCCTCCAGTTTCGCGCCAGGGTAGATCTCTCCCAGCATTGAAACCGCCTTCTTATACAGCCCGGCAGATCGCTCATCCTCACAAGCTATTGCTTTAATGTTGCCCTGATGCCAGCCTGCATCAGAGCAACGGGGGGGGGGGGGGGGGGGGGGGGGGGGACCCATGAATTCTGTCATGAGGTCGACGAACCTGTCCTGCAGCTCATTTTCGATAATCCCCCACCGATTCCTGGGGATCTGACCCTCATTGTGGCCCCTGTCAAGGACCCCAATGACAATCTTCTCCCTGGTGGCTTCGGCGAAAGATTTCGTCAACGGCTGCGGACGAGGTGGAGGAGGTCTAATCCGCTTTGCTTGGGGGACCGAATCCTCAACGGACCGCTGGCGTTTCTGATTGGACTTGGCAGAGGACGCAGGGGGGGCTGGCTTGAAATTCGGGATGATTTTTCTGGCCCACTCCACTAGTCGGACCTCATCCGGTGATGCGGGCTGAGCGGACAGACTTTTTCCGAGAATATCGGCTGCGCGCCTACGGTCCTGGAAGGACGCTTTGACTCCCTCAGGAGCAACGGACTTTGTGGTGTTGCTCGTTGGCGCTACCGTCCTGGGTGCCGAGTTGGCAACCTTTGGTTGCACACCACTTGCACTAGGAGCGGTGCTGGGCAGACCACCGAAATGGGATGACGGCTGGCTTGCCCGTTTTCCACTTATGCCGCTGGTGGGCTTGCGGACGTCTGCTGGCTTACCAGACGTGGGGGTGTTTCCACCGACAGAGGGATCGGCTTGTCCCCCCGGGTTTGAGAGTGTCCCGGTCACTGTGTTTTTGTTTTTGTTAGTTTGAAAGTTCATGTTTGAATCCCACGAGTAGACGGGAAGGACGGTCACCCGCGACATAGCCCGTGTATCGCGGGAAGCCTAATTTAAACTGGAGGTCGGCAGGCATCCAGAGTTCGCAAAGTAGAGACCGAGCACCCCCTCGGCCACGAATCCCTCGGCACAATGCTGTTCCACCTTGGATTGGGGTAATTTTATAGAGTTTTCTTCTCTCGCCCGACTACAATTGGTCAGCACCCTTGCAGAGACAGACGTACCAGGATCGCTTCCAGCCGCCTCGCGTGGAGAGTATGTCGCACACCAATGTGACCGCAGACGGAGCGCACGCACAACGTACACAAATTGTCAGTATGCATGGACGTGTGATGTCAGTACGCTTTATCCCCTTGTTGCTCCAATCGGCTGACGGCCCATTCAACACTAAGTCTTTTACAATTTTTTAACTATAATTTCTTTTGGAATTTGTTGAACATCAAATAAAATTGAAAATAAAATAAATATTTGTACAAGATATAATAACAGGTATTGAGGAAAAATTTAGTAATATGGACGAAATTAAAGAGACTTTAAATAAATTCGATGAATCTCTAAAGGCGTTACTTAACCAAATGATGGGGACTAAGGAAGACGTTACGAAGGTGAGCAATAGGTTACTCGTTGTGGAGACCGATTATGAAGAACGTAATCTAGTCGCTAGCCAACCCGCGCCTTTGGTGCGTGCTCGCAATGAGTACGAGCTGAAGGAAACTTATACCCTGCCGGATTGTGTCAAGGACTTCAGTCGTTTGAGGGAAATTTAGAACAATATGTGTTGTGGGTTAACAGGGCGCAATCAATTCTAAATGATTACGAAATGGATAAACCTCTCTTTAGGTCAATCGCCTTAAACATTAGGCAAACAAAATTAGGGGTAGCGCCGATTTGGCACTCGGGTCTTACAGTGTAAAGGACGATGACTGGCTCGAAATTAAGAGAGTACTAGCACTCCACTATGCGGACAAACGCGACGTTCGTACCCTAGAGTACCAGCTGAGTCAAGTGTCGCAGGGTACTAAGACCTTAGAAGAATATTACATGGAAGTGAATAACCATTTTTCTTTGATTTTGAATAAATTAAAGAATGGAATTCACGCTCCTAATTTGGTCGACGCCTTGATCGAAACTTATAGGGACAAGGCATTGGGTGTCTTCATAAGGGGACTTGATGGGGATCTTTCGAAGTTATTGGTAATTCGCAGTCCAAAAAATCTCCCAGAGGCATATTCTTTTTGCTTGGAGCTGCAGAATGTATCGTTCAGGGGAAATTCGCAACACACTACTAATATTGGAAAATTCACACCATTTTCGCAATCATATCGCCAGGTTGCTCCTTCTAGATTCCAAACTTTTCAAAGTCAACCACCAGTATCTTTTTCACAACAAAGCGGTAGTTCGGTTAGACATCAACAAGGTTATCAAAGATTCCAGGGACCTCGACCTGCCATAAAAATGGAATCAAATAGGTCAGGGCAATCTTTTCAATCCGGTTATAGCGCACGCCAAGACAATGCTGGGGTTAAACGAAGTCCAAGCGCCTCTTGAATCCATTCCGGAAAGCGCAAAGGTTGTGTTTATGGCAGAATTCATGGGGTTCTTAAATTGTTCAAGATATGTAATTTGCTCAGAACCATGATTTTTGCCTTTCCAATACAAGTATTTTACACTATAACTGTATGTAATCCAGTCGCTCTCATCATGTTAATTAACAGAGCCACGTACAGTTTAAGGCTAAGTTATAGCGTAATTTCATTATATATATGATTGTCCTACATACAAGAAGCCTATCCGCTTATTACATATAGTTACGTGAAACATATATTATAATTAACCACATCATACAATCACGATACAAGAGTGAACATCATACAAACACATCTGAAACATCCACAATAAACGCTAATATACATAGTACATAAACGAAAACCACCACATCGCATTACCACATCTTTTGAAGCCTCCGCCACAAACATTGGTCCTTCGAGCCGGATATCCTTCCACTCGCCCCAGCAAGTTCACTGGTGAAAAAAGATAAGTAATGCACTTTCTTAATTCTCATAGTTCATATGTACATACTTTTTCTACATACCGGCACATAGAGTCCGCCATATTGCAATATATATTCGCAAATATATTGTATGTACGTATGCACATACATTCCGATTCGTCCACATATTTTTTAGCACCCGCTTAAATAGTCTCCAAAGTTCTTTTAATCCCACATTAAAAGGTTATATGTTCAAATGCAATAAAATATATTTATTGGCATACATATGATCTTACAAATTCCAATTCCACTGTTCCGCTTTGCATAGAAGCACAGTCATATGTATGTACGAATGAATTGACATACATATGTAAGTACATATATCCGTACAAACTCCGAAGATACATCATTACTTTTACACTTAATTTACATTATATTGGCCGACAATAAAAGCACGCCAGTTGCATTCTAACTGATACACATTATTTTGCACATAAACTATTGCAACAACAGCCGCCGGCAATCCGCCACCTGTTGCACATACCTACATACATATGTGCTTGTACGTACATATCTAGATCTTCATATATTCAGACAGACATACTAATTTTTCTGCGCCGAATGCTGAACTCCCAATACTGTTTATCATCACACAACTTTAACAAGCACACTCAAAATATACACACTATTTAATACATTAATTAAAACGAAGAAATAGCAGCCGCCGGCAATCCGCACTAAGCTGAACATATGTATGTACATACATGTGTATATGTATAAACGCATATGCGCGAACAGACAAATATTTTAATTCCTAAGCCGTCTGCATAAAACACACACATAAACTCATGAACAGTCCACATCCGAACACTATATTAAATATATATATGCAAGTAAACGTAATTATAACAATTTACACCAAATTAATTGCGGCTGCCAAAATATAAACAATACATGCATATGTAAGCTTTGCTAGTTCCGCTCTGGTGAACTGGTAAAGGTAACAACGATTTCTTTGTCATAAAAGCGCTTGAAGCGCTAAAGTGTGTAAGGCAATATATCGTGATCGTCAACCGTCCGACACTTAACTTAATTTAAAGGTATTAATTATAATCTATAATTAATATCTTATTTTCCGTTCTGTTTTTTCCGTTCGCAATTGTTCTCTGTTGCGATTCCATTCCGTTCCGGGTGGAATATTCCAAAATAATTTATAAATATTCTTTTATAAATTATTTTTAGTTCCGTTAACGGGGAAAATTGTAAATATTATTTTACAATTTTTAATTTTTCTGTTCCGTTTCCATTCCGTTCCGAGTGGAATAAGCCAAATAATTTATAAATATTCTTTTATAAATTATTTTAGTTCCGTTAACGGGGGAAATTGTAAATATTCCTTTACAATTTTAATTTTTCCGTTCCGTTTCCATTCCGTTCCGAGTGGAATAAGCCAAATAATTTATAAATATTTTTTATAAATTATTTTTAGTTCCGTTAACGGGGAAAATTGTAAATATTCTTTTACAATTTTTAATTTTTCTGTTCCGTTTCCATTCCGTTCCGAGTGGAATAAGCCAAATAATTTATAAATATTCTTTTATAAATTATTTTAGTTCCGTTAACGGGGGAAATTGTAAATATTCCTTTACAATTTTAATTTTTCCGTTCCGTTCCCAGTCCGTTCCGGATGGAATATTCCAAATAATTTATAAATATTCTTTTATAAATTATTTTAGTTCCGTTAACGGGAAAAAAAATCACTAGAAGCGCATCCAAAGCGTCTGCATTTGAACGCCGTTCCTTGGAACACTCAAAAAAAAAAAAAATAATAAATACAAGTGGTATAGATAAAATTAATAATTATTTAATTATTATTCAAAACATTTTTTATATTTATTGCATCGTTTTAAAAAAAAAAACATAATAATAAATAAAAATAAAAGAAGCAAAAACTAATAAATAATAGTTTTATTAATACAAGAATATTTTCATATATTTTCTCGTTGCGTTTTTATTTGTTACATCCAACAACAACTATTAAAACTTTACATATCAATCTGCGTCCGATTGTTTATTTATTCTTCTCTATCCATTTATTTGTTATTACCACTATCCTGTGTTCCAATAACAGATCTGGGACATATAAGGTCGCAAAGTATCATTAAAAATTTGTCTTCTTGTCTCTGCATTCTTGTAATATTGTTGTGGCCCACCTTACGTTCCAGGTAGTTTGGCACACAATATTATTCTTATCAATTTGAAAGCATAGTATGTCCACAGGGTCCGAAGGGACCGATAAGAAGGCAAACCTTGAGCCAAAGTGTCCAGCTCCCCAAATCGAGCGTCGTCATTCCACTTCATCCGCTCCATCAGGATCAAATAAAGCAACCGGTACTACAAAAAACCCAACACAGCTAGTTGATAGAAAAAAGTTGAATCCCCTCTCGCGTCTCAAGAAAGATCCATCGACGTCACCTGCAGCGACGTCATCGCGATTCCCCAGCGCACTTCGAAGAAAGATTTAAGGGCAAAATTTCCGAATCGTAGTCCGATCAAGACCAGGGCCGTCACGAAGAGTCCAAAAATGGCCTTAAAGAATTTCATTTCCGTCACAGACAAGCTTATCCAGTTTGAAGCCCGCGTTACTACACCCGCATCCGAAGAGGACAACATTTTCACATATGAAATTCGCCGCGATCGTCTGCAAGCATTCTGGGATAAAATTGAAACGGAATACACAGTGTGTTCCACAGCACTTAGAGAAGAAGGGAGTAGTGACGATATGGCTGCCATGGAGGCAAAATATAATCACTGATACACGGTATATGAAAAGTGTCTCTCTCGCCTGAAGGGTCAGATTAAAGTTGCGTCCGTCTCAGAAAGGGTTGAAATATCCACTCCGTTGCCCTTATCTGGGGGCTGTCGTCTCCCTCCGTGTGACACAGAGGTATTTCACGGAGACTACTTGCGCTGGCCAACGTTCCGCGACCTTTTTTCTGCAATATATGTCAACAATCCCAGGTTGACTCCGGTTGAGAGATTATTCCATCTTAGATCCAAGACCGTGGGTGAAGCCAACGAGAAAGTCGCAAAATTTCCGCTCACAAACGATGGTTTTGCATCTGCGTGGACCGCGCTTTGCGAACGTTTTGAGAATAAGAGGCTACTAGTAACTAGCCAGCTTAAAATTCTCTTCAACCTTTCCCTGGTTAACAGCACCATCCAGCGATGCTTGACTGCACTAGAACACTCCGAAATTGAAACCTCCTCTCCGTTTGCAGATTGCATTGTAGTCTTTCTTTGTTCTTCAAAGCTACCAAAGCTCACGCTTTCCCTATGGGAACAATCACTGTCGAACAAATGCGAAATTCCAGCTTGGCAAGATTTGAGTGCGTTCCTCAATGAACGCTACCGAACGCTTGAAGCTATTGAGGACGTGAAACCCCATTCCACGCCCCACAGTTCCTCAGCTTCTATTTCTCGGAACAACCAAGCCCCTAAGAGGGTAAATTCTTTCGAAGCGCATGTTATTCCGAAAAGTAAGACTTGCGACTTATGCTCCAAAGAGAACCACCCTGTCCGTCTGTGCCCTCGTTTTCTACAGATGCCCGTTAATGAGCGGGCATCTTACATCAAGCAAAAAAAACTCTGCTTAAATTGTTTCGCAAGAGGGCACCAGTTACGAGAGTGTACGAGTGCGCACAATTGTTTTACACGCAAAGGGCGGCACAACACTTTACTTCATCGAGGCGACAGTGGTCCGGTCAATTCCAATACAGATTCCAATGCAAATTCCAATTCCAACATACAGTCCGCTACCCTTCATTCCAATAATATGCAGTCCACTACCCTACAACCAGCAGCAAATGTCCAAAAGTATTTTGCTGCCAACGAACAGAGTGTCCTACTCGGCACGGCGGTCATTAACGTATGCCTTCGGGGAGCTACGTATACCGCTCGAGCTCTAATCGATTCAGGCTCAGAGGCTACGTTTATCTCTGAGCGATTATTCCGACAGATTAAGCTGCCATTCGAATCCGTGCAAGCTCAAGTTTTTGGGCTAAATCAGACAGTTGCAGCCCAAGCGCAAAAGTTATGCCACTTTACTATAGGCTCTCCTACGAAACCAAGACTTCATATAGAAGCTTCGGCGTTCGTTCTTCCTCAGTTGGCCGGCAACTTGCCCGCCATATCGGTTCCTAAAAGTTCCCTGAGGAGCCTCCCAGCCATTGAGCTGGCCGATCCGACTTTCCATCAGAGTTCGCCGATTGATGTTCTTATTGGCGCGGATATCCTTCCGTCTGTCATTTTAAGCGGCTCTCTTCCTAACCTTTGCGGCTCGCTCCTTGGGCAAGAAACCATTTTTGGATGGATTCTCACCGGTCCGCTTTCAAAGATTGTGCCGCAGTCAATTTCATCGTTCTCCGCAAGAATTTCGACCAGCGACGGGATGCAGCTAGACCATCGCATTTCCAAATTATGGGAGGTGGAGGATGTTCCAGTGCCGCAGACCCAAAAACTAAGCGTCTCTCAAGCTCCAACGCAGGAATTCCCCCTATATGTTGAGCCAACTACTACAGCCTCATCAGTGGCTATTCAGGAATATTCCTTATTCGGCTCCTCACAGCCCCTCTATTCTATGCTTTTCACTCCACAACTGACTACAGGAACGGAGTCTAAATCAGAAATAAATCAAGAAGTTCCCTTGTACGCCGCACCACCAGCTTCGACAGCAGCGACAAGCTTATCATCTGGGCCAAGGCAATCACCTGAACCGAACTTACGAGTCGGTGACATGGTCGTCGTGAAGGAAGATAACCTGCCGACAAACGAGTGGCGCCTTGGTCGAATAACTTACGAGTCGGTGACATGGTCGTCGTGAAGGAAGATAACCTGCCGACAAACGAGAGGCGCCTTGGTCGAATAACTCTGACCGTACCCGGCAGTGACGACAAGGTCCGTGTGGTAGATGTGCTCACAGCTCGTGGCACCATCCGTAGGCCCATTACGAAGCTTATCCTACTTCCAATCGAAGATAACATTCCTGAACCATCTGCGTCCAAAAATTCACAAAATTGACAATTCATCCTATTAAGATCAATTCTCCTGTGCTGTCCAATGTACTCCGTGTTATCTGTCAATACTCAATCTACGCAATTACTTACACCGTTCCTATTTTTTTATAGCCAAAAAATGGCATCCCGTAGATCAACGCACCACGACCGTCCCAACGGCACCAATTCCTTCCGGTGTAGGATATGCAGAGGAGTGCATGCATTAAGAAAGTGCCAGCGCTTCATGCGTTTCACGGCCGAGAAGCGCCTCCGTGCGGTGCTTGTTAACAAATACTGCCCAAATTGCCTGGCGCATCAGCATTCTGGGCAGTCCTGCCGCAGCGCGGGAAAATGCAAGGTCTGCGACAAGGACCATCACACTTTACTCCATTTCAAGGACGTCCGACCATCCAGGAGGCAAGAGCGCAACGCTGGCGCTCGATCACCTACGCATGGCCCACGATCTCCAACCGGCCCTCCGCAAACATCTACCCCTCATCCTATCCACACATCGCTGGCCACACTGTTGCAGCATAATGCAGTGAGCGTTCTGCCGACGGCCCTAGTGAAGCTTGATATCGAAGAGAAACGGTTCGACATTCGCGTCCTGATCGACCCGTGCAGCCCCACCAGCCGCATCGCCACATCTTTGGCAACGGCCTTCGGGCTATCCGTCACCCGTGTGGGTGCGGAGGGTGTCTGCACGGTGATCCTTCGATCACCAGTGACAGAATTCAACCGGGAGATCCTGCTCCACCTCGACCCCAAGCTTGAGTGCCACCCCCCATTTCGCACCATCTCCACGGATGCTGATCAATTCAGAAGCATAGTTCTGGCCGACGGTCGTTGGAAACATCCCTCGAAGATTTTCTTGGCGCTCGGAGCTGACGTGTATCCTCACGTCATGCTGAACGGTGTCATCCCAAGCGCCAACGGTCTACAAATGGCCCAGAACTCCGTTTTCGGCTGGATTCTGTCCGGGACCTGTGCCCAGTGATCCCATTTGCAATATATTGCAAGGGGGGGAGGATGTTTATGGCAGAATTCATGGGGTTCTTAAATTGTTCAAGATATGTAATTTGCTCAGAGCCATGATTTTTGCCTTTCCAATACAAGTATTTTACACTATAACTGTATGTAATCCAGTCGCTCTCATCATGTTAATTAACAGAGCCACGTACAGTTTAAGGCTAAGTTATAGCGTAATTTCATTATATATATGATTGTCCTACATACAAGAAGCCTATCCGCTTATTACATATAGTTACGTGAAACATATATTATAATTAACCACATCCTACAATCACGATACAAGAGTGAACATCATACAAACACATCTGAAACATCCACAATAAACGCTACTATACATAGTACATAAACGAAAACCACCACATCGCATTACCACATCTTTTGAAGCCTCCGCCACAAACATTGGTCCTTCGAGCCGGATATCCTTCCACTCGCCCCAGCAAGTTCACTGGTGAAAAAAGATAAGTAATGCACTTTCTTAATTCTCATAGTTCATATGTACATACTTTTTCTACATACCGGCACATAGAGTCCGCCATATTGCAATATATATTCGCAAATATATTGTATGTACGTATGCACATACATTCCGATTCGTCCACATATTTTTTAGCACCCGCTTAAATAGTCTCCAAAGTTCTTTTAATCCCACATTAAAAGGTTATATGTTCAAATGCAATAAAATATATTTATTGGCATACATATGATCTTACAAATTCCAATTCCACTGTTCCGCTTTGCATAGAAGCACAGTCATATGTATGTACGAATGAATTGACATACATATGTAAGTACAAATATCCGTACAAACTCCGAAGATACATCATTACTTTTACACTTAATTTACATTATATTGGCCGACAATAAAAGCACGCCAGTTGCATTCTAACTGATACACATTATTTTGCACATAAACTATTGCAACAACAGCCGCCGGCAATCCGCCACCTGTTGCACATACCTACATACATATGTGCTTGTACGTACATATCTAGATCTTCATATATTCAGACAGACATACTAATTTTTCTGCGCCGACTGCTGAACTCCCAATACTATTTATCATCACACAACTTTAACAAGCACACTCAAAATATACACACTATTTAATACATTAATTAAAACGAAGAAATAGCAGCCGCCGGCAATCCGCACTAAGCTGAACATATGTATGTACATACATGTGTATATGTATAAACGCATATGCGCGAACAGACAAATATTTTAATTCCTAAGCCGTCTGCATAAAACACACACATAAACTCATGAACAGTCCACATCCGAACACTATATTAAATATATATATGCAAGTAAACGTAATTATAACAATTTACACCAAATTAATTGCGGCTGCCAAAATATAAACAATACATGCATATGTAAGCTTTGCTAGTTCCGCTCTGGTGAACTGGTAAAGGTAACAACGATTTCATTGTCATAAAAGCGCTTGAAGCGCTAAAGTGTGTAAGGCAATATATCGTGATCGTCAACCGTCCGACACTTAACTTAATTTAAAGGTATTAATTATAATCTATAATTAATATCTTATTTTCCGTTCTGTTTTTTCCGTTCGCAATTGTTCTCTGTTGCGATTCCATTCCGTTCCGGGTGGAATATTCCAAAATAATTTATAAATATTCTTTTATAAATTATTTTTAGTTCCGTTAACGGGGAAAATTGTAAATATTCTTTTACAATTTTTAATTTTTCTGTTCCGTTTCCATTCCGTTCCGAGTGGAATAAGCCAAATAATTTATAAATATTCTTTTATAAATTATTTTAGTTCCGTTAACGGGGGAAATTGTAAATATTCCTTTACAATTTTAATTTTTCCGTTCCGTTTCCATTCCGTTCCGAGTGGAATAAGCCAAATAATTTATAAATATTTTTTATAAATTATTTTTAGTTCCGTTAACGGGGAAAATTGTAAATATTCTTTTACAATTTTTAATTTTTCTGTTCCGTTTCCATTCCGTTCCGAGTGGAATAAGCCAAATAATTTATAAATATTCTTTTATAAATTATTTTAGTTCCGTTAACGGGGGAAATTGTAAATATTCCTTTACAATTTTAATTTTTCCGTTCCGTTCCCAGTCCGTTCCGGATGGAATATTCCAAATAATTTATAAATATTCTTTTATAAATTATTTTAGTTCCGTTAACGGGAAAAAAAATCACTAGAAGCGCATCCAAAGCGTCTGCATTTGAACGCCGTTCCTTGGAACACACAAAAAAAAAAAAAATAATAAATACAAGTGGTATAGATAAAATAAATAATTATTTAATTATTATTCAAAACATTTTTTATATTTATTGCATCGTTTAAAAAAAAAAAAACATAATAATAAATAAAAATAAAAGAAGCAAAAACTAATAAATAATAGTTTTATTAATACAAGAATATTTTCATATATTTTCTCGTTGCGTTTTTATTTGTTACATCCAACAACAACTATTAAAACTTTACATATCAATCTGCGTCCGATTGTTTATTTATTCTTCTCTATCCATTTATTTGTTATTACCACTATCCTGTGTTCCAATAACAGATCTGGGACATATAAGGTCGCAAAGTATCATTAAAAATTTGTCTTCTTGTCTCTGCATTCTTGTAATATTGTTGTGGCCCACCTTACGTTCCAGGTAGTTTGGCACACAATATTATTCTTATCAATTTGAAAGCATAGTATGTCCACAGGGTCCGAAGGGACCGATAAGAAGGCAAACCTTGAGCCAAAGTGTCCAGCTCCCCAAATCGAGCGTCGTCATTCCACTTCATCCGCTCCATCAGGATCAAATAAAGCAACCGGTACTACAAAAAACCCAACACAGCTAGTTGATAGAAAAAAGTTGAATCCCCTCTTGCGTCTCAAGAAAGATCCATCGACGTCACCTGCAGCGACGTCATCGCGATTCCCCAGCGCACTTCGAAGAAAGATTTAAGGGCAAAATTTCCGAATCGTAGTCCGATCAAGACCAGGGCCGTCACGAAGAGTCCAAAAATGGCCTTAAAGAATTTCATTTCCGTCACAGACAAGCTTATCCAGTTTGAAGCCCGCGTTACTACACCCGCATCCGAAGAGGACAACATTTTCACATATGAAATTCGCCGCGATCGTCTGGAAGCATTCTGGGATAAAATTGAAACGGAATACACAGTGTGTTCCACAGCACTTAGAGAAGAAGGGAGTAGTGACGATATGGCTGCCATGGAGGCAAAATATAATCACTGATACACGGTATATGAAAAGTGTCTCTCTCGCCTGAAGGGTCAGATTAAAGTTGCGTCCGTCTCAGAAAGGGTTGAAATATCCACTCCGTTGCCCTTATCTGGGGGCTGTCGTCTCCCTCCGTGTGACACAGAGGTATTTCACGGAGACTACTTGCGCTGGCCAACGTTCCGCGACCTTTTTTCTGCAATATATGTCAACAATCCCAGGTTGACTCCGGTTGAGAGATTATTCCATCTTAGATCCAAGACCGTGGGTGAAGCCAACGAGAAAGTCGCAAAATTTCCGCTCACAAACGATGGTTTTGCATCTGCGTGGACCGCGCTTTGCGAACGTTTTGAGAATAAGAGGCTACTAGTAACTAGCCAGCTTAAAATTCTCTTCAACCTTTCCCTGGTTAACAGCACCATCCAGCGATGCTTGACTGCACTAGAACACTCCGAAATTGAAACCTCCTCTCCGTTTGCAGATTGCATTGTAGTCTTTCTTTGTTCTTCAAAGCTACCAAAGCTCACGCTTTCCCTATGGGAACAATCACTGTCGAACAAATGCGAAATTCCAGCTTGGCAAGATTTGAGTGCGTTCCTCAATGAACGCTACCGAACGCTTGAAGCTATTGAGGACGTGAAACCCCATTCCACGCCCCACAGTTCCTCAGCTTCTATTTCTCGGAACAACCAAGCCCCTAAGAGGGTAAATTCTTTCGAAGCGCATGTTATTCCGAAAAGTAAGACTTGCGACTTATGCTCCAAAGAGAACCACCCTGTCCGTCTGTGCCCTCGTTTTCTACAGATGCCCGTTAATGAGCGGGCATCTTACATCAAGCAAAAAAAACTCTGCTTAAATTGTTTCGCAAGAGGGCACCAGTTACGAGAGTGTACGAGTGCGCACAATTGTTTTACACGCAAAGGGCGGCACAACACTTTACTTCATCGAGGCGACAGTGGTCCGGTCAATTCCAATACAGATTCCAATGCAAATTCCAATTCCAACATACAGTCCGCTACCCTTCATTCCAATAATATGCAGTCCACTACCCTACAACCAGCAGCAAATGTCCAAAAGTATTTTGCTGCCAACGAACAGAGTGTCCTACTCGGCACGGCGGTCATTAACGTATGCCTTCGGGGAGCTACGTATACCGCTCGAGCTCTAATCGATTCAGGCTCAGAGGCTACGTTTATCTCTGAGCGATTATTCCGACAGATTAAGCTGCCATTCGAATCCGTGCAAGCTCAAGTTTTTGGGCTAAATCAGACAGTTGCAGCCCAAGCGCAAAAGTTATGCCACTTTACTATAGGCTCTCCTACGAAACCAAGACTTCATATAGAAGCTTCGGCGTTCGTTCTTCCTCAGTTGGCCGGCAACTTGCCCGCCATATCGGTTCCTAAAAGTTCCCTGAGGAGCCTCCCAGCCATTGAGCTGGCCGATCCGACTTTCCATCAGAGTTCGCCGATTGATGTTCTTATTGGCGCGGATATCCTTCCGTCTGTCATTTTAAGCGGCTCTCTTCCTAACCTTTGCGGCTCGCTCCTTGGGCAAGAAACCATTTTTGGATGGATTCTCACCGGTCCGCTTTCAAAGATTGTGCCGCAGTCAATTTCATCGTTCTCCGCAAGAATTTCGACCAGCGACGGGATGCAGCTAGACCATCGCATTTCCAAATTATGGGAGGTGGAGGATGTTCCAGTGCCGCAGACCCAAAAACTAAGCGTCTCTCAAGCTCCAACGCAGGAATTCCCCCTATATGTTGAGCCAACTACTACAGCCTCATCAGTGGCTATTCAGGAATATTCCTTATTCGGCTCCTCACAGCCCCTCTATTCTATGCTTTTCACTCCACAACTGACTACAGGAACGGAGTCTAAATCAGAAATAAATCAAGAAGTTCCCTTGTACGCCGCACCACCAGCTTCGACAGCAGCGACAAGCTTATCATCTGGGCCAAGGCAATCACCTGAACCGAACTTACGAGTCGGTGACATGGTCGTCGTGAAGGAAGATAACCTGCCGACAAACGAGTGGCGCCTTGGTCCAAAAATTCACAAAATTGACAATTCATCCTATTAAGATCAATTCTCCTGTGCTGTCCAATGTACTCCGTGTTATCTGTCAATACTCAATCTACGCAATTACTTACACCGTTCCTATTTTTTTATAGCCAAAAAATGGCATCCCGTAGATCAACGCACCACGACCGTCCCAACGGCACCAATTCCTTCCGGTGTAGGATATGCAGAGGAGTGCATGCATTAAGAAAGTGCCAGCGCTTCATGCGGTTCACGGCCGAGAAGCGCCTCCGTGCGGTGCTTGTTAACAAATACTGCCCAAATTGCCTGGCTCATCAGCATTCTGCGGCAGTCCTGCCGCAGCGCGGGAAAATGCAAGGTCTGCGACAAGGACCATCACACTTTACTCCATTTCAAGAACGTCCGACCATCCAGGAGGCAAGAGCGCAACGCTGGCGCTCGATCACCTACGCATGGCCCACGATCTCCAACCGGCCCTCCGCAAACATCTACCCCTCATCCTATCCACACATCGCTGGCCACACTGTTGCAGCATAATGCAGTGAGCGTTCTGCCGACGGCCCTAGTGAAGGACATACGGGGCTTAATTCAAAACAAACAAATCTTGACTAATCTCTCACGTAACAAAAATAGATCGTTTCCAATTCAATATAGCCAGGGCGACAAGGTCTTCGTCGCAAATAAGCAGATAAAGACCAAAGATAAACAGCGTTTTAAGCAGGGGTAGTGCAGGAAAACAGGAAGGTGACAATTAAAACTAACACATGCAAAATTTTTCACAAATCAGACTCGCACAACTAGACTCGGATGATTGACAATAAGCGTTTCATGAACTCTGCACCTTTGTAAGAAAAAAAATATAGGAAAAAATTTTTTATAAAATAAAATACAAAAAACAAACAAAAAATAATAAATAAAAAAACATAAAAAATTATTAATAAAATAAAAAGATAATTACAACACTTTTTAAGTTAAGCTAGTAATTACAACATGGCTCTTTTGCAAAGCTGCCTGATTCCTTTTGTTAAAAATACGATAATTTAATTGCTTAATTATTTTCTTTAGCATTTTAAGATCTAAACACACACATTTTCGACATTAAACTGAATACGAAAACGACACATTACTACATTATTATTTTCTAAAAAATGAGATAACTAAACATACATTTTTTTGTACGACCTTTTTTAATAATGATAACACCCATATTCTTGATATTCTTCCAAATACATGGCTCTTTAGCAAAGCTGCCTTAATTATTATTCAATTACTTTACTAAATAAAATTCATTGTACACTATTTTATAAGCATGCTCCTGGTTCACACGGTCACAGCCGTGCATATTTTCAACTACGAGACACCCGTCGTTGCTTTGCAACAGGGCTTCGTATGGCGGGTCAACGGATACTTCAAACTGGCCCACGTCATCAACTTGGAAAGAATTCGGGAAGCTGTCGTAGAATTGCAGAGGGAAACAATTCTAATGGCAGACACAAGGATAGGTTCTTTGACCTATCACTATCTTCAAAATGCGCTGGAAGGCATTTCTCGGATGACGAAAACAGCATCACGGCAACCTCGTTCCATTGACTGTATATAGTGAAGCTTGGTATCGAAGAGAAACGGTTCGACATTCGCGTCCTGATCGACCCGTGCAGCCCCACCAGCCGCATCGCCACATCTTTGGCAACGTCCTTCGGGCTATCCGTCACCCGTGTGGGTGCAGAGGGTGTCTGCACGGTGATCCTTCGATCACCAGTGACAGAATTCAACCGGGAGATCCTGCTCCACCTCGACCCCAAGCTTGAGTGCCACCCCCCATTTCGCACCATCTCCACGGATGCTGATCAATTCAGAAGCATAGTTCTGGCCGACGGTCGTTGGAAACATCCCTCGAAGATTTTCTTGGCGCTCGGAGCTGACGTGTATCCTCACGTCATGCTGAACGGTGTCGTCCCAAGCGCCAACGGTCTACAAATGGCCCAGAATTCCGTTTTCGGCTGGATTCTGTCCGGGACCTGTGCCCAGTGATCCCATTTGCATATTGCAAGGGGGGGAGGATGTTTATGGCAGAATTCATGGGGTTCTTAAATTGTTCAAGATATGTAATTTGCTCAGAACCATGATTTTTGCCTTTCCAATACAAGTATTTTACACTATAACTGTATGTAATCCAGTCGCTCTCATCATGTTAATTAACAGAGCCACGTACAGTTTAAGGCTAAGTTATAGCGTAATTTCATTATATATATGATTGTCCTACATACAAGAAGCCTATCCGCTTATTACATATAGTTACGTGAAACATATATTATAATTAACCACATCCTACAATCACGATACAAGAGTGAACATCATACAAACACATCATAAACGAAAACCACCACATCGCATTACCACATCTTTTGAAGCCTCCGCCACAAACAGGTTGTATCACGTGTCAACAGTTCTGCCTTCACAACCTCTTGTCACAAGCGAGGCCACTCAGTTCCAAGGCAATGAAGGTTGTTATGAGAACATATCGCATGACAATACTAACATTGAACAGGAGGTCTTGTTACAAGAAGAGGAACTACAGGATACACTGGATGATAATGTTTGCACAGACGAGGGGGAGGCAAATTTTATGAGCGACGCCTCTCCAGTGTACCTTACATAGAGTACGCAACAAAAGGGGCTAAGTTGCAATTTTTAATAGACACCGGCGCAAATAAAAACTTTATTAGCCCAAAACTTGCTGCCGGTAGTACGATTGTACCCAACCCGTTCTTTGTCCCATCAGCCACAGGTAAAGTCAAAATTACCCGCCGTGTTACGGGTAAATTTTTCAAACAATTCGGCAATAATTCCGTTGTCACCTTCTTTGTCATTCCCGGTTTGAAATCATTTCATGGTATCATAGGGGACGATACTTTAAAGGAGTTGAAAGCTTTAATCGACAGAAAGAATGATTTGCTAACCATAGCTCCTAGCATACAATTGCCATTACATGCCAGACAATCCACTAATATTCATCCTTTAATAGACATTGACCACCCTTTTGCCGTTAGACAAACTTTGAATAATCTGATTACAGAATATTCAAAGATTTTCGAGCCGCTCACCGCTTCGAACCAGGGGAAGCGCTAGACACAGTCGTTAACAAACCTTCCAAAAGCCCTTACAACTCTCCAGTATGGGTTGTTCCCAAAAAGCCAAAGCCTAACGGGGAAAAACAGTACAGAATGGCTTTTGATTTCAAGCGATTGAACTCGGTAACTATTTCAGATACTTACGCTATACCAGACATTAACTCTACCTTGGCTAGCCTTGGCAGCGCCAAATATTTTACAACTCTTGACTTGACTCCGGGGTTTCACCAAATCTATATGAAAGAAAGTGATAAACCCAAAAGGGCATTCTCTACATTAAACGGAAAATACAAATTTTTGCGTCTCCCATTTTGTTTAAAGAATGCCCCTGCAATTTTTCAGCGTATGATTGACGATGTGCTTAGAGTGCACATTGGCAAGGTATGTTACGTTTACATTGACGATATAATCGTCTTTAGCGAAGATTATGATTCTCATTTCAGAAACCTTCGCTTAGTCTTCGAGGGCTTACAGCAAGCGAAACTCCAAGTTAACTTGGAGAAAACACAATTTTTTTCAACTCAAGTCGAATTCTTGGGTTATATTGTCACAGCAGAAGGTATCAAGGCGGACATAAAAAAGGTAGAGGGTATAACTAAAATGGAACCCCCTTCTAATGTTAAAGCTTTGAAACGATTCCTGGGAATGACTTCTTATTACAGGAAATTTATACAAGACTACGCTAAGGTAGGAAAACCTCTCACCAATTTGACAAGGGGGAAATTCGCTAATGTCAAGGCATCTCAGTTTAGTAAAATTCCCGTCGAACTCGATGAAAAAGCTTTACAAGCCTTCAATAACCTAAAGGTTATACTTTCGTCATCGGAAGTGCTAGCGTTCCCAAATTTTTAAAAACCATTCTATTTAACAACTGACGCTTCGAGCTACGCAATCGGAGCAGTTTTGTCTCAAGACGATCAGGGTAAAGATCGGCCCATTGCTTATATATCAAGGTCCTTAAATAGAACTGAAGAGAATTATGCAACAACTGAGAAGGAGATGCTTGCAATAGTTTGGGCCTTAGACAACCTTCGATCTTACTTGTATGGCGCAGGTTGTATCAAAGTCTACACAGACCACCAGCCGCTGACCTTTGCATTGGGAAATAGGAATTTCAATGCGAAATTGAAACGTTGGAAGTCTCGAATAGAAGAATATAATTGTTCACTACTTTACAAGCCAGGCAAATCCAACGTGGTGGCTGACGCCCTTTCTCGTATCAGCATGCACCTTAACTACTTAGGTTCTGATACAGCTACCGCTTCTGAAGTCAGCACAGACTCCGATGCCACCATCCACAGTGCAATTCAAGACGCTTCCCAATTGAAACCCCATGTATAATCACCCATTAACGTCTTTAGGAGCCAATTAGTCTTTGACCCAGCTTATTAAGAATATTCATGCAAATATCCACATACTGGGTTTGTGCGTCATCTTATTCCTATTAACGACTTGGAGTTGTCAAACATAAATACTTCCCTACAGAAGTATCTAAGGCCTTCAATCCTTAATGGAGTCAAAAAACCGGACCCATACTTGCAATTTTTCCAATCCCATTGCTTCCAGAATTTTATCTTGTTTAAAATTCGAATAACGCAAAGATTGGCTATAGATTTGTCTGATGCCGATAAGATCTGCGCGGCAATCGAAAAAGAACATCGCAGAGCACATAGAGGGCCACGTGAAATCCGTAATCAAATTTTAGAAAAATTTTACTTCCCTAAAATGACAAGTATCGTTCGCAATCAAGTGTCTTCTTGCGAATGTTGCAAATTGTTTGAGTATGACCGGCACCCAAAAAAACCACAGTTCCAACCAACTCCAATTCCTAATTACCCTTGCGAAATTCTCCACATCGATATTTTTACATTAGGTAAGAAAGTTTACTTGAGTTGCATGGATAAATTCACCAAGTTTGCCAAACTTTTCACATTAGAATCAAAGTCAGCGATTCACTTGCGCGAAACATTGTTGGAAGCTTTGCATTATTTTACAGTTTCAAAAATAACAGTGTCCGATAACGAAAGGGGCCTTTTATGCCCCACCGTTTTGAACTATCTAAAAACCTTAGGTATAGAATTATACTATACCCCAACCCAAAAAAGTAAGGTCAATGGCCAGATCGAAAAATTTCACTCCACATTTTTGGAAATTTTTAGATGCTTAAAGAATGAATACCCTAATTTTAAATATACAGAATTAGTCCCAATTTCGGTGGATAGATATAACAACTCCGTTCACTTAGTGACAAACAAAAAACGTGTAGACATTTTTTTTGGTCGCTCTTCTAGGATCAACTATCAAAACAAACAAATCTTGACTAATCTCTCACGTAACAAAAATAGATCGTTTCCAATTCAATATAGCCAGGGCGACAAGGTCTTCGTCGCAAATAAGCAGATAAAGACCAAAGATAAACAGCGTTTTAAGCAGGGGTAGTGCAGGAAAACAGGAAGGTGACAATTAAAACTAACACATGCAAAATTTTTCACAAATCAGACTCGCACAACTAGACTCGGATGATTGACAATAAGCGTTTCATGAACTCTGCACCTTTGTAAGAAAAAAAATATAGGAAAAAATTTTTTATAAAATAAAATACAAAAAACAAACAAAAAATAATAAATAAAAAAACATAAAAAATTATTAATAAAATAAAAAGATAATTACAACACTTTTTAAGTTAAGCTAGTAATTACAACATGGCTCTTTTGCAAAGCTGCCTGATTCCTTTTGTTAAAAATACGATAATTTAATTGCTTAATTATTTTCTTTAGCATTTTAAGATCTAAACACACACATTTTCGACATTAAACTGAATACGAAAACGACACATTACTACATTATTATTTTCTAAAAAATGAGATAACTAAACATACATTTTTTTGTACGACCTTTTTTAATAATGATAACACCCATATTCTTGATATTCTTCCAAATACATGGCTCTTTAGCAAAGCTGCCTTAATTATTATTCAATTACTTTACTAAATAAAATTCATTGTACACTATTTTATAAGCATGCTCCTGGTTCACACGGTCACAGCCGTGCATATTTTCAACTACGAGACACCCGTCGTTGCTTTGCAACAGGGCTTCGTATGGCGGGTCAACGGATACTTCAAACTGGCCCACGTCATCAACTTGGAAAGAATTCGGGAAGCTGTCGTAGAATTGCAGAGGGAAACAATTCTAATGGCAGACACAAGGATAGGTTCTTTGACCTATCACTATCTTCAAAATGCGCTGGAAGGCATTTCTCGGATGACGAAAACAGCATCACGGCAACCTCGTTCCATTGACTGTATAGGGTCAGCTTGGAAATGGGAGGCTGGGTCACCAGATGCGTCCGACTGGAATGCGATTTTAACTTCACAAGATGCCATTACAAAAAACAACAACCAACAGATGAGAATAAACACACGTTTATTCGATACTCAACACGAGTCCCTTCAACAGCTCAATAACGTTATTGGGAAAGTCAACGCTATAGACGGAGATCTTCACGCCTCCACAGCGATAACCCACAAGGCTATACTATTGGCACGCCAGGTAAATGAGATGACGACAGCTTGCCAACTGGCTAAAACTGGTGTGGTTAATACTAATCTTTTGGATCATGACAAATTTGCCACGATCTTGACGGAAGTAGAAAATCTACCATATGAAAATGCAATTGAAGCAGTAGAATTTTCCCGTCCTTCAATTCTTACCAACGGCACATCATTATTATATGTTGTCTCGATGCCCAAGGTTACGAGCAGCAAATATCGTCTTATGTTCTTACTTCCGACAATCATAAAAGGACAGCAAATCGTATTGAAGTATAATAAATTAGCTACGCACTCCCAGGAGACTTACGCCGTCGTAGGAGATTGCTTGTCCATTGGCAATACGACAGTTTGCCAGGAGAAAAATCTTCAAAAGTTAGACGAAGATGGTTGTATCTCACGACTATTAAAAGGAGGACACGCGGCATGCAGCTACCTAAAGAGCAGTCAGGAGATTGTTCAATTTGTGGATGAAGGCACAATTTTTTTTAACAAATTTTAACGGCACAGTCGATGCTGATGCAAATATTCACCACTTAACAGGGTCATACATAGTTCAATACAACAACGAAACGGTAACAATCAAAGGAAGGAATTACACCAGCTACACGTCAACACATCTTATGGCAATGCCGGCTGTATAAACAAATGTTACAGCAACTGGATATGAAGTATCATTAAAATACGTCCATGACTTCAATCTGCAGAATTTAAAAAGACTATCGATCATGTCCGATATCATTTTATTTTTTTATTTCTCAGAAATTTTGATAGCTTCCATTATCGCTGCAATCTTATACTTCATTCGGCGGAAACTCACATCTACGAATGGCATCCCCAAGACGACTGCTTTACTCTGGATCTTCCATCACAGACCACTACTGAGGAGATAAAGGTCTAGAGGATCTGCGGGACGCAGATCTTGTGGCGGGGAGGAGTTAACACCCGGCTCACTCTTCGCGCACCCCTCGCGCTCGCCAACAAACCACAAGCCACATTCCGCGGAGTCAGCAAATCTACAACTATGTCGCTGACGACGTAACATGATCCGGCCTCTTGGCGGATGTGTTGCAACAGCGAACGTTCCAGCACAGCAACAGCACCAACCGCCGACTCAGCAGTACGGAAGCCTAAACTGCTGATTCGAAGCATGCGACGATCGTTTTGGATCGCCAACAAGCGCCCGCTTGGCAGCGACGCCAAGTTAGTTCTATTTCTGACGACCAAGGCTGAAGTTTGGATTTGTCGCACTTAATACTTACAATAAACGAAGAACATATAAACTTAACCAAAAACGCTTATTTTTTCGAACGGAATATTCAAACTTTCAGGATTAGCCCGCACAACTCAAGAAAAGATGTCAGGATTGATATTAAGGTAGTATACGTTAGTGACCGGTCAACATGACTGCTCATAACTTACATGATTTTTGTTTTTCATTCTGTAATGGTTACCTGAGATCGTTTGTCAAATCCAATCAAATCCAATTCCAATCGCACGTTTGCTTTTCGCGATCCCGTTTGCTTAATCGGTGCACCCGCTTCAACCGTCACTTTCGCCGCGCCGCGACAATTGCGAAGAAAAACGTCTAGACTCAATCCGTTTTTTTTTCTTCCCCTTTTGTGCACGCACGATAAAATAGGGTATGATCGGGTATACTCGTTCCAAGAACTCTTGTTAATAATGCTTTCTTTTTGGATTTTTAATTCCAAACTGCACTACTCCTCTTACGCGTTTACGTCCCTGCTCGGGCGCCACTTGTAAAGTAGTGATTTTGGCCGGGGTATGAGACTCAGTCCGGCCAAGATTCAACGTTACAAGAAATATTTAAATTTGCTGAAACGTATTCGCGAATTGGAGGCAAGCTAGTCCGCAGCTATACCGGTGTCGAGATTTCGCGACGGCTGGCGATCGGGGAGGTGTACGGGACAAACCGCAACACAAGTACCACCGATCGCACAGGTTATATTCCCTCGCAAGTCGAGGTCGCGCGGATGCCAAAGCTCCGAATCGACTGAATGATTTGGGAAGCGTACGGGGCGAGCCACAGTACGCGTGCCGCCGATCACTCAGGCTCTAATCGAACAATTCGAAACGCGCCTAGTATCGTACCGGCCGCACGTACATATACGTACGGGTGTATATTTAATGACCCTCAGGTCGGAATAAAGACACACGTGTTATGCTGCTTTATTTCACAAAGATTCACTTAAACTTTAAATTCTGTCTTATATCTACACACAATTGTTCCCCGGTTTCCAGTGGGAATTCGACCACCCGGGTTTACTCTTCCAAATGTCTTATGCTAACCTTGCCGGCCATTTGCCGCGTTTCACTACCTTCTACGTTTTCTCGATTCCCTTCCGTGGGACATCACTGCGCCTTTATAATCCCGACTACCGACTTCCTCTTGTGGGACACAACCGCACGCTTTTGATTCCCACCACGGACTAATTCGCCAGTCTTGCGCTCGGCCTGAGCGCGCTATTCCTCTTCTCGTGGATCACGACACCTTGATCGTGGGTCGCGAACGCGCGCCCGACCTTCGCTGTTCTTGCGCTGGTCTGGCCGCTCTTATACTTAGCTTACTCTTTACCTTTGCCCTTTACCATGTTATATCTATGTTCTATGTTAATGTTAAGTTCTAATACAATAATATGCTATGCTGTTTATTATGTTAATGGTATACGTATATTCTACATGTAATGTATTGTGGGGCAGTCTTGCGCTGGGCTTACCTCACATAATATTATTTAAAAAAAAATTTTTGTTTTACATCAACAACAACACCAGCAACATTAATTTCTTTGAATGCTTAGCTTTACTGATAAGAAAAAACATATTGGCGCATAGTTAATTTTGGCCATGCCAAGACTATGATACCCTTCACACAGCCAAATCAATACTCCCCCCTTTTATGTTTCTGTGCAGTTGTTGGTAAATTTTCGCAAATATTTTTACTCTTGAGCGTCATTTACTTGTTCGTTTTGACAAAAACAACATATTGACATGTAGGTACTTGAAAGTGCACGACAGAGACAACAATTGATAGTACGATATGGTAAATTTGTATGGTGGCCATGTCGTAGAATGCTCCGATCGAAATGAAATTTCATAGTGAACAAACCCCACATGATCTAAGCAATCTGTAAAAGTTTCATCAAGATCGGTTCAGCAGTTTGGCCGGAAATCGTGTTGATATGGTAAATTTATATGGTGGCTATATCGTAGAATGCTCCGATCGGGATGAAATTTTATAGTGAACAAACCCCACATGATCTAAGTAATCTGTGAAAGTTTCATCAAGATCGGTTCAGTAGTTTGGCCGGAAATCGTGTTGATATGGTAAATTTATATGGTGGCTATATCGTAGAATGCTCCGATCGGGATGAAATTTCAAATGAACAAACCCGACATGATCTAAGCAATCTGTGAAAGTTTCATCAAGATCAGTTCAGCAGTTTGGCCGGAAATCGTCAGACAGTCAGACAGACGGACAGACGGACGGACGGACGGATATCAATTCCTGAGCTCGTCCTGATCATTTTGATAAATAGATTATGGGGTCTCCCATCATTCCTTTAAGGCTTAACAGATTCATGACAAAGTCAATATACCCTTTGAAAGCATAATGTGATCCGTTTTTTTTTTCTTCCCCTTTTGTGCACGCACGATAAAATAGGGTATGATCGGGTATACTCGTTCCAAGAACTCTTGTTAATAATGCTTTTTTTTTGGGATTTTTAATTCCAAACTGCACTACTCCTCTTACGCGTTTACGTCCCTGCTCGGGCGCCACTTGTAAAGTAGTGATTTTGGCCGGGGTATGAGACTCAGTCCGGCCAAGATTCAACGTTACAAGAAATATTAAAATTTGCTGAAACGTATTCGCGAATTGGAGGCAAGCTAGTCCGCCGCTATACCGGTGTTGAGATTTCGCGACGGCTGGCGATCGGGGAGGTGTACGGGACAAACCGCAATACAAGTACCACCGATCGCACAGGTTATATTCCCTCGCAAGTCGAGGTCGCGCGGATGCCAAAGCTCCGAATCGACTGAATTATTTGGGAAGCGTACGGGGCGAGCCACAGTACGCGTGCCGCCGATCACTCAGGCTCTAATCGAACAATTCGAAACGCGCCTAGTATCGTACCGGCCGCACGTACATATACGTACGGGTGTATATTTAATGACCCTCAGGTCGGAATAAAGACACACGTGTTATGCTGCTTTATTTCACAAAGATTCACTTAAACTTTAAATTCTGTCTTATATCTACACACAATTGTTCCCCGGTTTCCAGTGGGAATTCGACCACCCGGGTTTACTCTTCCAAATGTCTTATGCTAACCTTGCCGGCCATTTGCCGCGTTTCACTACCTTCTACGTTTTCTCGATTCCCTTCCGTGGGACATCACTGCGCCTTTATAATCCCGACTACCGACTTCCTCTTGTGGGACACAACCGCACGCTTTTGATTCCCACCACGGACTAATTCGCCAGTCTTGCGCTCGGCCTGAGCGCGCTATTCCTCTTCTCGTGGATCACGACAACTTGATCGTGGGTCGCGAACGCGCGCCCGACCTTCGCTGTTCTAACGCTGGTCTGGCCGCTCTTATACTTAGCTTACTCTTTACCTTTGCCCTTTACCATGTTATATCTATGTTCTATGTTAATGTTAAGTTCTAATACAATAATATGCTATGCTGTTTATTATGTTAATGGTATACGTATATTCTACATGTAATGTATTGTGGGGCAGTCTTGCGCTGGGCTTACCTCACATAATATTATTTAAAAAAAAATTTTTGTTTTACATCAACAACAACAACAGCAACATTAATTTCTTTGAATGCTTAGCTTTACTGATAAGAAAAAACATATTGGCGCATAGTTAATTTTGGCTATGCCAAGACTATGATACCCTTCACACAGCCAAATCAATACTCCCCCCTTTTATGTTTCTGTGCAGTTGTTGGTAAATTTTCGCAAATATTTTTACTCTTGAGCGTCATTTACTTGTTCGTTTTGACAAAAACAACATATTGACATGTAGGTACTTGAAAGTGCACGACAGAGACAACAATTGATAGTACGATATGGTAAATTTGTATGGTGGCTATGTCGTAGGATGCTCCGATCGAAATGAAATTTCAAAGTGAACAAACCCGACATGATCTAAGCAATCTGTGAAAGTTTCATCAAGATCGGTTCAGCAGTTTGGCCGGAAATCGTGTTGATATGGTAAATTTATATGGTGGCTATATCGTAGAATGCTCCGATCGGGATGAAATTTCAAATAAACAAACCCGACATGATCTAAGCAATCTGTGAAAGTTTCATCAAGATCAGTTCAGCAGTTTGGCCGGAAATCGTCAGACAGTCAGACAGACGGACAGACGGACGGACGGACGGACAGACCGAAATCAATTCCTGAGCTCGTCCTGATCATTTTGATAAATAGATTATGGGGTCTCCCATCATTCCTTTAAGGCGTAACAGATTCATGACAAAGTCAATATACCCTGTGAAGGGTATAATGTGACCACTATTCATTCGTAAATTGTAAAAAATGTGTATTTGCTGCAAATTATTCATATTTTAGCAACGATGGCACGTGGTAAGCCGATTTGCAAAGAAATCAGAAGTTTAGTCTTAGATTATTACAAATCTGGGAAGGGTTTTGGTGAAATAGCCAAGCAACTAAATTTGACTAAGTAGACGGTTCAAGGAATTGTACAAAACTTTAAGATAAATGGCAATATTAAAAATAATGTCGCAAACCGAGGCCGAACATCAGCAATTACAGCTCGTGACAAAAAAGCCCTGACAAGAATTGTGAAGGCTGATCGTCGCACAGTGGCGCCCGTGGAACAAGTCAGGTGGCAAAAATCTAAAAAATAAGGTAGGAGAACTTAATTACAAAATCAGAAGTCTCTAGCTCTTGTAGTCTCGGAGATTTACGCGTTCATACAGACAGACAGACGGACAGACGGACATGGCTATATCGTCTCGGCTGTTGATGCTGATCAAGAATATATATACTTTATGGGGTCGGAGATGCTTCCTTCTGCCTGTTACATACTTTTGTACAAAACCATTATACCCTTATTTACCCATTTTATGGGTTAAGGGTATAAAAAGACTTAGTTCCAAAATTGTGTTGCATGCATTTTTGGGCAATTTATGACATATAACCGTGAAAGCCCATTCTTATTGTTGTTATTTCGTTCGTTGTTTTTAAGATACATGATTTTTGTTTTTCATTCTGTAATGCTTACCTGAGCTCGTTTGTC
>JARNME010000404.1:42483325-42499739 GCA_030179655.1 Scaptomyza flava | reverse complement strand
ATAGAATTGACAGTGCTGCGGGAGTAGCAAAATGGTACTTTGCAAACAGTGGCAGCGAAAAGTTCTCAAACGCACACCCCGTCATCGACACCAGCACAAACACTTCACACACCCCCGCATCGACACCAGCACGCACACAGGCATAAACACACACTCCACACACTACCGGCATCGACCACCAGCACGCACCCAGACATATACACTGTAAGGTAGAGATTTTGGCCGGGTATATATCTCAGTCCGGTCAAAGTTCTGCGTCACAAGAAAATTTATTGAAATACCAGTGACGCCTTGTGAATGTAGATACGTGTAATTTGTGTAGTCCGACAACCGCGTTGGTCGAAAACGGCTGAGTGATCGGGGGAGGGAGATGTAATAGGTAGCCCACAGTACGAGTACCACTGGCCACTCAGACTGTTTTGACGGGGTAAGGGTATCACGCGCGTATATATGCACAAGTATGCGCCAACTTAGCGGCTTGTATGTATGCTCGTCGATACGCAAGCCTGGCAGCTGCAGGCAAACCTCGACAATCAAAAGAACAGTGTAGTTGGTGGGGGGGGGGGGGGGGGGGGGGTGGTTAGTTTTAACTTAATTATTAAATATTTATTCGTTTCTCGTTCTTCTTTCTGTTTCCGTGTTATTTCTTACAACTAATTCCTATTTTCGCTTTAATTACAAGACTGGCCCCAAATCTTCCGATACGCGTGGGTTCAGTTGAACTCCTCTTCACCAACTGACCCGCGCCGGTCTCTTCTTCGGCACTAATCGCGCCGTGGCCTTCCCGACCGCTGGGTCTTCGGGTCGTGGCTCTCTCGTGCGTCTCTTCCGTCGCCTTATGCAATACATGGCTTCTTGCCGTTCTTATATGTTAGTCCGTAACTAAATGTTGACTTCCTGTCGTTTCTTATATATATTTTAACCGAACGTTGACCTCTTGCTGTTCTTATTTATATATTAGTGCGTAATTAATGTGGGCTTCTTGCCGTTCCATATATATCTGTTGAATGTGAGCTTGGCCCGCTTGGCCTACACACACCGCAATCTACACACACCCAGGCGTACACACACACGCCGGCACACACACGAAGGCGTACACCTACACACAGGCATATCCGCACACTCACACCCAGGCTTACATATACACACAGGCACACACACCAGGCTTACGCACACACACAGGCATATACACACGCTTACACCAGCATCCACATACGCACCCAGGCTTACACACACACACAACGGCATCCACACACACCCAGGCATACAAACACACGCATTCACAAACATCCAGGCGTAGAGTGTGTGTTCTCACGCAAAGTACGGTCGAGTTTTTCCTGTCGCTCCGTCCTGGTAGTGTTTTCGCAGTGCTAAACCTAAAGTGAAAACCAATTTCTCAATTTATTAAGCGCGTCAATAGGCTGGGCAACTTACCTGTTGTCCTCATCGCCTTTGCCAATCGCGGTCCTCTTCTTTTTGTCACCGGGTTGCCTGCACCTGCTGGCCGCTCCACCCCAGGGGAAGAAGCCAGAAGAGGAAGATGTCTTGGTGCAGCTGGGTGCCATTGTTAACGGCCTTAAAGCCCTTCTGTTCGGGCAGTGGCACGTAACCAACTGATGAGGGACCATGCAGCGAAGGCACTTTAGCTATTCAAAGCCTTCTCTGGCAGAAGCAAGTCAGCTTCCAGTGATAGCGCGGATACGGCCACACAGACATCCCCGGTTGCAAAGCTGCCTACTAGAGTCGACAAAGGGCAACAGCAGAGTTTCGGTGCTGCTAGGATTACATTGACTTCAAGAGGTGGCACGAGCTCGGGCCATGGCAGCGAGCTACGCCCTCAAAGAAGAACAAAACTGGCAACGCAAGTCCAGCGGCTTCGGAGTCGGTTCCACAGAATACGTGGCAAACGGCTCAACGAAAGAATTCTAGCAAGCTAACCGGTAAGGCATCTGGCAAGCCACATACGAAGAGCAGATCGGATACACTGGTAAGCTTTCCTACAGCGAAGTTCTGTCGCTAGTTACGCGCAGAAGCGACGGAAAACTCAACGGAGTCCGCGACAAGGTCTCCAAAGCTCGTCGCACAGCAAAAGGTGACCTGCTACTGGAGTTGAATGGAGTAGGCCTGGAGTGCACTAAGCAGCTCAAGGACGAAGTGGAGCTTGTGCTGGGCAAGAGTGCAGTGGTTCGCTCATTTACCGAGCAGAATCACTTTGCCATTCAGGACCTGGACGAGTTAGCCACTAAAGAGGAGATAGTGACTGCGCTGTCAGCGCAGGCAATCATACCAGCCGACGTCTTTATCTTCAAGAGCATTCGACCTGGATATGGTAACACATACGTGGCTCAATTTTTAGAACCAGCAAATCTGGTAAGCAGCATTACTGCCCTGCGCACAGTTCGCATTGGCTGGACCAGCTGCGTCATTCGCCAGCAGGAAGCACGTACGCGGTGCTACCGCTGTCTGGAGGTGGGAGATACCGCAAGCAGCTGCCGTAACCCCGTGGATAGATCCCAGTGCTGCATCAGGTGTGGAGTTATAGGCCACAAGCCAGCGAGTTGCAAGAGCGAGGTGGCGAAGTGCTTCATCTGTGTTGCAAAGGGCAGTGCCTCATTCAGCCACCAGGCGGGCAGTAATAGATGTCCACTCAGCGGAAGTGTACTTGGTTGTGCAAGATGAAGTTCATACAGCTGAACCTCAACCATTGTGCAGCGGCCCAGGACGCCTCCAGAAGCTCATTAAAGCCAGCAAGCGTAGATGCTTCCAGTAACTCTGCGACACAGCAGAAAACGACCCGTGGGGCAATGCTTACAAGCTGGTAGTAAAACGCTTCAATGCCTCTCCACGCTGCCACCCCTTGGACCCAGGATTATTGAAGGAGATAGTAAGGCACCTATTTCCCAGTGTGGATGAGGATATCGGATATGAGGGTATTCTCAAATTGAGCCAATCTTGCTAGATGAGATTCGACACGCTGCAACGAGGTTGAAGCCCAGCAAGTCACCTGGCCCAGATGGGATTCCCAATCGAGCGCTCAAGCTAGCAATCGCGCTCCCACCAGAAGTCTTTTCGAGCATGTACAACAGCTGCCTACGAAGCGGAGTGTTTCCAAACCGTTGGAAAATTCAGCACCTGGTCCTACTGCCGAAGCCTGGCAAAAAGCTCGAAGATCCAGCTGCATATCTTCCGATCCGCCTGATCGATGCTGCGGGTAAGCTACTGGAGCACTTGATTTGCACCCGGCTCAATAGTGCCATTGCTGCTGCTGGTGGAGTTTCACCGCAGCAGTATGGCTTTCACAAAGCGCGATCTACGCTGGACGCTTTCGGCAAGGTAGTCGAGATAGCTTCGGGCGCGATAGCCGGATGTAGATGGAAAGGCGGCGCCAAGAAGTACTGCTGTAAGGTAGTTTTATTAGCCGAGGTACAGATCTCAGTCTGGCCAAGGCTCGCGTACAAGAAATAATTTAGTTTTGCGTTACCGATATACCCCGGAGTTTCGCTGCTCTATTTCAGGGATGATGCACATTCGTACGGTTTCCGCTGATTCCACTGCAGTTTCTCCATACGAATCGGGGATTAGCTCGCCGATAAGTAGGAATGCTAGAAAGGGCTAATACCGCTGTTAGCGCGATGCTGTATCGATTGAGTAGTCGGGGAATAGCGAGATGAGACTCCGTCTTATGCCCTCCGCCGATTTCTCAAACATCGAATCCCTACGAAATTTGGTCGTCCTGTGTCGGACACCCGCGCGCGTGTATATATATTTGCACTGATATATATATACGGGCGTAAAGCGGCGCTCGTTTCTTTTCGCGTGGTAATATAAAACACGTGAGGAGGATTTTGGTTATTTAAATTCACTTTTATTCGACTCTGCTTGTACATACTTATTCCGCGTTCTACGCTTTATAAATTACTGTCGATAATTAATGTACGCTCCTTTGCAATGTCTGCACTAATAACTCTATTCTTTGTCTTACGCTTATTGTCTTAACTTTAACACCGCTTTTGGAATCTCACGTCCACACTCTTGTTGCTCTACTGGGCAATTGATTCGCCGGTCTCGCGCTCGGCCTGAGCTTGCCTTCGTCGTTTGTGGATCGCGATATTTGAGGTTGTGGGACGAGAGAATGCGGCTGTTCGGCCCTTCTGCTCTCTTACGCTAGCCTGCCCTTGTTCTCTTATGCTAGCTCGCCTTTTCTCTCTGCTTATCTTCTGATCGTTGATTATGTTACATGCTAGTGTTATGATTGTATTTTATGTTTATGTGTAAATAATAATGTCTCCTAGACTATGGTTAATTATGAATTAAATGTGTTCTTAGTCTAGGGATTTGAACATATTAATAATTTAAATAATATAAATGTGGGGGAGGCCGGTGGACAGCCTACCTCACCCCCCCCCCCCCCCTTTCTTCGAGACTGTGACCCTGTCTTCGGGGTGTCTGGTCACATTGTAGACGGTTCCTCCTTTACCACCGTTGCCCTCTCGTGTCTTTCCGTCCTAGGCTTATTTCCCAGCCATTTTTCTATCTTCCGTATCGCTACTGGTGACAGCACTTCGCCCCTTGGTAGAACGTTCCACGAGGATGGCGTTTGTGCCTGGGTTCGTTGTGTGGTTCCCGTTGCCCGTTCTTCCCTGATCGACTGGACGTTGTCATCGAATTGCGGCTTTTCACGTTTCGTGATTGTTACACTGCCCGATTGGTGTTGGAGAACTTCGAAAAAGTCGTCGTACGTTGTCACCTCGAACCATCTGCGTCGGTTGTTCCATTTATTTCTTTCCAGCGCGCGCCTAATAGCTGGAATGGCGGTTGCTGTTAATAAGTTCTCGATTGGCAGCACCACCCATGAATCTGGGATGTCCCAGCGGATGACGGGGCACATCCTTTGGTGGTTTGGTTTCCAGCGCCAGGACGGTATGTTGTCGAAAGACATTTAATCTCCACATAACGGAGTGAATGACAACAAAACAACAGAGAAGAGCATCAGGAGGAAGAAACTGACGACAGCGATCGCATCGACCACCGGCTACATTAATTACAAAAAGAAAAATATTTATATAAAGTCAAATTTTTACAAAAAATAATAAGAAAAAAATAACATTTTATCTTTGCCTATAATGTGTTGTGGTTAATATTGAATATAACAAGTTTAATTCCTAAAAATAATAACAACAAATTATTTATATAAATTCTGTGTCCGATTTCTGATTTCTGCCAACGTTGAAAACATTATTTCGTGTTTGTGTTTTTTTAAGAACTAAGTAGTTCTCTTTCGTTTTCCCGATTTTATGCTAAGACCACGAGTACCAAAAGACTGTGACAGTAGTGGCGACGAGCTCATTACAGATAAAATGAACGAACAAAGAGTTAAGGACTTGAAAGATCAGGTGAATGACTGTCTTGTCAACGAAAACGTGAACGAAATTTTTGAACAAAAATTGAAAGAATTTACAGCAAAGGGTGAATACTTTAAAGTTAACAGACCGCAAGTAGAGGTGTTTGAAGATGTAAAGGTAATAACAGGAAAAGAGTGTAGCGAACCGTTAAACATAATTATATTATTATTGGAATGAGGATCATGCACTGCGACCACTAGGATCTATTGTGCCCTCTTACTGTTTGTGAGTTACAGCTCCTCAAACAGCCCGATCGATCGCAGGAACGCGACGATGTGGCAATGGTCTGAGAGCCCTCATTTTCTCTGTAGACAGAAAGAGGCTCCCCAGAAGAGAGAGCCTCAGTCGGCTGATGGCGGGACACTCCTCAAGCAGGTGCTCTGGAGTCTCATCCCTTCCAGACACAGTCTGCAAAGACTGTTTTCCCTAACCTGAGATTATGCAGATGCTTGCGCAGTCTGCAGTGCCCGGTCAAGAACCCGTGACTATACGAAGAGATCTTGTGCTCAGCTTCAGACAGTCCTCAGTTCTCTTCTTGTTGTAACTGCCTAGCAGTCGCTTGCTCTGTCGTGCCCCATGTGAAAACCCGCCAAGCGTCCTCGCATGCGTTGAGCAGATCGATGCGACTGCTCTGACTGATAAACCCTGGTCCTAGCCCACAGAAAGGTTCAGGGCCCTGGAAAGGAGTGCTAGCTCCTCTCCTGGCCAAACTATCGGCGACCTCATTACCGGAACACCCGCATGTCCCGGTACCCAATATATGGTGACTTTGTTTCTACTGCCCAACCTATTGAGCGCTTCAATACACTGCCAAACCAGTTTGGAGACGATTTTATAAGCACTAAGTGCTTTTATCGCTGCCTGGCTGTCTGAGAAAATGGCTATGTCTCTATGAACGTATCCCCTCTCGAAGTTAACGGTTGCACATCTTTCAATCGCGTGCACTTCCGCTTGGAAATGCTGGCGAATTGTGCCCAGGGGCTCATGATACTTGAGTCGGGGTCCGCAGACTCCAGCTCCAGCACCCTCATCCGTTAATGATCCGTCTGTGTACCATCTAATAGCATGTGGTTTCACATTATAGGTGGTCGACAGACTAGTCCATTCTGCTTTATTGCTAAGCTCCGTTCTAAAGAGCTTCTCAAAACTAAAAAGGCCCATCTGCGCATCTTGCGAAAGGCAGCAGTGTGCCAGTTGCACTAGTGACAGAGGTGATTGCGTTCGCTCCTGTCAATCTTATAATAGATCTGTGCGCACTGTGTTTGATGTAGACATGCAAAGGCGGAAGTCCTAGCAGTACGTCCCAGTGCTGAGGACGGGCAGGTACGCATTGCGCCCGAGATGCACGTGCAGGCAAGTCTCTGGAGTTTGCCCAGCTGCCGTTTAGTGACATCCAGGTCAACACGTCCCGCCCATACCACAGCGCCGTAGCTGACTATGGGCCTCACCATTGCTGTGTACATCCACAGAAGGATTTTGGGGGACACACCCCAGTTTTTCCCTGCGAGAGACCTACAACACATTAGGGCTATTGTAGCCTTGCGTACCGCATGCTCAATATGCTTTTCCACAGTAGTCTCTTGTCTAAGATTACCCCCAGATACTTTATCTCCGTAGAGAGTGGAACTATCGTACCCCCAATGGATATGGGTCTTATGGACTTTAACTTGTAACGATTGGTGAAAGCGACGATTGTGGTTTTTGCTGGATTGATATCAGCCCCACATCTTTGCACCAGTCCAAGCAAAGTTTAAGACCCAGAGTTATTCTATCACAAAGCGTGTTCTCGAAGTTGCCTTTACAGACAATGGTAATGTCATCAGCGTAGCCTTGGCATTCAAAACCATTAACTGTAAGTTGTGACTAGTAGCTCGTCCACCACGAGACTCCAGAGGAGAGGTGATAGGACACCCCCCTGTGGACAGCCTCTGGTGGTTTGGGCCCTGACCGTCAAATTGTTGACAGTGACTTCCGCTATTCTAGTGTCAAGGAGCTTGCCTAGCCAGAGAGTAAGTCCTGGCTCAACCCCTTTTCCCTGAAGCGCCCTAACCACAACATCATGTGCTGTGTTATCAAAAGCGCCTCTATGTCCATGAAAGCACAGAGAGCAACGTCTTTGGCCCTCACTGAGCATTGAAGACTGTTTACTAGGTCAAGGAGAGCCGATTCTGTCGACTTTCCTTCTCTGTAGGCATGTTGATGATCATGCAGGGGACTGGACACTAGGTACGAGATCCTGATGTGATTTTCAACTATCTTTTCAAGGGTTTTTTAACAAGAAGGATGTCAGGCTGATCGGCCTGAAAGATTTGGGGTGAAAGGGGTCCTTTTTCCCCACTTTCGGGATAAAGATCACCCTGGCCGTCCTCCATGCCCTAGGTATGTAGCCCATAGCTAGGCTACCCCGGAAAATACGGATGAGGAACACCATAAGCTGTTCCATCCCTTTCTGTAGATGGACGGGGAGGATACCGTCCGTACCTGGGGCCTTGTACGGACTAAGCGTACCAATGGCCCATCTTATTCTTTGCTCTGTTACTATGGCTGCAGCCAGGCTCCAGTCCGGTCTCCTGATGGGAACCGTTTCGTAACAGCTGTCGGTGTTGGTGATGGTTTTACAAAGTGGAAAGTGAGTTTGCAGGAGAAGTTCTGCCTTTTCCACCTCATTTTCCGTGAAGGAACCATCTGGCCTCTTTAAGCAGAGTTCGGACAACACTTTGCCTTTCGAGATCGACTTAAAGACTCTCACAGCAGGTGTGGCCTGCTCTAGGTTGGAGCAAAATCTCCGGAAATGGGCACGTTTGCTGTACCGGATTTCTTTATTATACTCTGTTAGTTTCTTGGTGTATAAGTCCCATCTGTCACTATTCTTTTGGCTGTATTAAACAACCTCCTGACCTCTGCTCGAAGCATCCCAAGCTTTTTATTCCACCAAGGGTTATCCCTGTTGGACTCTATGGAGTTGGTTGGACAACTTGCATGATAGGCATGCATAATCGTCTCGCCAACCTCTGTCGAGAGTTGCTCTAGCTCTTCCTGAGAAGAGACCCTCCTACTATGGTTTAGTCTGCTCAGATTTAACCCAGGTGTGACTGGTAGAGCGGCCAGTCAGTCCGCCGGGGATTCCTGATGACTTTACTAATCCTGAAATTACTACTAATGTCGAAGAGGATGATCCTATGATCCGACATTGACGGTTCTGTTGAGACCCTCCAGTTATTAACCAGCCCAGAGGCACCCCCATTGCCGAAAGTAATATCAAGTACTTCGGCTCTATTTTTGGTGATAAAAGTGGGTTCAGCCCCCATATTGAACACCATAAGGTCATTAGCTACAAGATAGTCAAGCAAGCACTCACCTCTACTGTTGTTGTCCGTGCTGCCCCACGCTACGCTATGCGCGTTTGCGTCGCATCCCAGCAGCAATGGGAGTCTATTGCTGCTGCAGTGTGCCACCAGATCCTGAACCTCTGTTGGGGGGGCTTCCGCATTATCACCCGGGAAGTAGGCTGACGCCACCACCATACTCCCGAACACGCCAGTGATTAGCACTGCTACGAGGTCCCTGCTGAGAAATTTGGAGAGACAAAGAAAGTTAGTGTTCTTTCGGACCAAGATGCATGCTCTTGGCGATGTCTCCCTAATATCTACAACTAGTTGCGAACTTACTTGATCAAGGCCGCAGATCCTACCTCTGACGACCCATGGCTCCTGGATGAGCACCAGCCCCAGGTCAGACCTGGAGATCAACCTGCTGATGACAGCCGAAGCTGCCCTCGCGTGATGCAGGTTGATCTGTGCCACGCTGGTGGCCAACATCCTTAGAGCTCAGGTTCCCCTTCCGAGAGCGTCAGATATGCCTCTGACAGCGTCCCGGTGGGTGTCTGCTCATCATCGGACGGCTTCTCATCGCTCCCCGAGCCTACTTCGCTGCGCACGTGTAACCGTGACAAGTCCGAGTCCAGCTCGGCTTCCCAGGCTGCAATCGCTTCTGCTTCGGCTGCCTCATCGGAGGGTGCTGCAGCAGAAGAAGTGCCAGGCACAACGTCTGCTTGCACCTTCACAGCCGTCTCTTTCGCGGCTTGCTTTTGTGCAGCCTGCACCTCAACTGACCAAATCGGAAACTCACCATCATTCCCCTATTACTGAGGAGTGACAGAGCTTCATCCTCCAAACCAAAGGTCAGCACCTTTCCGCCCTTGGTTTCCAGGCGCCTGAGAATGCGCCACGTCTCGGTGAGAAGACCCTTATTCTGCTCAAGAGCAGTCCAAGTGACTTCTCCACCGTCTCACCAGCCGTGCGTGGCAGGTACACCGTGACGATGTTGGTCTCAGGTATCTCACCTTGCGGGCATGTGCGGAGTTCCACACCCACTGCGGCACTGATGCTGGGCACCTTCAGCTCCAGCACTTCCTGGCATCCTCGTCCAGACAGTCCACTAGGACCAGACCATCCCGGAATAAGATGCCATTAAAGTTGAGGCTGGCGGTCCAGCCCTTCCTCATCTCCTCTACCAGGGCTGACTCCACCGCCGACAACTCCTCTTGGTCAGCCGCTTCCTCGGGAATTCACGAGCCAGTATAGCAAGGTTCGTGCCCTTAGCTACACTGGCATACGTGGCCGCCTTCGGTCGCTTAGAACCGCTTGAGGTGCCTTGGCCCTCCGGAGTTGCGTTGCCTCTACCTTTCGGTCTCTTGGGGTCGATGGGGATTTCAGCAGGCGACGTGTGCTGAAGAGGTCGCTTCTTCCCAGCCACGGCCTGACCGTCGATACGCCCAGCTGGAGATACGGTCGGGGCCGATGCTCCAGCGCTCTCTTGCGAGCCTCTTCCGGCTTCAAGCCACGCTCGAGGTACCGGAGGTACCATTTGCGACCGGCTCCGCTGAGGCCTTGCCTTAGCGGGTCGCCAGAGCCGCCAGGCTGACCCGGTGCCGGTAGAGGCGGCTTCTTGTGCAGCCTCTTCTGTGGAACAGAAGAGGGTGTTGCGGCGTCTCCCCCGCTTGCTGCATTAGCCCGCAGGGCAGCCGCCGGCGCAGTGCCGGGCACTGCAGACCCACCCCTACGTCCGTCCGTTTAGCGGCCTGCTTGGCCGTGCTTTTGGGGGACTGGCCCCCGCGCGGCGTCAGCTTGCCGCCTTTGTCCAGAGCCACCTCTTCCATCCGCTCTGCTGCCTGGGTTGCGGTTAAGCCCCGCATGTTTTTTAAAAATTTATTGTTATCCATATAAATCCCACGAGTGTAGGGGAAAGTAGTACCGGCGTGTCATAGCCCCCACTAACACGCCGGGGCCAGGTATACTCACCGAGGCGGCCAGGTATCGGTGAGGCTCCGTACAAATACAGTCGGTTACCCCTGACTGCAAACCAGCCAATGAGCACGGACCACATAACACTCTGGCTTAGGGGGGTGAAATGGCACCCTTGCCCTAGGACGTCACCACTGCCCGTTGTGAGATGTAGGGGTAGGAGTTGGGTAGGAAATCATGTGTAGGAGAAGGGTGTGTGTAAGACTATGTTAAGAAGGCGGTCAGACAAGCGCCTTGTCGGTCCCACACAACGGTGTGGTACCCGCTGTTGTCCGGGACTGCTTATTCACGACAAGTCGCTATTCGCAGCTAACCTCTACTAGAGGCCTTGCGCTATCCGCAACCTGCGACCCGTCCGGTGGCCTCAGCTTGCCCACCTCAGAACCATCTCACTAGTTCATCGGTACCAGAGTTAAACATAAAAAATCAATGCTTACATTTGACGGGAAACAGGGAACTTATACCGCATGGAGGCGTTCCGCACACAGATTTACGAGCCCTTTAATGGGAGCTCCCGACATTACCAAGCATTGGGCATTATTATAAATAAAGTTGTAGGAACTGCAGATGGAGTTCTATACTCATTCGATACTGCATTTAATTTCAAAGCAATAATTGCTAGATTAGACTTTACTTATGCTGACAGGACCCCAGTTCATGTGATTCAGCAGGAATTTAACTCTATCAGACAGGGTGATTTATCTCTGCTTGAATACTATGATGAAGTCGATCGAAAGTTGACTTTGTTAACCAATAAAACAATAATGACCCATGACACTAAGGTGGGCTGTGTTCCCAGCACAACATAAAGATTTGCCTTCAGCTCTAGCTTTGGCACAGGACGCAGAGCACAGCAATGAAAGAAGTATCTTTGCGGCCAGTCTGTCCAAGCACAACGAGGAAAAAGCTCAAAAACAAAGTTATCCAAAGCCCATAAATCGACGACAAAATATAGAGCAAGAAACCGACCCTAGCTCTGAGAGGAGAAACCCTCACTTTCAAAAAATACAAATGGATACAAACCAAAAGCAAAAAAGTTCAAAGCATCGCTTTAATAACCAAAAGCTACAGGCCCAATATCCACAACCAATGGAGGTAGACTCATCTTCAAAATTCTGACAGCCAACTCAGGCACAAAATAGGGCCCAAGATTATGGCAATCAATCCCAAGGTCGCCATACAATAAACAGACAGAAACAACAGTTGCTGACGACGAACAGTAAGAAAACGTAATCTGCAATTTTTTAGCGAATGCTCTCTGCTTCCTTATCTCACGTATAGTAGCAGGGCAAACGATTAAATTACTCATTGATACAGGGGCTTCTAAAAAAAACATCAAGCCTCTTTCAGTACTGAAACATTTTGTTCCATTCGAATCTCCATTTCAAGTAAACTCCATACATGGACAATCTAAAATAACAATGAAATGCCCCATACATTTATTCAACGAAAAATCTTAAAATTAACGCGGAGTTAAACCCTACATCAAATGTCATAAAACATGACCATGGCTCGGAGCCAATATATTTCACAAAATACAAAAATGTGAATTTAATTCTGATCTTTAATGCAGACGTTCCAGCTGCAATCAAAGAATATTTTAACAGAATGATTGAGAAAATGGTTAAAGCCTTTGAAGATTTAATTGAGGCTTTACCATATAATATAAATACTGTCGCCACTATCAGAACAGATGGCGAACCAGTATACTCTAAATTATACCCATACCCAATGGGTGTGTCTGAATTCGTCAACGCAGAAGTTAAACAACTTCTAGCGAGTGGCATAATTAGACCATCCAGGTCACCCTATAATAACCCACTATGGGTAGTCGACAAGACAGGTGTCGATGAACGTGGCCACAAAATAAAACGTCTTGTTATAGATTTGCGAAAGTTTAATCAGAAAACCATCGATGACAAGTATCCGATTCCGGATATCTCCACAATTTTATCAAATATGGGCGAAGCTCAATATTTTACTGCATTAGATCTTAAATCAGGATTTCTTCAGATAGAATTGACAGAGAAGGATAGAGAAAAAACAGCATTTTCTGTCAATAATGGGAAATATGAATTCTGCAGACTTCCATTTGGTTTGAAAAACGCCCCAAGTATTTTTCAAATGGCAATAGATGATGTCCTCCGTGAAAAAATCGGAAAGTATTTTTACGTCTACGTCGACGATGTAATAATTTTCTCTAAGACCAAAAAAGAACATGTCAAAAATATTGAATGGGTCTTAATGAGTCTTAAAGACGCAGGCATGAGGATATTTCAAGAGAAATCAAGATTCTTCAAAAAGAGCGTAGAATATTTGGGATTTGTCGTAGGCAGAGGTGAAATACAGACTTTACCTGCAAAAGTGCAAGCCGTAAAAGATTTCCAGCCCCCCAAAACCCTGTTCGGTCCTAGATCATTTTTAGGACTAGCAAATTATTACCGGTGTTTTATTGGAAATTTGTCATCGTTGCAAGACCCCTAACGGACAGCTTAAAAGGCGAAAACGGCAAAGTAAGCGAAAACCATTCAAGAAAAATTAAAATTGAATTAACACAAGATCAAATTGATGCCTTTAACAAGCTCAAAGATATCTTGGCCTCCGAAGATGTGATACTCACGTATCCAAATTTCAAATGCCATTCGACCTAACGACAGATGCGTCAGGCCATGGACTTGGAGCGGTGTTTTCTTAAGCGGGATGACCCATTACCATGATTTCCAGAGCTCTGCGCGACAATGAAATAAATTTAGCCACAAACGAGCGGGAACTCGTTGCTATTGTGTGGGCACTGAAAAAACTTCGTAATTACTTATACGGTGTGAAAGAGTTAAATATTTTTACAGATCACCAACCATTGACATTCGCAAATTCGGATAGGAATCCAAACGCAAAAATAAAGCGCTGGAAAGCCTTTATTGACAAACACAATGCGAACATTATTTATATACATTATTTATGTATAACACTTTGTGGCAGATTCCTTGTCTCGCCAGAACGTCAACGCACCCGAAGAATCCGCAGATTCAGATGCAGCTACAATACACAGTTAGAAGTCGCTAACCTATACAACAGAATAAACAACAAAGCCCAGAAATCAGATTATCATTGAAATCAGAAAGAAGTCTTATTCTTTTTAAAACCAAAATGAGGCATGTAACTCGTTTTTCAAATAGAGAAATCCTAATGGACAAACTACATGATGTCCTTAAAGCAGACATGGCTAACGCAATATATTGCGAATTACCTGTCTTAGCCTTCATACAGCACAGATAAGTTGACGCTTTCCCTTCAACTACTTTCTGGTATTCTGAAAAGCTCTTTATCAACATTACCGATAAGACAGAACAAACTGAAAGTGTCACATTAGAACATAACCGAGCTCATAGAGCAGCCCAAGAAAACGTAAAGCAGATGCTTTGCGATTACTTCTTTCCTAAAATGGGCCAGATCGCATCAGAAATAGCTGCAAATTGTAAGATTTGCGCCATGGGGAAGTACAAACGTCACCTCATCAGGCATTAAATGGTTAAGACCCCAATTCCGTCTTATGCTGGAGAAATCTTGCATATTGACGTGTACTCCACGGATAAAAAATACTTTTTGAATTTGTAAGGTAGTTTTATTAGCCGAGGTACAGATCTCAGTCTGGCCAAGGCTCGCGTACAAAACAAAATCATTTATTTATTACTGAGACGCGTTAGCTATTTAGAGGCAAGTTTGCGTCACTGATATACTCCGGGGTTTCGCAGCTGAAAAGCAGGGATATCAGGGATGATGTACATTCGTACGATTTCCGCTAATTCCACTGATGTCGCTCCGTACGAATCGGAGATTAGCTCGCCGATATGTAGGAATGCGGGAAGGGACTAACACCGTTGTCAGCGCGATGATGTACCGATTGAGGAATCGGGGAATAGCGAGAGGAGACTCCGTCTTATGCCCTCCGCCGATTTCTCAAATATCTAATCCCTGCGAAATCGAATCGTAGCGTGTCTAACACCACGCGCGCGTGTATACATATTCACGCGCTTATATATATATGTAACGCGGCTCTCGTTTTGTCTCGCGTGGCAATGTATAACACGTGAGGAGGGTTTAGGTTATTTCAATTCACTTTATTTGACTCCACTCGTATTTACATATTCTACGTTCTACGCTTTACAAATTCCTGTCTGTAGTTTGTGCACTTTCCTTCGCAGTGTCTTTCTCAATGTCTATTTCCTCGTGTACTATCTTTACTTCAAAGCCGTCCCTTAAATCTCACGTCCGCACTCTTGTTGCTCTACTGGGCAATTGATACGCCGGTCTCACGCTCGGCCTGAGCTTGCCTTCGGCGCTGCCTTCTTCGCTTGTGGATCGCGACATTTGAGACTGTGGGTCGTGAGAATGCGGTTGTTCGGCCCTTCTGCTCTCTTACGCTAGCTTGCCCTTGTTCTCTTACGCTAACTCTTTCTCTCTTGATTATCTTCTTATCGTTGATAATTTTTCATACTATTGTTATAATTGTAGCTTATGTTTATATGTAAATAATAAAGTCTTCTAGACTATGATTTATTATGAAGTAAATGTGTTCTTAGTCGAAGAATCTAAACATATATATAATTATAATAATATAAATGTGGGGGTGGCCTGTGGACAGCCTACCTCACACCCCCCCCCCCCACCCCTTTCTTCAAGACTGTGACTTTGCCTTCGGGGTGATTGGTCACGTTGTAGACGGTTGCCCCCGCTTCCACGGTTGCCCTCTCGCGTTTTCCTGTCTTTTATTTCTTTTCCAGCCATTTTTCTATTTTTCGTATCGCGACAGGTGACAGCACTTCGCCCCTTGGTTGCAAGTTCCACGAGTTTGGGGCTTGTGCCTGGGTTCGTTGGGTGATTCCCGTTTCCCGTTCTTCCCTAACCGACTGGACGTTGTTTTCGCCAAATTGTGGCCTTTCGCGTTTCGTGATCGTTACCCCGCCTGATTGGTGTTGGGTAACTTCGAAGCAGTCGTCGTGCGTTGTCACCTGGAACCATCTGCGTCGGTTGTTCCTCTTAAAACTTTCTAGCACGCGCTTGATAGCTGGAATTGCGGTTTCTGTTAATATATTTTCATTTGGCAGCACCACCCACGAATCTGGGATGTCCCAGCGGGTGACGGGGCACATCCTTTGGGGGTTGGATTTCCGGCTGCAGGACGGTATGTTTTCTGTATCTAGTTGGTCTTCCAGTCTTTCTTCCCATCCGAATATTCCTTCGAACTCTTCTTCCCTCTCGTTCCGTGCGCGTTTGGCGTTTCGGGTTTCGCTCCTGTTCTTGTCTCCGTCGCTTGTATCCGGGGTTGGTGCTCTCTGATGTGCATTCTGGTCGTCAAGCAAGCTTCCTTCCTCGATAGCCTGTAGTTTGACAGGTGAGGGTGGCTCTTCCACAAATGGTGACGGTGCCTTAGCGTCTGGTGCCGTGATGATTATTGTCGTTGTTTTCATTATGTTGAGGACGACTGTGCCTTTCAATCTGTATGCCAATGCCTCTTCGTGAGTGTACATCGTGTGCAAATATGTTGGAGGCGAGTTTTCCCTCTCGTGCTGTGCGTATCTCGGGTGACCCCGACGTGGGTCTCGTGAACGCTGGTGTGCGCTTGGGTTGTCGTCTTCGGCTGCGTAACCCTCTTCCGAATCCTCGTCGGTGATCTCTTCCACATGGACGTGCTGTCCATCCTCACTCATC